>JAFELO010000938.1:0-45429 GCA_017140195.1 Eumaeus atala | reverse complement strand
CACAAAAAGATTTTCTCATACCCGACTTGTAATTCTAGAGATTAGCGCGTTCAAACAAAAAAGCTCTTTAGCTTTAGTATAGATATAGATTGTCAGGAATTCAAATATTAGGTTTTGACAGATAAATCGTTGGGGTATTTTTTTCTTCAAATGTCAAACATTGTAGAGTCTACAATCATTTGAATGAGAAGAATACAAATCACTATTGAATTCTACAAAAAGGAACAATTTAGCAGCGCTTTAGTAAGTGGTGTCATTGCGCATTGCAAGGTCGTTGGGCCGGCACGACAAGGTCGATCACATCTCTCGCTCATCTGTTACCGTTGCAAAGTGACTGCAAGACTTTCACTTTGTAGCGTTAAAAAAATTGTCGTCGAAATCGATTTTTTTCCGGACCTGAACTTTTGCTATGGAAGCGAAGAGAAGCCCAATACAGCTTCATTGGATTGCTATGACTGCTCGTCTGGCGACAGGACTAGGTTTGGGGTCGAAAGAGGGACCGATCCTCCCCCCCTCTTCTTCCCCACAGATGGGAGAGATGCATCCCGATATGAGAGTGTTTGTTACAGCTAACTTAGCTATTATCATCATAGCCAAAGGGACCGAGATCTCCCTACTCCCCCGACTCTGACGTCGGGGGCAGCTCGTGCGCGGTAGCTAAAATGGCCTCGACGCTAACGTGAACGTTTCGCTCATGGAGAGGACTCGACCGTGGGGCCGCCCCCCTCCACCTTCTGAAAAGACTCGCGCGATACTCAGAATACCTAATCGGTACGGCGGTGTTATTTGAGCTAGGCAAATCGCGGATCGTATTGGGAGGCTGCTACATTGTAACATAAACCTGGTAGTAATAATAATAATGACATCTTAGCTGAATTCTAGCTACAGCCACCATTTCTATTGTGCAGGATGTATGAATTTTATTGTGTCATTCGACCCGGGATTCGAACCTGGGAGCTCACGTGCGCGACTGAATGCTCACCACTAGACCACATGGCGGTCTACCTGACGACGGCAGTCTTATAACACTAATGATGACACTGTCTGTAAGCACTAGCTATAAACAATGGTATAGGAGCAGACACAGAATACGTTCGTGCATCATCTTTATTTATTCTCCGCGTGCTCCGGCACTTGGTATGCGAGACGGGTCCGCCAGCGCGACTTCACCTTGTCACCAGAGGGCCGAGCCTCGAGGGCCGTTAATTGCCTGGCCGTTATTACATCTCTTTACTAACGTGCAGTCATTACCCTTCATTGATTTATCGTCAACGCATTTAAAAAGTGTAAGAACGAGGTGAGGCTGTATTGTAGCGGATTTGGGCCGGCACGACCGGAAGAGGGGGAGGGGGGAGGCAATTCTCGCTTTCATGATACCGCCGTAGAATAATAGTTTGTGGGTACAACGTAGCCTCATTTCAATTAACATAACAAAATTTGAAGAAATATAAAAAAAATTCAAAAACTATCTTAATCAGTATTATTTTATTGAATTTGGAACTGAGCCTGTGTACCTGTGTGCATATGCGCCTGTGCCTGTGTACCTGTGTGCATATGCGCCTGTGCCTGTGTACCTGTGTGCATATGCGCCTGTGTACCTGTGTGCATATGCGCCTGTGCCTGTGTACCTGTGTGCCTGCGTGATCATGAATCCTCACGACGAGAGTAGGCAAGGCGAAGGTGTGTTAATAAACTTGATAAGGTTCTATCAGGACATTCACCTCGCATTGTTTAACGTGATTACACACGCTTGCTTGTGTTGGGCAACTGCAAAGGCCTTGAGTGGAGCTTAAGGGTACTGCTGTTACTACAGGGCAGCTACAAATTGTAACTCGACAAAAAAATTATATCAACAAATAATATTTTAGAGTAAATCCACAGCTGTCTATTTAATTTCGCAGTATAACTCTTCCGTTATTGTCAAACAACAAACAGCTGAATCCACTGCACCTAGAAACTTGAATTTCGTTACAGAGGCTCCTTTCATGATTCTCTTAATCACTAAAAAAAGTTTTAGAAATTTAACACCTAAGGGGATGAAATAGGAGTGAAGTTTATGGAATTTTACCAAGTTATTTGTGTCCAGAGGGTTTGTGTGGCGCTCCTGGTTCAATATAAAGTGTACATATTTAACAACGTAAATGAAAATGAATTAGCAGCTCGAATGCATTTGTGTGAGAATACATATTAATTACCTGCTTAGGATTTATCAACGTCTTCGGCTCATATGTACGTCAAAGTTTAACAAAATAAAAGCAAAAAAAAATTACAAAAGTGGAATGGTAGCCTTATGACACCTGGATAACTGTCTTTTTCATTGTAGATGTATACGGTGCGAACAATAAATTCAATGTGCCATGCAGGTAAATGTAATTTGCCTATTCAATTGTTGCCAAGCGGCCGCACACTTTACCAAATGACTAATATTCATTAAATATCGTAGCGATAAATTGAATAAATAGTGCAGCAGTGGTTGCAAAACAATGCCAGTGCTCTTTGCTCAGCGTCACCTGCACAATGTGTGCTCTGGCGCTCCGACCCTACCTTTGACAGATAACACGGCGCCATCCAGAGGCAAATACCAGGTCATAAATTACTAACGCTATTCTCATTCTGAGAACCAGTGTAAAAAATGTATCGGGAACCTTTTTTTATGGAAGAGGGGGCAAACGAGCAATCGGAGTCTTTTTACGACTACCGACGCCCATGAACGTCCCTATATATATAGGTGATTACTATGCCGATGCGTTGTCCTCCTTCACGCCCCCCCAATGGGCCACCGGAAGCTCACAAAACGCACTAAACGCGACACTGAAGATGTCACATTATAGCGGTATTATGTGAGCGAGAGGTACGTCCCCGGTCGTGCCGGGCCAATTCCGTTGCATAGGAGGATGTAGTATCTTGCACTATGTATTGCACTACCTCCTCCCAGGCAGCATGGCACTACTTCTTCCTAGCCTATCAAAATAACTTTGTAGCTTCATGTGTTTCGCTCTGACCGCATACATACCAAAACTCGGAAGTAAAACATAGAAAATACACACAACTAGAGATCCGCCATGACCCGTGAACAGTAGGAGCCGGGTTATGACCTGAACAAATCATATACTAAAACGTTCCTGGGGAATCGTTCTTTCTACTGGGGAAAACCTCCTTATAATCCGTTGAGTGAGCTTTGGGAAAATCAAGTACAAGTTGGCTTTGCTGTCTAATATTTACAGATTATACCGGCGTCTCTCGCGTTTAAACAAAAAAAAGTGCAAAACATTCCAAACTGGCGCAGCAACCTGGTAAGGAGAATGTTAGCCGGACATTAATATACTAGGATTATACTCACCAATGGACAAGTCGATATACCATGCCAGTTCAAACTGATGAAATTACAAATTAATGAATGATATTTATTTATCCCAGTGCCGGCGACAGGAAGCTAAAAAAATATAAAAACGTTCTCAGGGAGCGATTTGTGTACCAATATATTGTATAAACACGGGGGTGGCTGCTAAATTCCTTATCTCGAACCGTTTAGCGGGTAGATGTGAGGAATTGTGGGACCCGCGAGATGAGAAACCGATTTCTATTGAGAAAAAACGTTTGAGACCGCCGTCGCGCAAATACACCTAGTACCTACTAGTGTAGGAAAATGTAGTTAAACTGTGTCGCACTGACCCGCAGACAAAACCCTGCAAAACTTTGTGTTTCTATGGCATGTGTGTAATTCTGGTAGCATCTAAAATTGCCAGGTTTCATCAACATTTGTTAAGTAGTCTCGTCTCGTCTTGATAATGGAACAAAAATCAACCCAAAACAACATCCTTATGATATATATTTTTTATAGTATAGGGGGGACAAACAAGAAATCGGCTACCGACGCCCATAAACATCAGCATTCCCCCCCCCCCAATGAGCCACCGGTAACTCACAAGCAGCACGAAATACGACACCGTGAACGACGGTATCAAGTGAGCGAGAGGTCCCTTACATAGGAGGATGTGGCGTCATGCACTCGTCATTAGCATGGCACTACCCCTTTCTAATAGTATTAGTAATAGTTTTAGCTATGATCGGAAGTCCCCTGGAATTTCGTTGGAAGATTACACTTGCAATTAGTTAAGAAGCCCTAACAGTAAATAAAAACTTTGTGAAGTAATAATAATGAACCAATATGCAAAAGTATTCTTAAATAATATCAGTTTGTCTAGGAAACTTACTTATTGCAACGGTACAGGAAAGAAGTAAAATATTAATACCTAATGAGGCAAGAAAATTGACATGCCCCTTCTTTACGTCGGGTAAAAAAACTAGATTAGATGTCATAAGTAAAATTTCAGTTAACAAAGAACACAAAGAGCTCATAAAAACTCATAAGTCGTAAAAGTGCGACTTAAATAAAAAAAGTGATGTTATTTAAAATTGCCGATGTCAACATAAATGCGGCTCATGAGGTGCGCTCTCACGTGTTTCCGAGTATCGCCGGAAGAGATCAGTCAACACTCGCTGATAGTGTAGCGCTGCCCAAACATCCATCAATTAGCTATCACACAAACACACTTTTATATCTCTTCCTTCGTCCTTATTAGCGCTCCTCTATTGTAGGATTGCGCTTGTGGCACCGCTCGGTGGAACCTCGATGTGTATAGTCTATAGATAACATTGATAGAGGAGTGCCATAGACAATTATATGACTGCGACTGGCCGTCTTAGTAAATGTGAAGGCCGAGGCCGAAAGGAGTACCATATTTGTCTATCTAATCTCGCATGCGCCAGAGAGAAAGGAATGAAGAGAGACCGAGAGTGTATTACATTTGCCGTCTCTTTCGAATTAGACAGCCGCGTTTTAGGCTGGCTTCCCTTCGCTAATAATGTTGCTTCTATGGTATGGTGCGGTTTACCCACAGTAACAAGATGCGATATTGTCATTTTTATAGCATACACGAACAAATAATTTGGTGAATACCGACGCTGCAAAATAGCATAACACTACAACATAATAAACATACAGATCCCGTAAACCAGTGAAGATAATGTCACATCACTGCCGAGTGAACATCTCATTGCATCTAGATGTCCAATTATAGTATTTTTTAAATGCACTGAAAACATCCGACCGATGCTTTCTATAGTTTAATGTGTTATTTTTACCAATATGGCGACCGATGGGCGGCGTCTTTGATCCATCAAAGGGTTAGTGACATCAAACGAGCCGACACGTCGCGACATAAAATCACGCCTGTGCTAACATCATAAACTACTCAGTAAAAGACCATCACTATTTTTAGCGATTATCGATCGATTTTAAACCGATTGACATTGCTGACATTTTAGCTACGGTCTAACTTGTAATCGTAATCAATTCTACGTACTATCCTACCTGTATGTACCAAATGCGAATGTTTTTATGTTTGTATTATATTACACGCAGAGACGACTGCATGAATTTGATTGAAATTTTACATAAAAATAATTTGTATTCCAAAAAAATGAATTCACTTACGAGAGATTGAACACAGGTTTTGGAAGATGTAGTGCCTGGTTGCGTAGGAGGAGGTAGTGCCATGCATAATTCGTGATACTACATCCTCCTATGCAAAGCAATTGGGCCGACACGACCAGGGAGGTATCTCTCGCTCACTTGATACCGCCGTAGACATCTTAGTGTCCCGTTTCGTGTGGTTTGTGAATAGCCAGTGGCCCATTGGGGCGATGGTAAAGGAAGGCAACGCATCGGCATAGTAGTTACGTTAATGTTTATGGACGTCGGTAGTCGTAAAAAGGCTCCGAATGCTCGTTTCCCCCTATTCTGTAAAAAAAACGGAAACATTTAGTACCTGTCACATTTACTCAAAATTAGAATTTTACAATGTAAGTAGTGTTGTATATTCCCCGTAATTATTGTAGAAATCAATTTAAGTTGTATACTACTTCACTCACGCACACTTACATAAGTAGTTTATTTGTAAAAATTCAATAAAATACTTGAGCATTTGGAGAAACAAACGAACAAAAAATTATCAATACCTCGGCCGTCAGTTGTAGACAAACTATCGACGTACACGACAAGCTGATAGATAAATGAAAAATACAATAGAAAAACAACCTCCGTCTCAATTATATTTGGCACGCGAGCATTTGTCGATTTCCCATGATCGGGGCCAAGTTCCATTCATAAGCTTCTTATTTCTCCAAAAATAATCCTATGTAGTCTGTATTATGTTTTAATCTGTGCTCAATAGAAACTGTTGGAAGCACCTGTAGCGGTTTATTGCTTATTTATGCCGCTTCTGAAGTTGGGATTAAGTTATAGCCAGCCTTCGAAGATTAAAGCTTAATAGGGGGTGGAATGGATTGATTTCTAGACGATACCGCACCAAATCTCAACTAATTCGGGGATTGCTTCGCGTTCGCTCTCTGAATTTTGATTAAAGGCGTTCCATAATCTAAATTTAAATGTTTTTTGCCTTATTAATATTCTAATTAACTTCGTTGTGCTTAAACATGATGCAATACTTCTATCTTTTATTCCTATTTTTCCTAATTCCAGTAGACTGGGTTGTCGAAAGTCCAGTAGTGTCACGTCACGTCAAATGTAAGCACTTTACAACAGGTATATAGGATCTTCTGGCAGTACCATCACGTTATCACTATTATCATCATCTCCCCTTCAACCACTACGAAAGAAATTGACCATACAATGATCGCGCGGAAAGTGGAAAGAAAAACACTAAGCACAAAAAGCAGAGAGTAAACTTCACCTACTTGTGGGTTAACTACCAATAGGAGTGCACAATAACTGTCATGTTAGCGGTTTATAATCATCTCAAATGAACCTACACAAACGAAGTCAATAGACATATTGTGGACGCTTGAATTCATAAGTAATAAAATATTTAACTAAACAACCTGAGCACGCAGCGATTCGAAATTAAAAAGCAAATAACGAATGAGGCACCGCTTATCTCGTGTTTAATTAAAAAACTAAGCTAACACGATTTACATATACGCGGGGAACGTAAATATGGATGTACATAATTTCTATGGTGTGTTTGCCTTCTATATTTCAATAGGAACTTATCTTGGACACCTGTCTCCATTTGCTTAGGGCATGTTTGTATAACGTTTAACGAAAGTTTAGTCACACACAAATTATCAACTAATTTACGCTCCCCGACATTTTTTGAAACCATAAAGAGACGTCCTAAGCTTTTTACGGCGCGCGTGTTGACATAATACTCGGCCAAACGTTTATATACGTCTAGGAAACGAGCCTGCCCAAATAAACACGTGATGTTTGACGACGCTCTGCGGCTCGGAGGCGACAATCATCTCTACGGTGTACTACGTTCGGAAAGGCGTACCGGAATTCGTATTGACCAATCAATAAGTTCGTGATTGGTCAGTGCGGTCGCTGGGCGGGGCGGCCGTTATCGCCGACCGATGATTTGAGTGATAAGGTCTGATTGTGTGACGTCACCGTCATTGTTATGTCGCCGAACACCTCGACGTAATCGGAAACGACTTCGAAAATCTATAGTTCGTACAACGAATTGAATCGTGGCGGGAGATTCCTTCTACCATAGCAGCCTTAAAAATTTGATTTGATAAATTAAGGACGTAATGAGTTCATCCATTAACATTTTGTGCTAACACTAATATCGTGATGTATTTCGTGATAAATTTACATATTCTCTTTGTTATCACTAAATATATATGCCAATCTTATTATAATGGAAAATGATAAGGTTTCTTCAGCAGTTCACACTGAAATGTGAGTTGACTCATTGACATAAATTAGAATTACTTACTAGTAATATCATGACATGTTTCTTATCTATCTGAATAATTTCCTGTCAAATACAGCCACTAGAAGTAACGTCACAAATTGGGAAAACAAAATTTTAAAAAATTTATGTGTCACCTCTGATATGCGAGTAGAGTATCATGAAGCGAACATGAAACACACGACGTGTTTGTGTACGAGACGGAAGCGCGGTAAAGCGTTACGCTGGTGATACAATCGATTGCTGGTTCGCAGTCTCACGCTTCGATATCACTAACATTTTTCATTCCATGCTATCGTTATAGTATTTAGGGGTAAACTTAAAAACTCCTTTAAAAAATAGACTACGACAACATTTAACTAATCATGTTAATTTATCATTAACTTAAACAACAGTAGGACCAAGCGGTGATGCGGAAACGAGTATAAAGTACCGATCTGAACGGTGTCGGTAATTAATAGGAAAACTTTGTACACGCGGTTTGAGTCGATCTGCTAAAATATTCAGTGTGTTACATGACTTAAGTGAGAGCTTCCCAAGACAAAGATGCTTTTAAGCTTACATTGGGAAAAGGGAAAGCTGTAGAGTCTACGTTTATTTATTAGAAAATTATTTTATAACATTAATTAGGAATATAATTTTATATACAAATGTAAATAGGAATTGCTATTGCTGTTATAAGCTCGAAACTTATGATTGTTCATTTCTGAGGAGATTGTAATGAATAAGACATACGAGTACACGCATGATATATGATATTTAAAACCGAATAATCGGAACATCATCATTATCAGCCCTTATCGATCCACTGCTGGACATAGGCCTCCATCCCGAACCGGCTACTGCGCGGAGATAGTCTTCCCATCTGGTGAACGGTCGACCAACACTTCGTTTTCCTAACGGCTCCAGAACAATTATAAAGACACACAATTATAAAACACACACACACACACAATTGCAATAAATTGTGTAATATAACTGTTATCAAATATATCATTGGTAGGCGCATTCTTCAACTAAAATCGTATGTTTGTGCAATTCGAACACAATATTGGTGGTTGGTGTTATAAGCTAAATGTGTACAACGCATCTACATGGCTATAACACTCCGACTACTCGTTAGTCACTCGATGCTATAAAAGAATACCTACAAATAAGTCTGCGGTTCGTTCATAATGTATATAGTACTTTCATTCAACTGATATAACCTACACAGCGTTATAACCCGGTCACCTCATGCCACCCGGCTTATCTAGTATAAATTACGATATTCAATTTTTTTGAAACGTCAGTTTTATCGATTTCAAATCTAGACACTAAGTTAAAATTCTATATTTCACTGAAAATTACCCCCTCCTTATCTTCTCTTCTCGGAAACACCTGTGATAAATCTCTTAGCAAAATGATCTCAATTGAAAACAATTAAGTGAACCGTTTTCTCTACATAGGAAAACTACGCGACGTATAGATTGAAACAATTAGCCGTCCACGCTCCAAGCACCTGGGGACTCGATACAGCGCTCAGCATTAGCGTAAAGTGGCTCACATTTGAGATATGCGACTAAATCTAAACGTGTATCCCCCACTTGCCGTGCCCGCGTTTCCACTACCACCCAGATTTAGTGTCGTTGTACCGATCAAAGGTTTAATTGGTGATATATTAAATTGTAATTAAAGTACCCCATTGTCAGAGGTGTGAAAATCTGGAGCTCGAGTCGTGTCGACTTGTAGGGCGACGTGTTTAACGACCGGTCGACTTCGTTCGATGCTTACATTATTAGAAATTAATTTTGTTTTAACATTTAATGTCCTATTAATATGTCTCACGACATTAAAAGACATTGACTTTCATACAAATACTAGCCGCGCGCCTGCTTGTGCCTGTGTAAATCATGAAGATATGAAAATATAGGAACGCGAAGTATGAAATATAGATACTTTATTATTAACTATTCTGGTATTAATAAAATAACTTCCCTTGTGATTTGAAATTTTTGCGACAATTTTAAAACTTGTAAAAAAAATACGCACCAAATTTTCATCTACATTGTACCCACTGTATGATGAAGAATGTAAAAGACTCGCATTGAAAATTCAATAAATATGTATTTAAACTCTTTATTGACAATCTTAAATCTTTAAATATTCGTTGAAACTTTCATAATTTGAGATATTAATGGAATTCTGGTAGGATAATTATCCTGAGGTCATTCTGATACGTCTACCTTAATAAATTCCGAAAGGCATTGATTAAAACCATTTCAGGTGAATTAATTAAGTATTTTAATTAATAGGATATGCCGGTGTCCTTATTGCCAATATTCCTTTCATAAATTTATTGAGACGCAGCCCTTTGAAGGTTCTATGCGGCCCTATTAGCAGATAAGGGCTGCTTCCCGCCCCGATAATGTTAATTTAACCTAAATGTATACTGTCAACGAAAATTGTTACGGATGTCTGAAGAAAAATTCTATTAAGTCATTATCTCTTATAATATATTCTAAAAATTATCAAAAAAAAATACAAATACAAAAAAAGTTTTAATTTACGTATAAAACAGGTTTTTTCATATTTACTTCACTATTTTAATCCATTTTCTTTTTGCGAAAATGAGCAAATAAAATTCAGGCTTTTTGACTTAGACCAATGTTTATAATGATAAATGTCATCTCCATACAAGCGTGTTATATGAAACTGTTTATTTTATGAAACCGTCATCATGCGTAGTTCTCATTGTTCCAGCATGCTCCGATTTTCGGAGATGGGCCCGACTGAGCGGCCACACACACATTCACACAAAGAAATATTCGGACCCCCGAACCAGTAAGATATTAATTATATTTAAAGTGAATTTTTCGGACAATTCCCATTAAGGCTTTAACCTATCCCCTTTCGGGTAAAAGAGGAAAAAATGCAAAGTTTCTATTCAAATTATCAGGCAAGCTGTATGCTCATTGTGAATATTAAATATTTATTGTTACAGTCTGCTCAGAGCTATGGACTTGGCTTCGAGTGAAAGAATTGATCGGAAACCGGAACCGTTGAGATCGCCGTCCGCGCCCGCGCTTCGTGAGGAGAGGGACTCCGCGGAACGAGAGCGGAGCGCCGAGAGACGAGACCCCGGTACGTACTCTCTACTAAGTATTCATCCCTCATATCCGATTTAAGTCTATCATTACGCTTGCAAATATAGAGTCAGGTCGGATAAGAAGATGACGTGTCCGTAAGTAACGCGGAGTAAACGTGGCAGTACTCCGCCGCCGATGACTATGATGAATAAAACACGCCGGTAGAGGATCATTTCGTACGCTCAGGCGCGCGTGACCCCACCCCCCGTACCTCAGTCCAACCTCCTCATGTTCCATGGCCGTGTTCTCGCCGCAGGTGCTGAGGAGTGGGCCAGCACTCCGCCGCCCCTCAACAACAACACCACGCACCACAACAACAACGGGCCGCTGCCACTGCCGCTGCCGCCGCCCAGCCCCTACCGTTTCGAGGAGCATCGACCGTACCGATTCGCGGAGGACATGGGTCCACTGCCGCCCGGGGCCCTCGTCGGAAGATTGGGCGATTCCCTAATACCCAAAGGCGACCCGATGGAAGCACGCTTACAAGAAATGCTCCGTTACAATATGGACAAATATGCCAATTCCAACTTGGACACGCTGCACATAAGTCGAAGGGTACGCGAGCTGCTCTCCGTGCACAACATCGGCCAGAGGCTCTTTGCCAAGTACGTGCTGGGACTGTCCCAAGGCACGGTGTCGGAGCTACTGTCGAAGCCGAAGCCCTGGGACAAGCTAACAGAGAAGGGACGAGATTCATATCGCAAGATGCACGCGTGGGCATGCGACGAGGCAGCCATCATGCTCCTGAAGTCTCTAATCCCCAAGAAAGGTATATATAGCACTAGTTTACTGAATATTCTCGACTGCACGAAAACAAAGATATTTCTCTAGAGTTGCTAATCAGTATGCTATTGATAGTAGCCCATTTCGCTTGTTTTGACACCGGAACGTTCCGTTCCATCAATTTCTCCCCCAGTCAATCTTCCGAACGGTTTACCACGTTACCCGTTATCAGCGCTTGTCAAATGCCCCATCAATCATGAGAAGAATCCGGAGCCAGCTATTTAACGTGATCAGAAACGATTAACTGGCGAGAACAAAAGATATTTTTGGGTTGAAGTTTGGTACAATTGAGCTGTTATAATGACTCCAGGCCAATTTTTGCACGATCATTTTATTATTTCATCAGATAGATATTTACTTTGCGCAGCTTATAGAGTGATCGTACAAAGTTACTCAGAATGATGAATGCAACAGAGTTGCCATTCGCAATTTGGAAGAATGCAGATTTTTGCAAATTGTGTATTAGTAATTAATTGCAAAAGTTTTGAAGTAATATTTACCTGTTTGAGCATGGTCCCGTCATTTTATACTGTAGTAATTTCTGTTAATACTATGGCAACTCTAAATATCCCGCACATTTTTTTATTATTATTTAACCAATTTTTTATTATTTCCCCATATTCCTCGTCCTTATTTCCTTATAACTCCTCACCTCTTTCCCAAGCGGAACTAGCTTCAGAGGACCAAGTGTCCCCTCCCTTGTTACATAAAAGGGGGGTGGGTGGTTAAGGGGACATGGTCAAGCTCCTCCCAGGCGTACCGCGACTTCGATTTATAGTTTTAATACGTGTCGCTTTTGTTAATGCCTCCCGCCATTTTGTTTGAGTTGAAAAATCTTACTCTCGAATGAATTAACCGAGACTATGTTTTTATTAATATACAGCCTCAGCTGCAGTTGTAATAGCGTGATAAAAGATAAGTCACCTACAAAAAATGAATGTCATTTTACATTTGCTACAGATAAATCACAAATCTCTAAATATCCTTCAACAAAACCTCATGTTCATATTATATCAATAATAGTAATCATTTACGTCTTTGTTCAACGGTCTCACGATAAAAGTAAACCATATTTCAATGCGAATTCTTTATAAAACTGTCGAGTAGGGTGTATATACCTGTGCGAAACGTTACGAGTGAAACTGAAAGTACTGAGAACATTAATCTTGTATGAAGCATTATCTTAAATATCTGAATGTCGCCAGGCCCAAATCGTAGGTACAACAGATACTTACAGGCTAATCACGTCGTTGTCATACTGGAAAGTACATTTAGCAGTCATCGCCAACAATAGTTGTCCTCTCAGAAACTTCTCAAAAAAATCTAATAACAGTTAGGTCCATGCTGCATTACAGCGGAATTGACTGCACAGTTGCTATCCTAAACAGGCTAATACATCTGTTAATAACAACTGGCTGTGCCCCGTGGTTTCAGTTGCGTAACATCTATCTCACATAGATAAAAAAAATGTAATAATAAAGGGGCAAACGAGAAATCGGAGTCTTTATACGACTAACGACGCCCATCCACATAGTTACTATGCCGATGGGTTGCCCTCCTTCCGCCCCCCGCAATGGGCTACCGGCACAAACCGCACGAACGTGACACTGAAAATGTCATTTTACGGCGGTGTTGTGTGAGTGAGATGTACCTCCCCGGTCGTGCCAGCCCAATTCCGTTAATTATAATTTATATATGGTAAATTTTATCCAAATCCATTCAGTAATTATTGTCAGAAGGAATAACAAATTAGAAGGACTTATAACTTAGTAGAATACAAGTCTCTACGGGCTGTTGTAATTTATTTTACCATCACGGATATCGATACGTGGAGGAATTGTGACGCAATGTCCAGTTGAACACGGTAATGACCGGTAAACTGCGGACACGCAACCGCCGTGGGAGACTGCACACACACACAGATCCTCCCATTTCGCAGACGTTACATTACGTCGACTCATAGGGAACGCAAATGTTTTGTCCAATTGCTTCAACTCCACCACAAAACGTATTCATTATCAAATTAGTTTCTAATTAACGCACACACGAGCTACGAGTACATCAGATGGATCCAACCGGCTACTACTCGAAGATCGTTGAAAAACGGTTCTTAGTCCAACACTGCGTTTCAGGACACCTAGCTTAGAACACTCTCGATTAAGTCACTTTTCTAACAAAAAAATCCCAATTGGTTTACTCGTTTGGGCGCTACGATGCTAGATACAAACACACACACACACGCACAAACAAACAAACACACACACACACACACACACACACACACACACACACACACACACACACACACACTCTCAATTTACTTTCTTTTTGCGTCGGGGGTTAAAAAACATAAAACATAACGCGTGGAAGTGTAGAACTAACCTTAGAACGTTGATAAGACGTACTGTTATCCAATACCTAGTTTTAATAATCTGTGTTTTATCGTGTTCCATGTTTGTTCGAGACCTTAAATGACGGGTCTGCATTGTAATGATGCGTGATGGCGGTCGACTACACTTATTACTGTCCGTTGTACCAGAAACGAGTCATTTTCCACAGTTTTCACAATTCGCCCAGTTCCCACATGCATAATGCGGCCTGTTGTCCTTACCATTGCGAAATATGCCCTAGTGTTCCCACGTTTATGTCCAAGCGAGCCCTTCTTATATTGACGAACCACCTACAATTTACAATAAAAAAATTGGAATTAATTCTCTACTTCAATGCATCTGCTATGTTTAGGAGGCAGTGTCATGCATGGGGCATGACACTACATCCTCCTATGCAACGGAATTGGGCTAGCACGACCGGGGAGGTACCTCTCGCTCACATAATACCGCCGTAAAGTGACATCTTCAGTGTCACATTTCATGCGAATTGTGAGCAGCCGGTGGCCCATTGGGGGGTAAAGGAGGACAACGCATCGGCATAGTAATTATGTGGATGTTCATGGGCGTCGGTAGTCGTAAAAAGGCTCCGATTGCGCGTTTCCGCCCTATTCTATAAAAAAAGACATGCGACAGGCGAGTTTCGGGTGGAAGGAAAGGAGGGCATCGGTAATCACCAAACCGACAGCTCGTCTGCCCACTAATAAAATACAATAAACATCGCACAATCGAGCTAAATTAAAGAATAACAATAACAGAGAATTACTTAGTTACTAGGAGAATTGCTATTTCATACCATTTTAATACTAGTTTAATTTTACCCAAAAAGTACACATTCCAGCCACCAGTTGGCGTGAATACAAGTACAAACACTATTTCAATATTGTAGCAAAAAACAATTAATTAGCAATTATGTATCTCTATATTGCTTAACATGACACTATCACAATCAAATATAAAAAAACAAACGTACATTTAACACGTGTTTATTTAATGAACTGTGAAAGTAATCTACATGTAAAGAACAGAAAAACCAATACAGATGTACAAAAAGCCATAAATGCATGGCTATTGCGCGTAATTACCGATTGAACACGTCCAATGAAGTAAGCCATTCGTTTAATTAAAAAAGTATAATTGTCTATGCGCGATGCAGTAGCTCGTGCTTAGCATAAATAATCAACTGCTACGTAATACAACATTCAATTTGTAATGCAACTTACAATGAAGCGGAAAAAGTGACAAAAACGCTGTATACCTAATGCTCCCTGCATTAGGTATACTGCGTTTTTGTCACTTTTTTTAGCGTACTTGTGGGAACTAAAATGTATTATTTAAGATGTTAATTGTATTTGAAAATAAACATAACTACTACGCGCAGTTTATATAAACTGGTAAACGATCCTTTTTAATTTCGGTAAAGGCAACGAACGTATTTTTATTCGCAACAAAACGTACAAAAACCTTATGCACAGTCAACCGAAAATGGCGATTCTATAATGTTTCTTTTGACATTTATAAGAAATGTTTCGTTCGCGTGCAAATGTGACCGAATGGAGAAAAAAAGGTTTTTTCCAATTTCAAAAAGTCAACTTTATCTTTAATTAATAGCCAATAATAGCTCATGTTGGCAGCTCTCACGGCGTGTCCGTTGCGATATAATTTCTTTTCAAAACCTATAGTTCGTATCGTGACTCAGTTCAATTTCTGAACGTTGAACAACATAAATCGGTTGCCTATCAACGTATATCAACTAATGAGCGCTGCCAGATAGCAATATTAAGTTCTTTAACGTTAAGTGTAAATTGACGTAATATTTATTCAGTTAATCCATCGGTTAATTAAAAGCTTTACGACGGTCGCAAATAGTTTCCTCTGTTACAGCAATAGGGTAAATTTTTCTATAACAGTCGGCGCACATTAAGTATTTATATAAATCTACAATTCCTATAAAAGATCGTTCGCGTCATGTCAATTGTGTAGAAGATAAAAGATACTTGGAATAAAATAGAAACAGAACTACGTTACTCTACGTAATTGTTGGCGACTATCTAGTTATCACCTAAATTTTACACGAAAACTTGAAGAAGATTGACGACTTTAGGCGTTCCAACCTTCTGAAATAAGCGTGACGTAGGCGAACTCTCAATTTTAACACAACCAACTCAATTTTTCTACTCTCCGAAACAGTAGGTAAAACAAAATGTGTCTTAAAAATAAACAAACATGTCATTCTATAACCATCAATCATATCGATATAATATATTTATTTGTTCTTAAGTCGGAAGAAGATCCTAACCCAAAATATCATGATTTGATGTTAAACAGCTTTTTAGTCCATCGTGTCTTAGTCATTTTACTCCATTCAGATTAAATGCCCACGTTGATAAAGAGGGAGATTTTGCACGCTTAATGTTTAGATAAAGTTTGGCTCTCGAATGTTCATAGCGTGAGCGTGAAAATCTATTTTCAATGGGCCACTATCGGCCGGCGCAGGACAGCCAAAGGCTTTACACTCGAAGTTGAGCGTTCTCGATGCTCCTTTACCCTAAACACCCCTCGTAGTGCTCTTAGCTAAGCGCTAAGCAAATTTTAATGTTCAATTGAGCTTTTGTCTGCTTCAAAATTTGAAGTTCCGTCGGTGCCTTCTATCCCATACGAGAATTTATCATTCTTTCTAATTAATACTATACATACAATAATTATAGGTTTTAATAATTATTACAGTCTATACTTATAATAAAGATCTAGAGAATAAAAAATATAAATAATCATAATTACTACAGGATTACGAACAGATGGTACATATAGAAGAATTGAAGCGTCATTCATATAATTTTTCAATTATATACAAACCTAAACACACTGACTGACCTTTAAAGTCAGATGGACTGCAAAGCATGCATGCAATGGTAAGGTTTTCCATAAACATTGGCATCGCTTGGGAAACTCCGCAAGGGTCAGTGTCAACTTCCCCTAAACTTCTTGCGGCACCGGTCATTGAAGTCTCAGTTCAGTTTGTAATTTGCTACATGTGTGTAGCTATAACATTATACGTATCCCACTGGCACTCTAAACATGTCTGGGTTTATTATAATACGTATATCTCCAGCTCGCTAAATATGTCTAGGTTTGTTATAATACGCATATCACTAGCTCGCTAAATAAGTAAAGGTTTATTATAATACGTTTATCACTAGCTCACTAAATATGTCTAGGTTTATTATAATACGTATATCACAAGCTCGCTAAATAAGTATAGGTTTATTATAATACGTATATCACTAGCTCACTAAATATGTCTAGGTTTATTATAATACGTATATCTCTAGCTTGCTAAATAAGTATAGGTTTATTTCACTAGATCGCTAAGTGTGTTTACTGTCTAAATATATATTATATTTAAAAGGCAAGTGTTTGTTTCTATGTACGTATGTTTGTTACACCAAAACTACTCAACGGATTTACATGGAATTTGGCATGGATATAGAATACTATCTCGAAAAACATAAAAATAACTTCGTATCCCGAAAAAAATCTGTGATGTATTTGCGGAATACGGGAGAGACCGCGTGGTACTGACAGTTTTATATAAATTATATTGTGGTTCATCATCAATTTAACACCTACCACCAGGTAATTTAGCATTAAAAACCAAATATTTACTGTAATTACTTGTCAAGTAAATGCTAAGAGTACTTTGTAAATTATTTTCAAATGGAAAAATTTAAAATATTATGTTTGGAGATCGAGTTGCAAAAATTTAAATATATTAATATATAATAATATCTATTTTAGATAAAAATACCCACTTGTTATTTTAAAGGAAATTAACAAGTTGTTAATTTCCACAGTATTACACACATCGCTAGAATTACTGGTGGGTTAGTCCAGCAGTAAGGTTCCCGCTTAGAATCTCGTATCAAAAATTTAATGACCGAATAAAGACCATTTACAAGACGAAAAAACAAACAAAACAAAAAACTAGTACACAACAATGTTTATACTACGCCATCTGTTGTCGAGTGGCTGCAAACATGTAAGGGTCAAGAAATTATTTCGCCAAGAATGCTCACCGTCTCGCGGCTTCTTTGATGGCTTCCGACGAAGCAATCAGACCTCTTTACGGGCATATTTATGGTTATAATACCGTGTCTCATTATATACTTTATGATTTTATACGTACGGCTGTCCGGAATAATGGCGACCAAGTTATTGTCACGGCCGCGCGTCAGCGTGGTCCGCGCCAGTTTTTCATTTGTCCTTTACAAATATTCTATTAATTTACAAAAGTGTTTATCGTCAGAGCTGTACTAACGTAAATAACAATATTGATAGTACAAGTTATTGTTTGAACAGTTTCATGTATTATAACAGAAATACGTTACGTTACGTTTGTCAACGTAAATATCAATTGAATTTTTTTACCAATTACTCAGTAGTTCTTTCGTATAATACTTTACGTCAAATTTTTATTTAGGTAAACTTCATCTAATGGCAGACGCCATGATATATACTTTTTTATATGATTTATTTACAAGACACCAACGGATACAAATAATTCTTAAAATTAGTTTTTATATATTCAAATGAGAATTTTAGGAGAAATTTACTACATAAATCATTATCTAGCGCTGGTGTAGCGCAAAAATATAAATAAAATTGTTTTTTTTTTTTAATTATGAAGCACTTGGTATGTAATCACTCGGGTATCAATAATATGCAGCATTTGGGGCATCATATTTTGTAAAATTAAGCAGACAGTATGTTGTTGGTTAACAAACAAAGAAATGTATTTAATTGTTGCGACAAATTTAACATGATTAGATGTTAATTGCACAGTCAACTTGAGACAGTTAATACAAGCCAAGACGTTTAACTAATTCGAGTATTCAGTGCGCCAGTCGTGCGTCCAGAAATAAAACAATTACTATAGTCGAGGTGTAGATGTACTAGAACATTAAGTAATATAGCATACATGATTTTATTTCTCTATTTATTTTATTTTATGTTTAGTAGGAACAAAAGCTAGTACATTACAATAATGGAAAAACAGTTACGAGACAGCGAGTTTGACATAGTTCTCCACTGGTACATAGAGGTTATAGCTTATAGCTGGTTAATAGCTGCTATATTTTCAATTATACTTATGTATCATATATTCAAATATTTATATATCATTTTTCATTAGCAGTAGTAAAATAGTACATTTATCATTTGCTACATTAAAAAGTAATGGCTACAAATAAACTACCTCAATGGATTATTATCACTGTTTATTCAAAACTTTTACTTACATGTGCAACCCTGACGTTTTGATTACTTTAGTATATTTAGGCAGGGCAACATCTTTAATAATAATATTACGGACACGTACCGCGTTTACCACACAGAAAGAGACGTGCAAAAATTAGAATTTGATTACAAATCTCCTTAATCAGTAATGTACTAACGGTTCAGCCCTAGCCCTGCCTTAGCTGAAGAAAGAGTTGTGAGAGGTTTAGACGAAGACCTGTGAAGTGCTCATTTGCTAAAGCTTGCATTAGGCCATAGCAGACGACTCTTATGTTCAGTACTGCTAGCAGGAACTGCGTGATACGTCACGTACCTCGTTGTCTCGGTATAAATAATCGACTATAAAGGTAATAAAAAGCAACCGCTACACTTATTCTACAGTATCGTGACAAGCAGTTCTATTAAACTGCATATAGAACGACAACGTGTTCCTTGAAATGGTGTATTTTGGAACATTTCAATGAACGTGTCGCTCTAGAAACGGACTCTTTGTGATAATTTACTACGATCTCCCTTTAGCACTACTAATTGTGCTAAGGGCGTCGTCAACAGGAATTTTGGCATCGAATTGGAGTAAGCTTACAGGCAACAAAGAAATGTATTGTGCCTTTGTTATTATTTCATGGACATAATTCCGTTTAACAATACTTCTTTAAATTAGATACGTAAGGAATTAGTATAGGAAGGCTAAGTTACAAACAATTCATATTTTAAATTTGCATAAAACTCGGAGTTGCGGAGTTAAAATAACAAATGTTATTTTTGTATAAATAGTATTGAATCGTGTTTCTGTAACACATCAGATGTTTATATCAACGGATAAAAAGAAAGCAATTATTTTTAATGATAAACAGCATTATCTCATTATTATAATCTGGCACATATCTCATCGCCTACGCCGATTCGATTGTACATAAAGGATAAGATTTAAAATTGAGCGCTCGAAATTCAATTCAAAACAAAACCGCTATTATTATTGTAATAAATCTCTCGAAAACGTTGATTTACTCGCATTATGCGCAGTGAGAATTATTGTTACCGCATACACTTGGCAAATGTTTCGCTCTTTCCCTAAAATATTTTAATTGAAAACACATTAACATTGCAATTTGCATATTTCGTTATAATTATTCCAATTATATTATAAGATTATTTAGGTTGCAGCTAAATAGTGCGACTGTTGTACTAAAATTATTACGATACTTCTAGAATAGCGTCGAAGTTTCTCGTTAGGGAGTTGTAGCTCGCCAATGGTAAAAATTAGTTCTTTTTGAAAAATGATTAGACAACACGATTATGTAAGATTCATACTGAATTAAAAAAACAACTTAAAATCGTTTTTAAATAAAAGAATTTATTTGAAAACTATTTTTTTAATAAACTTAGCGATTTAAATACATATTATGTGTTTTATAAATGCGAAAGTGTGTATGTTTGTTTGTTACTCTCTCACGCAAAAACTACTGAAGGGATTTAGCTGAAATTTGTGACAGATATAGATTACATCCGCTACAATATAAAATGTCCTTTACATCCCGAAAATGAATCCCTTAGTGTAAATTATAAGCGGCAGAAACGGCGGGGCACAGCTACAATAATATATCTAATTATGAGGAATGTTCCAGAACAAGTACTAACAACAACGAACGTTGTTCTAATTCCAATGTTTTATAGGAAAATAAATGCGTCCCAACATATTTGTGGTGAATTAATTGCCCACATATCTTGTGTGAAAATTGCGTATAATTCACAGATCTGTCGCAGGAGATGGGCTGTTTAACTTGTCAGTGAGGACGCAATTTGTGATCGTCCATTTTACATCTTCTTGCATAATTAGTTAGGATTAATGAGTAAGCCATAGGAACCCACCGTGATCATTACTACTAAATTTAATTTTTATTTATTTCTGTTTTAACATGTACACTTAATAAAAACTAACATGCGATTTGTTAGGTTATAAACTTAGCATTCAACTTGACGTAGAGTACAAATATTTTATAAAATATAACTCAGGTATATTTTATAAAATGATATGAAGTCAGTTCAGCGGAGCAGTGCGTTTCCAAGTCTCGCGTGTTCTATCGCAATCAATCGCTTTTATAATCAATAAACCGTCAGAGCACAAATCAATGCGTCATTAATGTCTCAGTTGAAATTATTTGTTATAATTAACAACACTTGATACGGTATAACAAGCTTTTTCTCGAACCAAATGGAAACTCCAATCACGATATCCTGAAAGATACATTATTCAAATGTTGTTTTAAATGTAACAAATTGTGTTACAACTAAGATATCTCTATATACATAAGATAACTCATCTGCAAGTTGTTTTGCCAGTGAGAACAGTACATAAAGTTGATTCGTCAGCCTAAATAATATCAAATGCATTACCACTATCGCATTAATATAGAACGATCGGTGCTGCTAACCACATTAGCTGTCAGTCTCTGCTAACGAGGACTCACCTATTTCATTAAAAAAACTTGCTATCTTAAAACTTCTACATTTTTAATTTGTGAAATTTTAAGATTGTTTGATGAGTTGCGTTTACTGGGAATTATGAAATTTAGGTTTTGCATTACACTTAAGATAAGTTTTTTTTCCGTTATGTCGCTATGATAGTATTCCAGAACTTAGTTTTTAATTGTATAGCCAATTAAAATTTGCCTGTTATAAAATGTGTTTTACACAATGTGTGTATTTTTAATATGTTTTACTGATAACTACTTTATTTTTTAATTATTCACATTCTTTAGTTAATTACGATTGGTATAAATCCCTATAGGAATATGAAAATAAAATTCCTCATAACTAAAGGAAAAAGTTTTATCTGCATTTTGGGAAACTTCATTAATTCTAGGGGCTCCCCGCTCTCAGAGGAGCTCACAAAATTGATTATTGGATCTAGTTACCAACTACTGGCGTTGGCGTTGCAAATGCACTCCAAATTTTTACCTTGCCACAAGGGATTAAAAGTCGCTAAAGAGAAGAGTTTTTTTTTTATTAGACTTGCCTAAATATATTTAGTTTTTCATCATAAATATAAGTTGTCAATTCAAGTGACACAATGTATAAAGAATAAGTGTCGGTTCAATAAAATTTATTCTGCCGATCCCCAGTATAGGTCAGGGGAATTTGTCGGCCTCTGGATAGAATCAATCGTTGGTGGTCGGTGCCCTCGGCTGATTGCCATCGAACACGCGATACTGATCAGCCCCTACGCACGCCACTCACCTAACTTTGGACAAAAGAAATTCTCAACGTAACGTGCTCTAATAATTCATGGGATATAAGAAAGAAATCTCTATATCATTCACGGTGAAGCAGCTTCAAGAATACTCTACTGAATTCCTAATCATGGGGTAATAATTGCTAGAAATAAAATAATTGGATCCGTTTAGTTTAGGAGATTGTTGCATATTTGTCAAGATATTTACATAGTCTGTATTCTGATGACAGCTGATGCCTGTGTTAGACTTTATAGTTATACATAATTTATATAACTTAACAATGCTTGGCACTAATATTAACAATGTCATTGATAAATAAATATATGCAACAATATCTTGCAGCGCATTAACAATTCAAATGTGGACATTTTTTCCGTTCAGCATAACACTTTCGAGCGGGCTGGGCGTCCGCCCTCGCGGACGACTCTTATGCAAATGAGCATTGATTCGCGGTATGACGTCTAACGCGCACTCTCACCCCTTTTGTTTCTTCAACTACCCACCTTGATTTATAATCCCGGATACGCATTCCCCATTCGCTACTGGAGCTATATATGCCACAAGTAAATTACCAAGGCATTTTTTCATTGTCACAGTGATACGATAATTTAGGGCGCCTTTACTTTTCAAAGCCCATGAATATTCATATAGAATTAGCAATCAATATATGGAATAGAGGAATAGTTTTCGCGTGCACGCACGCAATACGTTCTCGCGTAAACAAATATTTTCCTCGCTTTTATGATTAGGGTGTTATAATTTTACCGGGTGAACAAAATTAATATGTATTTAGTATGCCTTGAAAAATACAACGGACAAAGCATTGATTAAAATTTTGAACTTAATAGACTTTGCAAACCATTTTGATACAATCATATATGATAATATTATGGCAATGGGCGGTAATAACTAAAGTATCGGCTTACTTAACAAGTTTATAAAAGTACGTGGTTTAAATTTTTATACTCGCATGTCGAGGTCACGGCCGCAATATGAAACAAACACAAAATGCGACAAAACGCAAATTTTGAGATATTTTCGTCTCACGTTTTGGTAATTGTCCTCGTGGCGCGATTAGAATAACAACAAGTTGTAACATGAAGATCAAAGGAATCAACATATATGTGTGGAAATTTATCGATACGAATTTCCTGTAAATATATTCACTTCTCACTTATTCATTGACAAATAGGTATGCTAACCTATCATATTGCAAATTTCGGTTCCATCGTTCGATTTCGGTTCAACAACTTCATCTGGGATTGTTTAGATTTCTTGTGAATATCAATATAAGAAGTTCAGTCTTCAAGGTGATAATGTGTTACATCCTATATTAGCCTGTATATTTCCGGGGAGTTTTCAGCAATTTCGGAGACAAGTGTACGACAATGAACAATATAGATGTCATGTATGATATCTATACAGTTGTGACATGCGGTTTATAAGAGTTCCGGCTGTTCTTGTATACCTAAGAAACTTATTGATGGGTAAACTATAATTAAAATTATGCGCCAGCTCCAAGTACCCGATAAGTAAGAGAAACACTGCATAATGTCTAAAAAAAATTAAGAAAAGAGACGTAAAGTTTTGTGTATTTAGTACGTGGCAATTTTGAATAAAGTATGTTACGATGATTATTTTCATTTCAAATGGTCATTACGAAATGGACGGGCCAATTAAAAAACAAAATCACGTATACGTTATTGTTAAACATTTTTATATACGAGCATTATGGTCATGTTGATGTAATCTGCGCCGTCGGCGTACGCGCCATCTTTGTAAATGTATCACGTCCGCACTCATAAGTCGTTAACTTTTGAATTGTAATCTTGTAAAGATATCATGTTTTACTTTAAAAAAAAAAAAACAAACACAGAAGACACTTGTCAGCATACTCAGCGCATATATAAATATCGCGTGAGAACATTTGATTCCAACTATTTGCCTCTACGTGCAAACTATCATGGACCATAACGTACGCTCGGCTTTTGTTTAAAATAGCGACTATAAGTTTAGTAAATAATAGTCTTGTACACGCTTTGTTATTACATATGTAATACTTTCAAAACGTACTTACAGAACCTACTTTTGGATGGATAGGTTCATCGTTGAAACAATTAATGATTTTCGCATCGCTAACATAATTTTAAATGTTCTTCCCCTTAAAGAACCTTAACTTTATCGGCAACTTAAAATGTTACTAACAGGGGTACGGTTTATATTGTTGTTTATTATTGATTTTTAATTTCTGTGGTATATTGGACATATTTAGTCTTAAAAACATTAATTAGTATCTTTAACGAGATTTAGTAGTTATTTAAAATGTATGCTTAAATATGCATGTAGACTGCCACGCCCCTGTACTATGAAGTACCTTCTTTAATCCACATGACTATACCAATTTTTCCCGGAAACAATGCATTTCAGTACCAACAAAAACAATTAAATGAATTATGAGGACATTATCTGCTTATGCTGTTTTGTAATTTGTTTTTAAAATGGTTTAGTTCACTTGCAAAATAAAATTCAAGAATGCAATTAAGAGCTCACTGCGCTGAAAATTAATTATATACATGTTGAAAGACGGACACTCCTTAGAGACATTAAAAGAACCGCAAGGTACCCGAAAAGCGCGCTGTATGTCGACAGATGTCGCGTGTCAAACTTTGTTACGGAAAAAGCGAAAGCAAACGACGGGACAGTGACACATCCATTATTCACCATTCTCACGGCTGGTGTCGTTATAACCGCCAGTAATAAGCTTCAATCATTTAAGTTTCAATGGTCTATTACACATACAGCTACTCGCAATTTTCTGCCTGTACTTTCACGATAATTGACGATCCTTTCACACAGTATTTTCAATAGTCCGATACAGTTCTATATAGTGAGACGCCTCGGAGCAAGTTGCAGGCCCGTGCCAGAGTATTTATGTCACTGTCCAATTTAGAAACTTTGTGTAAAAGTGAAACTTTAAAAAGTAACTTACTTAAATTTAAACAACATGAACATTGGATACATAGATACATAGGCGCATATAAAATACGTTTTAACTTAAAGAGCTCAGATATTCACAACCTTGTTTTATGCTAACATTTTAGTTTTCGTTATTAGGTTACGCAGTAACGAGCTATTTTACAGCTGGAATAAACTGGATCGTTTGGATAGTAATTAACAATTATAGAACCTATGTTTAGCTCTAATGAACGGCGTGTTTTAATTAATAGATAGCATATATACCCATTAATGTCTAAAGTGTGAAACGTATCACTTCACTGTGAAACTACAAACAATATGTTGACAGGATGAATGACCACAATATGGAGGGCGGTTTTCGCGCGTAACTCTTGATTGTTTATGGATGCGCGGGCGCCGTTTATGGATTACAGACTGGCTTAGGCGTCGACTTGTCGGCCCCATTCAATGATTATCTTAATGTTCCATTTGTTATACTTGTGCACTTTAATGACCTACCTAATTTCAATTGTGCCAAATATAACTTTATACTTCTTGGCAAAAACAGCGACAACAAATATATTTGGCCGTGGGCCTTGACTATTTCATTGTGAATTAAACAAGACATTATGAATTTTAAATAAAATTTGTATGCGTGCATGTTTGGGCTACTATTAAATATTTATCTACCCTTTTCATAATATACTGATCATTTAAATGTTTTTATTTTTTTACAATTCACAAGTATTTGCCCACTTTGATATTTCTTTCTTTTTTATTTTGATATAATTTAAGCGAAACTGTATAATTTACAGTTGGGACAAAGGATGGAAATGCTGGCGCCGGATTCGGCAGATCAGAGAGCGATGGCGACGAGCGATTAGCGCATATGCTAAATGAAGCCTCGCATATAATGAAAACACCAACCTTACAGAGCAACAACGACGATTCGAGAAGCAATGACGATTCCAGTTCACCTCGAACGCAGTGCCCCTCGCCGTTCTCAAATAAGGTAAGCTGGGTTCCTCAAATTCTTATAAAGCAACATGTCCTAACTGATGGACTGATTGACTTTCTGACCTATCAATTCACAGCTGACGTCACTGGTCCAATTAATCTGAAATTTTCATGTAACTTTTATGACAAAGTTATTTATTTTTGGAAATTTCATCACAATGAGAAAAAAGTTGGGGTTGAAAGTTTGTATAAAACAATCGAAGCTAATGCGGGTAAAGCTGCGGGGCGCAGCTGGATGTACCGTAAAAACCAACGAATAATACAAAGTTAAATCACTACCGCAAGCATCAGCCTTCTTTTGTAATTGGAATGCATCTATGCGGTTTCGGCCAGGCGGGTTTGCCGATCCACGTTGGGGTATTTTGGAGTAAGAAAAGCACTGTATTGTGATTGTGTCAAAATGTTATATCTCAATATCTAGATACTTAAACTGACACTTTACAATTTTCAGGACTCAAGTCAGAATAGAAGGTTGAAAAAATATGAAAACGATGACATTCCGCAAGAAAAAGTTGTGCGCATATATCAAGAAGAACTCGCAAAGATCATGACGAGAAGGGTGGAGGATATGCGACACAATCGAGATGGCTTTCCAGGGTAACATTTACTTGTTGTTCCTACTTTTCTAGATTATTATATAGAATAATATGATCAATTTGTTTTTAATACACGTATAAAATAGTAAACCTTATTTAAAGCCTTTGGTTTAGATTAAATCTAAAAAATTGCCGATAAGGAGGATTTTTATTGTCACAAAATCATTACTATCAGTTCGACACAAACTGTCACAAATAATTAAAAAATTGTCACAAATCATTATTATCAGTTCGACGAATAAAGCCAATAAATATTAGATTAGACCTACCTATTACTGATAACATGAATTTCCAATTTTTATCTCAAAGAAAATGAATGTTTGAAATGAAAGATATTCAAAATGTGAAAACATGTAATCGGTGTCTTGTAATCTCCGTAGAGTAGAAGTTTGTTACTTTAAACAACTGTGTGTAAACATACTGATGTTTTCCAACTATAATAAAATAAAAATAAAATAATTATGTATATTTAAAAGCTTGTATGGTAATCGAGAACAGCACATCTAAAAATAACATATAGCATGTTTCCCCCTTTTTTCAGTAGCGGCATGCCTCCGCACATGGAGAGGCCTCCGGAGGACATTCGGATGGCATTAGAAGCATATCATCGAGAACTAGCTAAAATACAACCTGGTGGCAACATTCCAAATCTACATAACCTACCCGGAATGCCACCGTTTCCCAACCTACTAGCTCTCCAACAGCAGGCGATGCAAGTACAGAACCAACATATGAATGGTTCAGGAGCCATACAAGATTTGTCCCTACCCAAAGAAAAAAGTAGTAAAATAAATGGAATAATTGACAATGAGAAAGAAAGACAAATGGATGCCGAGGAAGCGATAAGACACGCTGGAAGTGCTTTTTCATTAGTGAGGCCCAAACTTGAACCTGGACAGCAGTCAACAGGATCATCAGCATCCAGCCCTTTAGGAAACGCTATATTACCTCCAGCAATCACACCTAACGACGAATTCAGTAGTTCTGCTGTAGCGAGTCCGTTACAAAGAATGGCATCTATAACAAATAGCCTGATATCTCAACCACCTAATCCACCACATCATACACCAGCTCAAAGATCAATGAAAGCGGTCCTTCCACCTATAACTCAACAACAGTTCGATCTCTTCAATAATTTAAATACAGAAGACATTGTTAAGAGAGTTAAGGAAGCACTCAGTCAGTATTCAATAAGCCAAAGGCTTTTTGGAGAATCGGTACTTGGGCTGTCGCAAGGATCCGTAAGTGATTTACTCGCCAGACCCAAACCGTGGCACATGCTGACCCAAAAAGGACGAGAACCATTTATAAGAATGAAAATGTTTTTAGAAGACGATAACGCCGTGCACAAATTAGTAGCATCGCAATACAAAATTGCTCCAGAAAAACTCATGAGAACTGGAAACTACAGCGGAGCACCAAGTAAGTTATTTTTAAACATCTAAATTAAAATTATTTGTATGAAGTAGGTGATTACTAATTCAACACTTCTTCTGTTATAGTTTGTCCGCCGAACATGAACAAGCCGATGCCACCTACACAGAAAATGTTGTCCGATGCCACATCACTTCTGAGTAAAATGCAACACGAGCAACTTCTCAGTTCTGGACATTTGGGTCATTTGGGACAGCCCACACCACTTCTGTTAACACCACCGGGTTTTCCTCCACATCATGCGGTTACTTTGCCGCCTCAGCATCACGATAACAACAACAAGGAAAGGAAACCGCATCCTCCTCCCCAACCGCACCCTCAGCCGTCTATTATGCGAAGTCTACACCAACACATGTCGCCGAGTGTATATGAAATGGCCGCTTTAACACAGGATCTAGATACGCAAACTATCACAACCAAAATAAAAGAGGCATTATTAGCAAATAATATTGGACAGAAAATATTTGGTGAGGCCGTATTGGGTTTATCGCAAGGATCAGTTAGTGAACTACTATCCAAGCCTAAACCATGGCACATGCTAAGTATAAAGGGCCGAGAACCATTTATCCGAATGCAGCTATGGCTCAGTGATGCTCACAATATCGATCGTCTGCAAGCGTTAAAAAATGAAAGACGAGAAGCAAATAAACGAAGACGATCGAGTGGCCCTGGTCAAGACAATTCCTCAGACACGTCTTCCAATGATACATCGGAGTTTTACCATTCAAGTTCCCCGGGTCCTACTTCTGGTGTTCCTTCCGCAAAAAAACAAAGGGTATTGTTTTCCGAGGAACAGAAGGAAGCGCTAAAGTTAGCATTCGCGCTGGATCCATATCCAAATATGCCCACGATAGAATTTTTGGCATCAGAATTAGGATTGTCTACAAGAACAATAACAAACTGGTTCCATAATCATAGAATGCGGTTAAAACAACAGGCGCCTCATGGTCTACCGGCCGAGCCCCCAGCACGAGATCAATCATCGGCACCCTTCGATCCTGTACAATTTAGGCTT
Organism: Eumaeus atala; assembly: GCA_017140195.1. NCBI lineage: Eukaryota > Metazoa > Arthropoda > Insecta > Lepidoptera > Lycaenidae > Eumaeus > Eumaeus atala. The sequence goes on along the minus strand of JAFELO010000938.1, from coordinate 15,805 downwards.
CTGTTAAATCAGAGGTTGCTAGAATTACAAAAGGAAAGAATGGGACTGGCCGGCGTGCCCCTTCCCTATCCGCCATACTTTGCCGCTAATTCTAATTTTGCTGCACTAATGAGCAGAGGCCTCTTGCAGCCCGATGAGCAAGCGAAGGACACAGCAAGTGGTCTCGACCTATCGATGCCTCTGAAGCGAGACCCCGACGGGGACGACTTTGAGGACGACGACGTGGAGAGCAACCTCGGCTCAGAAGACTCAATGGACGAGGAATCGAAGACTGAGCCGAAAGCGGCATCGACGCCGGCGAGTCGGTCTAGCAGAAGAAAACCGGTAGCTCCTCAGTGGGTTAACCCGGACTGGCAGGACGAGAAGCCGCGTAACCCCGACGAGGTGATCATCAACGGAGTGTGCGTGATGAGGAGCGACGATTTCCGAAGGGACCCGGAGCAGACGGTGCGCGTAGAGCCGTCGCCCGTGCCACGCGAGGCCTCACCGGGCCCACGCACGCCACACACACCGCACACGCCCGCGCCACACACGCCGCGCCCGCCCCTCACCCCTCTCGCGCCGGACGTATTGCCCGACGACAAAATTAAGACTGAGGCAGACGACGACCGGTGGGAGTACTAGAGGAAATGGATTCGAAACTACTAATCGTTTAGGTGGCGCAAATGTTCGATAAAAGACTATTTCGGACGTACCGTGTGTGATTATTAATTACTTATTGAATATGGAGTAACGTGCGGACGGTATGGACGCCCAGTGCGAGTGACTATGAGCCGCTACGATCAGTGCAAATAATAATTTTAGTTGATTTTTTTATTCGATTGTAAGGCCAAAGACTCTGTAAATAAAATGTAGCTTCTTAATGTGCGAGGCATCAGTCCGCGGTTGGACGGAAAACTTGTGTTACAAATATTGCATTTTGCTTTAATGTTTTATATACAAAATATTAAGTGTACCTTTATTTTGGTACAAAATCTGAATATTTTTAAATTAATTAGTTATCTATTCATAACTTTACTCGTAGTGTAAATAAATATACCAAATACCTATGTATCGGCGGAAGGCGGGGGCCGCGAGCCGCGCCTCGGCTAGTGTATATAAGTGAGAAGGCTGAACGTACCGTATCGTGTAAGATAGTCGCGTACCCGGTACTACGTACCGCAGGGGTAGAAGGTTCATTATTGTTAAACTTGGAAGTGCAATCTATGATAAGTAACAGTCTATACTGAGCCCAGTTGAAAGTATTATTACGTTTATATGAACCGCGAGGTTTAAAATATTACAATTGGTTTTTGCAAATTTTAATTTATAAAACTTTATTTTAATGCTATTTTATATTCTGTATGTACACCTATTATATTGTATTTCGATCGCTACTACATGTATAGATTTCGTTTTTATATATTTTAACTACAAACTTGACATAAATCTTCATAAAAAATATCGTACAAAGAGTTCATTGAATGTGTAACGATCATGGTTATAGTTTTATTTTATTTTAGCAATAAATTTGCTTTTACTTTTCCTTTATTTTTGTTTTATTTTATTCCTTTATATTTGTGTATATTATTAGGAAAGAATAAATTGTACATTAAAGGGAACCGAACTCCTTGCAATCTATGTAAATAATAGTCTATGCGTTGTAAATCAAATATAAAATAAGAGAAATGGGTTATTTAAATATTTGGAGCCCGCCATTGCGATCAGTATGTTGGGTTGGCGCTGTAGATTGGAATTCTTGACGTTGTTAGATTAAATTATAATATCGAGATATTAAATCAATACTTAAAGATAAATGAGCTATTTCAGTTTTTAGAATTACCAAACTCCATACATATCGATGTTATATATACCTAGGGGGTTAAGTTAGCCGTAAGAAGTAGCAGATAATAGTCAATATAGAGAACAACTGGCTGTTTAACAGTTTCGTATAGGGCTGGTGTGTTATAAAATTATATTCATTAAATTATTTCAATCAAAAGTTATATTGCTTTGGACGAGTTAGGAATATTTTTTTCATCTCGTAACTGTATGCTTTGCTTTATGAAGAGTATTTATATAAATTTGTTGTTGTTGTCCATTGGTACCGTGAATATTTTAATAGATCTTAACATATTATGTATTTGTTTGACGGTTTTATTTAGCATACCTACCCTTTATCACAACAAAATTATTATCCGTTTAATTTTACCATTACAGAAAGAATGTATTGATATATTTTCGATAACTGTATTTTCGTGCGTAAATAATAAAAATGTATTAATATCCTTTTTATGTATTAATGATAGCACTGTCCTTTTGTAACGGAATCTTTGAATAAACATAGTAATGGGATTCACAATTTCTTCCACGATAGATTACATTGAAATATTGACGGTGACCTGTCAGTGATCGGTGATCTCGCGTTACTGTTGCCAGTTGCCACGTGTTGGCGTGTATAGTATGCCAGTTGGCACGTGTTGGCGGGTATAGTATGGGTATTGTAGCTATAGACGACCATAGTACGTCACCTTCATTATTATAATATAGTTATAATAATAGCGATAATTATTATTGTTCATATCATAATATTAATTATGACAACGCTGAAAACATTGTCTTCTTTCTGAACAATTTCTAAAGTTATTAAATTAAAATAAAGAAATTGCTAATCAATGTTGGTTTTATTTTATTATGGAATTTTTTTAATGTGTACTAGGACATATATTCGAAGTGAAAATTCACCTACAAGTACACTCAGGGCGAAGGAACGCCAGCGATATATCATCATATACCCTCTCGACGAGGCCGTAACGCTTTTTCGTGACATAAAAAACACAATATAAAGGTATTTCTGCTGCCTGTATCATAAAGAAGTTTCACTTCAAAACATATGGTCCGACCACACTCAAAAACCGAGACTGAGAAAGTCAAATGAAATACAGATCAATCCTATACGATTGCACATCAATAACACCACCTCTTGTGACTCGCTCCGAATATTAGACGAATAAGTGAATAGAGTTTACTTATTTCGTCTAATATTCGATCGCACAAGTGTACGACGTCAAATGTACTTGCCGTTGTTAAAAATGTTTTCAGTAAAGAGACAAGACATGGTAATAACTTTCGACAGTGAAATGTTGTAGTTTTTCGGTAGAGAGAAAAACAACAGGTGCCTGCAATTTATATTAAAACAATTAGTCAATCCACCATCGTGATAAATTTAATAATTATTTTACTACTTTCAATAAAAATACTTTAAATAATCACCCTGTGGTGGAACGGGTGTTGCCTGTTAAGACGGTTAGCCGCGTGGGGTCCTGGGTTCGATTCTCAGGTCGGGCAACTATTACTAAATGTTTTTCAGATTATTCTGAGCATGTATTACATTGTCCGGGATTGGAATGTGCCCGAAGTGACCATAGGCTTGCCACCTATGACATCATGGGCCCACCAACCCACCGACTTTGGGACAGTGCAATGGGGTGAGGTTCCTATCCTCGCCCCTTGCCCGTGCGCAAAAGCGCCGCCATTTTACTCTTCTGTCCCCTCTTCTTATAAGAGGGGTACAAAGAGCGGCCCCTCCTCCTGCTCTATAATTCCCTCTTCTTATAGGAGGGGTACTAAGAGCCGTCACCTCTTCGGTTTCGATTTTTTCGACCTTATTTCGACCACCAATTCGCTTCGCCCTAGGTGTCTCGGATCACCCCAGGCTACTGAGCCCCACCGCCACGACAAGGCTTGAACCATGGTGGGGATGGGCCTCAAAACCTTGGCTAATCGTGGGTGTGCTTAATATATCTAATCGACTTACGACTGGTGGATGTACTAGTCGACGCATAGTTGCCACTTTACGGCGGTGTCATGTGCTCGTGGACTACATCCACGGCCAGGCCGGCCTAATGCTGCTGCAATGCAGCATGGCGCTACATCTTTTTTTATATGTTTTATATCATTTAATATACATATGGTCATTTAAGGATGTTCAACCTCCGCGGCTTGCACACCTGTGACCCAATGCCTATTGCATTCTGCCGCTGTAGCTATTGGGGATATCGCAGTGCACGGTAAGCGGAATCAGCTCTTGCTCGTACCCTATCGTCCGCTTCTTCATGACCATGTCGTTCTCGCAGATGGAGACTACAGCTTCCTTATATCTTGCCAGACGTTACTGCAGAAGTGTACCTTCCAGGGGCACAAAAACACCTTGGCACTGTTACACTTTCATAAGAGTTTACACACTAAATCTGTTACAAAATTATTCCTGAAACATTTATAACGTTTCTGTTTGTTCCCTTTCAAAGCTGATTGTGCTGTTTTGTATGTACATGTATTTAATTTTCTGTTGTAGTTTCCTTGCCTGAAGGGAAAGAGGGCAAATATATTTGGCCCCCTTAGGCAATAAAAAAATTCAATGAAATAAAAAATTTGGGCCAAATGGTGACCACTGACGCCCATAAACATCCGCATATGGCTAATATATCCCATCTAACACATAACTGTGATATGAGAGCCAAGTTCAGTATTACAATATTATATGCCTTAATTGTTGGATAATATAGTTTAGCCTAAGGTCTGGCTTTAAAAATTATATCATAAAATTGTAACGTTTAAAAGTTCTAACGTTAGTCTAATAATCAGTAGAAAATGGATCTTAATAATTTCACTTATTTTAATTTTCAAAAAATTTGGCTTGCTGGTTAATGTTCGTAAAGGACAGCATATTAGGTCCTTACATATAAAATTGGCGTTTTTCGTACTGGCCACTTTAATAATGAATTTTTCCTCTTTGGTATAGAATTCCAAGTTCAAATTTGTATAGCTATTTACTCAAGTGCTTCGATGACCGTCATTCAGTTGTTTTCTTTTTCAGTTCTTTTCTGTTTGCATCTCTCATTTTCCAAAATAGAAAACTTAAAATATCGCATTATTTACGAGTAGTTCCACCGTGGTACTAGTGCTGCGGAAAATACTCGAAGGGAGAATGATATGCATGGCGGTCGCGATGCAAAAGAAAACATAGTTCGGTTTTGGTTCCAACGTTTTCATTATGGAAATTTCGACCTGCAAAACAAGCCCCATGGACGGCCTGAGACCCAAGTTGATAATGAAGAGTTGAACGCTATTTTGGAAGGGGATACATCGCAAACCACGTCCATATTAGCTGCAGGCTGCGATGTTAGTGATAAAACTGTTTTAGTCCATTTGAAGCAAATTGGGAACTTTAAAAAGCTTGAAAGGACCTCACGAATTGATGGAAACAAACCGGCAAACGCGCGTCGACTGCTGCGTTACATTACGGAACCGGCACAATATTGAAGGTATTTTTTAAACTAAATCATTGTGATGGAAAATTGATTCTTTACGATAATCATTATTAGCCATCCAAATCCTACCCCAAGCGAAAATTAACCTCAAAAAAGTTACTTGTAAGCGTTTGGTGGACTAGTGACGGTATTGTTCATTACAGTTTTCTCAAATCGGGCCAGACTATTACGGATGATGTCTATTGTCTGCAATTGCAAACCATTATGGAAAAGCTAGGGGCTAAACGACCTAGGGGCTGATCAATTGCTCCACGCCTCAGCTGTTTCCTGACAACGCCAGACCACATGCTGCACAACAGACAGCTACCAAATTAGAAGTGCTTCAATTTGAAAGCCTAAGACATCCTCCGTACTCCCCTGACCTTGCTCCTCCAGATTAACTTTTTTTTTTCAAAATTTGGATAACTTCTTGCAAGGGAAAAAAATTCATGCGATGGGCAGTCCAAATCGCCTTCAAAGATTTTACTGATTTCCGTTAGACTGGTTTTTTTAGTAAAGGGATCAATCAACCACCTATGAGATGATAAAATTGCATAGAAAGCAATGGTTTGTACTTTGATTAATAAAATATATTATATAAAAAAAAATATGCCACTTTTTGTTCCTCCCATAGAAAACGCCAATTTCATATGTAAGGACCTATTATAATAAAAAAAGAAAAGAAAAAATAGAAGAGGTAGGCAGAGGTGTGCTAGTGGTAGTAGTGTGTACAACTGTGGATCGTCTCTGTGGTGTAACGGTGCGAGTGTCGCCCGTCAAAACCGTTGGCCGCTGGGTTCGATCCCCAGGTTGGGCAACTGTTATTAGAGTGTTTCTCAGATTATTCTAAGCACGCATTACATTGTCCGGGATTGGAATATGCCCGAAGTGGCATAGTCTTGCCACATATGACATCATGGGCCTCAGTACCTTGGCTAATCGTGGGTGTTCTAGTATATATCTATAACAATATGTGTGACCACATAATATTCGATGGAAATTTCAACGACGTTGTACAATTATGTGACCAGGCCTTAACAAGTGCACATAGATAGGCACTGTCACGCGTGCGCAATGCAGTGGTAAATAGATGGCTATTGTTTTATTTTAAAATGATCAATAAATTTTTACTGAAAAATCACAATTCCTGATCGAACTAATGATAATCGATACCATTAATAATAATGTATATTTTATGTTTAAATAGTATAGATTTATTTTTCCTATGTGGGGCCAGATACAGTAAGTCTGTTTTTTATTATATACGTTAATTAATAAACAATTAGGCCATATGTACAAACTAACAATCATAATCACTTATTCAATATACGGTCAGTAGTGAAAGATTATTATTTTAAGCGATAGAACGCGAGGTATCTTTTGTGTCGGACCAACATTAAGATGGAAATTGTTTTACTGATTATAAATACATAAGAGTCAAACTTATTTCTTACTGATCGAAAATGTCTCGTTAACTACGATTCCACGAATAGTTACAAAATTGCTTTAAAAAAAAAATAAAAAAAAATATGTGAGCTCTGTTCCGTTAAGAAAAAAAAGACAACTGTCATTTTGACAGTTCATTTTCAGCTGTCATTTGTCAGAGAAATGTTATTCTATTTTCACCGAAGGTAGATGGATAGATACTCCTACGATTTTCACAAATATAATTATCATAAATATTATTTTTAAAATATACAACAACGATTATATGTGCTTCAAATTAAGAAATATTATAAATTCCAAATTTTGCAACTGAAATAATTTAGTTGAAATTAGATCACGCTGTACACTAAACTTAGTTACTATAAATAACCTACTTCCAAAACATAAGGTATATATTCCGCATTATAATGCGGTATGCGCAACTAGTTGTCGGTCCAGCAGGAAGCGGGAAGGTAAGATGAACAACTAAGAAATTCTGAATATTTCTTAGGTGTATCAATAACATGTTCATTTAATAAATGTGGAATCAGTATTATTGTTCTTCGAGAAAAAGTAGTACTTACACTTGTACCAGGAACATTGTAAACAGATGCATTTTCAATAAATGTAGAATCAATAATTTTAATATTGTATTTAAAATAATGATATATTTTAGTCAACCTACTGTTCAACCATTTTAAAACATGCCACGGATGCTAAAAGAGTAATACAAGTAGTTAATCTTGATCCAGCTGCAGAACATTTTGACTATCAACCATTAGTGGACATTAGAGAACTTATTCATCTCGATGATGCCATGGAAGATGAGGAATTACAGTTTGGCCCCAATGGTGGACTTGTTTTTTGTATGGAGTAAGTTATGAATCTTTTAAAATTATTATGACTTTTCTTTGTCACATTTTATAGTATTTCATAAAAATGAAATGAAAACAATAATATGCATTTCAGAACTCTCTTGGAAAATTTAGATTGGCTAGAAGATCAGCTTGGTGATGTGGATGATGACTACATCTTATTTGACTGTCCGGGGCAAATAGAGTTGTACACACACTTGCCAATTATGAGGAGATTTGTTGAGGCACTTGAGAAGTGGAATTTCAGAGTCTGTGCAGTATTTATGATTGATTCTCACTTTATGGTTGATGGTGCAAAGTTTTTATCAGGTTTATAATTCTATATCAATTATTGGATTACTGTATTCACATCAAGTTTTAATTAATAATTAAAACAATATCATGCCATAAAAAATTATAATTTATCATCAAATAATTTATGGTATTTTTGGACAAATTTTAGGAACAATGGCAGCACTTAGTGTCATGGTTAATCTTGAGCAGCCGCATGTGAACATATTGACAAAAATGGATGTACTTAGCAAATCAGCACGGAAACAGTTAGATAAGTAAGGATCTCTTCCACAGATAAAGTGATAATGATATAGACAACTTTAAAATGATACCATTGTTTGTGAGTAACCATTGGCCCATTGAGGGGATGGAGTGAAGGAAGACAACACATATATGTTTGCGGTTGGGTGCCAGAAATCACTAGAAGGTTCAACTGCTCATTTGTCCAACTATTTAAAAATATACATGCTAATAACATGTGTTGAGCCACATGTTATTAGCAAACAGAATACACAAAATTAGTAAAAAGTAGCATTATTATAATAACATTCATGTAAAGTTAAGAAAGCAGAATTTTCAATAAAACTGGAAAATGTTTACTTTAAAATAATTGTTAAATTCAATTTTAAAGGAAACTATTCTATAAGTTAACATGAATATTATTATTATAATAAAACCCCTTTTATCTAATTTTGACAGCAACCATGAGTGATCCATAAGGGTGGACCGAGAGTGTCATTAGTTTCTAACATGTAAGTGTGCAAAAGCATCTGAAACATCAGAAAGATTATAAGTCTACTCACTCTTTTGGTAAATGAATATGAACTTAGACTTAAAAGATAAGCAATTTGTTCTACAATGCATTGTTTGTGACATTTCTTTTAGATGTTCCTTTCTTTTTATTTTAGCTATTTAGATCCAGATCCACACATATTACTGGCAGACATGCGAAATGCAAGATCTAAATGGCACGAAAAATATGCAAAACTTACTGAATCAATAGGTGAAGTCATTGAAAACTTTAGTCTCGTTAGATTTTATCCACTAAACATAAAAGATGAGGAAAGCATAAAAAATATTCTACTCACAATAGATAACATCATACAGTTTGGTGAAGATGCTGATGTTAAAATAAGAGATTTTGACGAATTAGATCCGGATGGATATGAATAAAACAATTTCTTTTTGCAATTATATTTTTTTACTGTAATGTACCAGAAACACATTATGTATGATAAAATATATTTCCTTATTAGTATAACAGTACAAGGGTTTATTTGTGTAATACACATGCAAATGGAATAAACTCCTCTCAAGCCAGCTATGTGCAACACAAAGCACTATACTTGTCACGCATATAAAACTTATGCAAGTTACAATTTTCATCCTTTCTGTTTTTTGATGTTATAACAGATTTGTATATATAAAGACCACCATATTGTATGAGGTATAACTCTTATAAGGATGTAAATAAATAATCCCATGTACGAGGAAGTATTTATATCGAGTTAGGATACTTTTTATATCGAGTTAGGAGTTAGGAAAAATGTTAGATGTTTTCACGTCTACTTTATTCAGTTGGTTGCGACAACTACACAGCAAGAAATTACTGATGCACATATCTCGAGAGTACAAATGGGTCTTGATGGGTTGTTGGGAACGCTTAATGGGTCAGAAATCAGTTTACCTACTATCCTTGATCCACTGATATCTGTACGACTGGATAGCTGATAGACATATCATACATTAATTTTATTTCTTTCATTAGAGAAACTTGCAGCCAGGAATATGTGTACCTGTGTACACATATTCCTGGCTGTAGGTTATATATAACAATATATATGCGTCAATAACATATCGATTCGAAGGCCAACGTTACTTGCGTAATAACGTAGCTGTTTAATAGTTATAGACGACGAAAGATATTTAAACATGTAAATCGTATCCTATATATATATATATATATATATATATATATAGGATACGCAAACGAGAAGGTGATAGGTAACTGCCGTCGTTCATAGACATCCGCATGAGAGGTTATGCAGGGGCGTTGCCGTCCTTTAAGATCGCAGTAAGCTCTTTTCTTATAGAACCCTATATAGTATCGGTTCGGAAATACTGACGGTGGCAGCTGGTTCCACATCGATGTTGTGCTCAGTAAGAGATTGCGCTTGAAACGCACAGTTGTAGACTTTGGGACGTCAAGGCGGTGACGGTGGAACTTAAGAGTTCTGCCGTGATGTCAGAGAGTGGAATTCCGCTGCTGGTATTAATCCGAACAACTCTGAACACTCCCCCTTGTAGATGCGGTAGAAGATGCACAGCGAGCCAACATGTCTTCGTAACGTCAAAGGATCGAGCTGCACGGAAACAACCTGGTCGTCAACGATTTGGAGTCGCTCTACGTTAAATACGGTCAAGTGATCGCCCCACTTGATAGTCGGGGGCATCAGCCCAAAGGCGAGATCAATACTTCATATGCGGACCTGCGCCTTGTATAATTGCAGCTGATGATGTGGCGTGAAGTACTGCTTCGCCCATTGAGCAAACCCAGCTTCTTAGAGGCTAATTTAGCCTTCGCCTCCAAATGACCGCGGAATTGACGTTGCTCGATTTGTCGATTCCAAGAATCCCGATACCAGCAGAGGCCATTGGGGGTATTTTCGAAGCGAGGAGATATGGAGAAAGAGATTTTTCGCGGTAAACGCGCAAAGGTGTCCCTGGCGGAAACCGTATCGTCGGTCGCTAATGGTGTTTCTCTAAATAACGCAAGAGCTGGCAGTTAATTATGGTTCCCATAATTTTGGAGAACAAGGGGATATCGCAATAGGTGGGTGGTTCGATGGATCCGAGCGGTCACCTTTTCTAGGGCCGTCTCCCAAGAGCTTGGGATGACGCCAACAGAGTAGGAGTATTGGAGAAGATGCGACATGACTAAAGAAGTAACATATTACATAAAAATTGGGTATAACCACCAAGATCACACTATGGTGTACTTCTAAAAGTATGGCATTTATGATTTGCCACCGGAGAAGAGTTTTTTTATTACAAGAGTGTTTTATGTTTGCTGCAGTTGTGATAAACAAAACTATGTCCGGAATTACTTTTGCTAATATGTTAAATGACTTACATACTCTTATTATAAATGCATTCCGTCTATAATTAGTTCTTACATATGGTACATATAATAAACTGGGATTTCCTTAGTTAGTGCGCAGTCCTATCAATTTGAGCAGCTCTGCACAATCTACCGTGCCATTTGCTATCTCTAACAGGTACGATAGGGCGGATATCTTTCTTCTCTCGTAAAGAGGTGAAAAGTGGAATTTACGGCACCTAGCTAAGTAGTTAGGCAGGAAGATTCTTGCCCTGTACTGTAAAAAAATTAAAAATTTCTTCTGCGTGCTTTCTAACTGCGAATTCTGAAGACATACGTAGAACGAAACCGAGTGCACGGTAGGCTTTATTGACAATGTTTTCAATATGATTATCAAAAATTAGCTTATTATTAAAGATTACGGCGGGTCTCTTGTTGTGTCTACTCTTGTTGGATATATTCCGTAAAGATTGTAATCAGACTTGATAGCTGTTATTTTGCGAGCGAAGGAGCAAACTTAGCACTTGGAGACGTTTAGGTCTAAAATGTTGCGATACAGTTCTTTTGAAATCTAATAAGGTCTTCCTGCATTCGATGTGAATCACCAAGCGAAGTGATATTTCCCAAAACTTTCATATCATCGGCGTACAGTAGTATCTTAGGGAAGAGGAAACAGGACGAGACATCGTTTCCAAGGATTGTAAATCTCAGTGGGCCCAGTAGGGCCTGGGGAAATGAACACCTTGGAGGAAGTGTAACCGCTTAAAACAATTGTTTGGCAACGATTTTTTTTACATAAGAGGTAAACCAGCGGTAAATATTACCTCTTATACCTGCTTGTTGTAGTTTTTTTAATAACACTGAGTGATTAATTTGATCAAAGCATTTACTGTTGTCTCTATATATAAAGTCCACTTGTGACGGCTCGGACATTATCTTAGTTCTTTTCTGTAGTGAAGAGGTAAGCTTTGTACATCTTGTTCCATATCCCGCGCTCTGTTACGCAAAATGATGTTATTGACCTATACGCAAAATATACATTGTTGCTCGCCGACCTAGCGCCTTTGCATAAGGGACACTTCCAATTACCTTTCCAATCTCCAAATCGCCTGAAGCCTGTTTCTGTAATGCCGGCACAGCCAAGGTCAAAACGGCACTGACAGGATGAGTGATTAGCTCCATCTCTAAAATCCTCGGTACAGATACAACACACTTGAACATGTTTATATAGATTAGTGCAGCGGGCCCGAGCGTTGTGAATATCTGACTGGCAAAATAAGCATCCGGTTGAGCGATTCGTGCTGTTATGTCCAGAGGTCCGGAGGCTTTAATGCTGAATACGCCTGATTATGGCCCATCAGCATTACACTCTCGGAACCTGAGCATTACTCTTATCCCGGCAGCTCAGTCTCTATCCATACATCAGACCTGACGGTCGCGTACAATTTCTATATCCATTTGTAACAAGTTAATTATAGTATTTTACTATTTGTTCCTAGCAGTAATAAAATTTATTTTTTAAAAAGACTTTCCATTAAATCCATCTAACATTTGGTGGCAGCGGTGGGATCGGAAAATCCCCAGTGCCGCGGAAAAACTGCTATAGACCACGCACATTTTACCAAAACTGAAAATCCGTGAACTTAAAGAAAGAAGAAGAAGAAAAGGTGTAGTGAAGACTCGACGATTGAGAAAATACAAAACCTTTCATAGGTTTAATTTAACATTAAGCATACAACGTAGATAACACTATCGACGTGGACATTATCCAGTTCATCCTCATCATCCTGCTACTGACAGCTTGGCTCTTGCCAGGGTATTCATCAACCAACCAATCTGCCACTAAAAGCAGAACAGTACTCTACAACCAGCTACTCGAAGCCAGCTACCGCATCCATCATAAAAAATAGGCAGCAACCTTCACATCGTGTCCTGAGAAACTCGAAACCGGCATGCGAAGAGTCATCGCCGTGCTTATCTGCGTACTGTGAGTCCTTAGTCATTGTTATAAATCAGGGTTGTACAACACATTGTTTTAATTTTAATATTTTATTCTATATCGATGTCGAAATCAGAAAAATTACAATTAGATATTCAAATGTCGGATAGCTCTAAACCACCGACTCCAGTTCCTGCACCTACACCTACTCGTGCGGCAAAGTCGTCGCCCTTAGTGGTCGAAATGGACCTTAACACATTGTTTAAATTTATTAAACCCTTCGATGGAAGTAGGGATACCCTTAATTCATTTTTAGTTAATTGTAATAACGCCTATGAGCTTGCCAGTGAGATACAGAAACCTATTCTATTTAAATACATAATTAGTCAACTGAGCGGTAAAGCGGAAGTAGCCTGCTCAATCAAAGAATTCCCGAGCTGGGACCAGTTAAAAGACTTTCTAAAGAACCAATTCAGTAACCGCAAACACTATGCCCACTTACTCACAGAATTACAGGAGAGTAAACAAGGGGCATTAGACAGTGTAAGCCAATTTGCTCTTCGAGTTGAAACATTGTTATCACAACTGTTAGTAGAGGTGTCAACATCCACATCTAAAGCTAAGGAATTGCCTGGCCGCGCGGCGGCTATGGATGACTTAGCTCTCCATCATTTTCTCATGGGACTGTATCCTAGAATATCAAATATTGTGAGGTGTAGGTCACCAAAGAACCTAAATGAGGCTATTAACTTGGCCATATCGGAAGAACGTATTCAGCAGACTTTATATAAGAAAGCGCCAAACGAAACCAAGCCCAATAATTCTATCAGAAATAATAATTATAACAGACCGGGTCCCTCTCGAACTAGCATAAATCCGAGATTTAATAGCAACACATCTACTCACAATACAAGGCCATCTAATTCGCAAATGTCACAATTCTGTAGATACTGTAAAATGCCGGGCCATGATATTTTAAAATATAAAAAACGAGAGTATAATAATAATAGATTTGAGATATCACAACCCACACAATTTAATTTTCCGACTAGACATCCTGCGAGGGTGAACTATTTAATAGATACTCTCGAAAAAGATTGTGAGCAGCAAGATGAAGCAGACATTGCTGTAGATGATGACAACAATGATGATTTAAACGCTTAGATGTCCCGTATAGGTATCGCACGGGGCAAGTTCCTCTGGCTCAAGACGATACCATCGTTATCGCTAGTAGGACCACACCACAGGGTAACCAGCCCCAAAAGGGAGGTCTCATCTCGCCTAACATCAAGACCACACCGCAGGGTAACCAGCCCCAAAAGGGAGGTCTCGTCGCACATGACGCATCAACGTTTCTAAATCAAGAACCCAATCTCAAAATCTATGAAATCAATATAGATACGTCTAAACGATTATTACCTCATATCCTGTTACAAACTAATGTATCCGATATCCCTCTTTCACTCCTAGTAGACTCAGGGTCTTCTATAAGCCTGCTTAAATCATCCTGCATTTCTAAAACTCAAAAGCTCATAAGAGAATCAGTAAAAATTAAAGGAATAGACCCAGGCGATGAGACCACATTAACTGAGGGCCATTTCCAACTTAAAATAGAACTAGAAGAGAGTGAACAAATAAAGTATAAATTCCATGTCATAAAAAAATTAATTTACAATACGACGGCATTATTGGCTCCGATTTTCTAACGGATCACGGCTGTACAATTGATTACACCAAGGATACTCTTAAAATAGGTAAGATCAATATTCAGTTACATTTTATTAATCCTTCCTACGTCGTTCCGCCTCGCTCGAAAACAGTTATTGAATGTTCCGTTAAAAGTAATGGTCTCAAAGAAGGTATAATCCTGGACCAACACATTACCGATCACCTATTAGTATCCAATTGTATAGTAAAAGTTAAAGACAATGACAGAATTAACCTCACTGTAGCTAATACTTCAGAATTTCCAAATTTAAACCTAAAACTGGAACCTTTACATCCGAAATCGTTTAAAATAAATCTAAATACTCGAAATTCCACTGACAGAGCTAATAAAGTTATACAATCCCTGACATTAGACCATTTGAACACGGAGGAATCTGACGCTTTAATAGATGTGTGCACGGACTACTCTGACGTTTTTCACTTACCGGAAGACCGCCTCTCTTACACCTCCATCCTAAGTCACAAAATTAGAACGACTACGGATATCCCTATACATACCAAGTCTTATAGATCCCCGGAATGTCACAAAAAGGAAGTGGAAACTCAAATAAACAAAATGCTCCAACAGAATATAATTGAACCTTCCATCTCACCCTGGAGTTCGCCAATCTGGATAGTCCCTAAAAAGTTAGATACCCAAGGTCAAAGGAAATGGCGTGTAGTCATTGACTATCGTAAACCTAATGATATAACTATAGGAGAAACCTATCCGATTCCTCAAATTTCGGAAATCCTTGATCAGTTAGGTAAAAGTAAATACTTCTCCACGCTAGACCTGGCTTCCGATTTCCATCAATTATTAATTTCTCCCGAGGACGCAGAGAAAACAGCGTTCTCAGTCCCTCAAGGACATTACCAATTTAATAGAATGCCATTTGGCCTAAAGAATGCACCTGCTACATTCCAAAAACTCATGAACAATTGTCTCACCGGGCTACAAGGGAACCGGTGCTTTGTATACCTAGATGACATAATTATTTATTCGTTAGACTTAAACTCTCACGTTGACAGCCTACGATCAGTGTTTGATAGACTCAGGCGCTTTAATCTAAAACTACAGCCGGACAAGTGCGAATTCCTACGGAAAGAAGTAAGCCTACCTTGGTCATATAATCGGAAAGGACGGCGTAAAACCAAATCCCGAAAAGACTAAAGCAATATCCAATTTCCCTACGCC
>JAFELO010000936.1:30368-46718 GCA_017140195.1 Eumaeus atala | reverse complement strand
GGTGGGTCGTACCCGGATCGGTCGGAGCCTAGTGGGGATTGAAACATTTGAAGCAATGCCCCTGCAATGCTATCGGTATCTGGAAAAAGGCCACGTGGGACGGAAGTGTACAAACGAAAAAGCAGGCACCTTTGCCCAGTACCCAGTTGACAGTTGCGGCATCTGATCTTGCACCGGGATCTAGCCCGCTGGAAGCTATGGAAATCTCAAATTCATGTATTAAAAAGGAATTCAGGCGAACGTGAATCATTGCCGCAATGCCCAAATTTTCCTAATGCAGACCATAGCAGAGAGGCCAGTCGGTCTTCCGGCTGTAGCGGAACAATATTGTGTGTGTAATTGTGTATTTGATTGGTAGAAGAGACGTTCCACACTGTTCTATACTTCAACGTGGTCAGGGATTCGTGGCTGTAGCCTGTGGTTCGTTGGCAATTATAGATTATTATGTTTCACCCAATCGATCACTTGCATCTTATGAAGAATATTTAGATTGCATAGCATTTTGTATTCGCAGATACCAGTCTCGCCCACCGATCATCCTAGGCGACTTTAACACCCACGCCAGGGCGTTAAAGGGTGGCAGAGATAGTCCTAAAGGGCGTACTTTGCTACTTAAGGGTAGGCGGCTAGTGGGCGGCTGCGCTCGGTCTTCGGCTTATCAATTGTGGATCAAAGAGCACTTGTATACGCTGGCAGGGCAAATCGATTGTAGACCTTACGTGGGCGAACGCATCGGGAAATCATTTTACAGCAGGTTGGCGCGTAGCCGAAGAGATATTAAGCCAATCTGATAATCGCTACATATTCTTTGTTGTGGAGATACTGCGTTCTAATAGAACCGGTTTCGCTCGAGAAAGGCACCCACCAAGACGTTGGTCCCTTAAAAGGCTTAATAGAGATATTTTTGAATCTGATACAAATATCACTGGTTGTACAAGGCTAGGGAAGATATATCCAGCGCTAACAATGAAGCTTCTCTGATGAGAGAAGAAATGGTGGCTGTGAGCGACGTTGCAATGCCCAGATCCTGACTTCCCAAGCGACGGAAGGAATACTGGTGGTCGAATAAAATAGCACAGCTTCGGAAACCTGTCTATGGGCGCGCCGTCTCTTTACCACGACCAGGAGAAGAAGACGGGCCACAAGAAACAGCTGATGACTACCGAGAGCTTAGAGTAGCTACTAAGGCACTTCAATCCTTGAGGTCGCCCTTACCTCATGGTGTTAGGTAAATTACGTCTGTGAGTGACTCCTTTAACGAAGACCTTAGAACAGCATCCTCTGCATCGGGTTGAAGTACTCTTTTCTGTTCGACCACGCTGCACTATTCTTCCGAGAACAATGATGTAGTCTGAAGACATGCATATAACCAAGCCAGAACTAGAAGTAGTAGTTCGTCGCTTGAAATCGCGAAACACTGCACCTGGCCCTAATGGTATTCCAGAGCGACACTGGGTCCTTTCATCAGAAATCCTTTGTAATAGGCTAATTCATATATTTGGCACATGCCTTCAAGTAGGATTATTATCCATAGTAGGGCTTTTCATACTCAGAAGAACCAATCTTGCCTCCTTATACAAGATTGGTTTTTCTGAGGAATAACAGGTCAGCCGATTCTCCATCTGCTTATCGGTCTGTATGTATTCTTGACGACATTGGTAAGCTTCTTGAGCGTATGCTTGCAAATAGTGTTAATGACTATCTGTCACGCGTGGGTCCTGACTTCTCAAGCAATCAATCTGGTTTTCGACGATAGATGCTATTATGCGAGTCCGCTCTGTGTCTGAGCAGGCCGTAAGCAGGGGTGGAGTAGCGTCTGCAGTGAGTCCTGACATCATGAACGCATTTAACACCCTTTCCTGGGAGGCTATCACAGATGCGCTGGCTCATTTTGGTTTTCCGTCCTAACTGCAGGCAATATTATTGGAGATTATCTGCGAAATAGGTACACAACGTACGTAGGCCGTAACGGTGAATGCATGCGAAGGATAATTTGCGGATTTCCACAAGGGCCAGTACTGGGCCTACTTCTGTGAAATCTCGGTTACGACGCTGTCCTGCGAGTCGAACTTCCCACTGGCTGCAGCATCATCTGTTTTGCTGGCAATACTCTCGTCCTTGCCGTTGGTACTACGTTTGCGGGAGCCAAAGAAATTTCCGAGCGTGGGATAGAGGCAGTAATTGGCAAAATAGGCGAATTAGGGTTACAAATAGCACCTCACAAATGCGAAGCACTATTTTCCACAATCTACATCGCACAATCTATCTCGATAGTCGCTGGGGCTTGGAGGAGCACTTTAGTCGCCTTGTCCCCCGGATCGAGAAGTTAGTAGGTGCTATGCATAGACTGCTGCCAAATCTCGGGGGACCAAGTGAAGAAGTTCGCCATCTCTATGCAGTATCATCCGACCAATGGCGCTCTATGGATCACCCGTGTTGTTTCACAGACTCACAGGAGTGCGATACTATCGAACAAAGCTTCATAGCCTACAGCGAAGAATAGCCATTCGCATACTATGGGGCTATCGCACCATATCTTTTGACATGACATGGCGGCAACAATATTGGCGCGCTTTTCACCGCCAGAAATTTGGCAGAAATGGATGCCAGAGTATACTGTAGAATTCGCGCAATCCACCAAGGTCATTAAGATTCTCTCCCAAACGCGATTAAACAACAGGAGCGCGGCAGTGCGTTAGCGGCGTGGCGTGCTCGACTCTGTGAAGAGCTTTATGCACATAAAAGAGTCGTTTTTTCGTTCGTTCGAATTTTGCCGGTCTTAGAGGTTTGGATGAGGAGGAAACGGCGAGTAACCTACCGACTTACCCAGGTACTGACGGGACACGGGAGCTTCCGATATTTCTTATGGAAGATAGGACGAGAGGTAACCGCAAGTTGTCGTTTTTGTGAGTTAGACCAGGATACTGCTCAACATACGCTCCAAGCATGTCCCGCTTGGGAGGCTGTACATCAAATTTTGATTAGCGAAATCGGAGAGGACCTTGCCTTGCCTGCGGTGGTGAGCTGTGCTTGGTAGGGATACGGCATGGAGGGCTGTAGTTACGTTCTGTGAGACCGTCATGGTCCGGAAAGAGACGGCAGAACGGGAACGGGAAAGGGCCGATCCAGCCTATCAGGCACCTCGATACCGTAATATCATTCCACCAGGCCCAGCAGCCCCAACGACCAGAGCTTTATAAATTTGGCTCTTCTATGATCCACTGCTGCGCAGATGGGGATTACTGTAGACAGCCTAGTGACACCGGTTAAGAAATACGAAAGAGGAGGATATCGTGGGCAATCATGCGTCTGCGGATGAGTTCTGCCTTACGAGCTGAACCTCGCATAAGCAGAGGTATCGTATGTCGTTCGAATCGAGTTCCCGCAGCCCCTCCGTAATGCCGATGCATGACTATTGCAAGGGTTTTAGTGGGTAAATATCCCACGTAATCCAGTTGCTAGTCCCCAAGCGCTGGGATAATGCAAAAAATGTTCGTGGATTGTGTTTTAATAGCAGCGCTGTCGGCTGAATTCGTGTACATGAGAGCCTTGAAGCTGAGATTAGCTCTAGCCTTCCACGTGACAGCTTTTTTGACATTGGATAAAATTCAAGAACCGCGAAGCAAATATCTGAAAACCTAACATTGACTAAAAATGCACAGATTCGGTTCTTGTTTTTCTGGGATGGACATCCAAAAATTTTGATAAAATCATGCCAAGAATTCACAGCATTCCTAACTGTATTACTATTAAGTGCTAATCACCGTACTGAATGCCAACAAGAAGGTCCTTAACATCTGGCGAAGCGCCAAATTTGAGTCTCCTCTGAAGTATTTTGTCACAGTTGATGTCGCGATCGCGTCATGAATAAATATCCATTCGTGCACATGACGTTTACGGTGAATTATGAATATGAGGCTATTTAATAAATACGTGCAGAAGTACGCACATTTCTATTCTCAAAGTTTCAAAGGAGTTTAATTATCGTTACATAGAAGATTACATTAAAGTTTTCGATAGCTTGGTTCATATCATTTTTTTAGTATGCTTTCCCCCCTCTCAAGATGCTAAGCTACTATAACAAGTCTTGGACGACGATGGGTATGTAGATACCTGAACAAGTCTACTCCACAAATGCCTAACAAATCAATGTGTTCTGAGCGACTTCTTCGACCTTGTAATTTTGTGTACTTGCGGTTCCAGCACCTCTAGTGTGAGTTTTTGCAACGATTTACTTTACTAACGTGTTTGTGTTTAGTCTACCAAAATGTATGTAGTTTTCGTCAGCGCCTCTAGCGGATAGTAAGTACAACAACTAACACGGTGAGTGTGAGTCTCATGTATCGTTTGCGCCAAGGTTGAATTTAACGTAACGTTTGAGTTAGTAGTATTTTGACATAAGTACGAGTTTCAGTTGCTATTTTATAATCAACAGTAGTAGAGTCACTAACTTGAAATTAGGGCTGTGAAACAACCGTGAAACGTGCATACGTAATAGTTTATTATTTTACATAAACCAGTATAGTGTTCTACAATATGTGGCATGGAGTAGCGTATAATAACGTTCCTTGGGAAAAAACCGACACTCCTTTAAAGCACTAGAGGATTTATGTGAAACTGAATTTAGAATTAGATATCACCTGTGCAAGGACATTATGTGAAGCAACTTCGTACACATAAACACACCTTTAAAACTTCGTAAAATACACCAAAATTTTCGTTTTCATTGTTTTTAAACTTGTACCTAAATTGAAATGAACCTATGTTTAGAACATGAAAAAATTGCGACGGCCGACGACACGAAATCTAAGCGTCCCAAGTAACACGGTGGCTGTTGCTTTGTCTAATTTGGTCTATATTATCCCTATATTCAGGTCTAATTAAGAAATTCTAATCAGTTTGGATGAGAAATCCAACCAAACAAGGCTTTAAGTTTTATTTAACAGTTGTCTTTTTCAATAAAAAAACGTGTATTATAAAAGTTGTCGCATGTCGTAGTTTCTGTATTGATTTAGGATCGTTTCTAATGCATATTGTATTATTATCTTTCAGTGCTGCTCCTCCATATAAATATTTAACCCTACTAAATTTAAAGTGCCCTATTTTGCGCAAAATTTAATAAATGGACCCAAATTTTTGCTGCACGTATTAACATAATAATTAGTTCGTTACTCTACTGTAGTTTGTTACCCTGTTATCAGGGTAACATATTGTATAATTACAGTGTAACATAACACGTAAGAATAAAATAAATGTGAGTACGAATATGTCTCTAATATATAAGTAGCACGTGCCACAAACATAATGAGTGTCCGAACAAAATTCCTGCGACTGGTCTACACTCTACCGACAGACGACCACAGCGCTTGCGTCTCCGCGCCGTTACGTGCTAATGATGCACACGAACACACCGCGTCCCTTGAATATATAACCCTCTACCCTCCTTCACCCTGGCACCCCGCCCCGCGCTGACCATCTAAAAGTCACATTCAAAAGTGTACATTTCAAAATTTCAACTACGAATTATTTCGTCCATAAAATCTATCAGAATATTTTTAATGTTATTGTTGTTGTATTTGTAAGAAATGAAATAAAGAAATTTAAATAGAAAATCTTCTACTAGAATTCCTTCATTCCTTATGTTTTCATTTAACAAGGTAACATTTAATGGCTCTGCGGCCATTTTGTATGAATAAATTCATGTGTCACTTATAACATGTTTTTAAACGTGTGTGAACAAAGTCGTCAATACATGGATCACTTGATAAAGTTTCTGCGGCGAGATTACAGCTGCAGCTGGAACATGAATACGTCACGAGAGCGGGTACACGTTCAAAGTTCTGCTATTGTCACGGGACCTGAGCCCGGCTTTGATTGAGGACGCCTGACTTACAAATTGGTGTCTGTGTGTTCGTCTAACTTATTGATATTATAAAACATTTGTTTGTAAGTATGTTTTTAGGCAAAAACAGGATTTAACACAGATTTGCGCAATGGTTTGAACCTCATAGTGGCGGTGGGCTTTTTTAGCATAGAATGAACCTAGGCGAAACCAATCACCAATGAAGGCGTGTAAATGCGATTCCCCGATACTACGTGTATTACATTTAATGTCTCAGGATAAACATTCATTTGATGTTATTCCATATTGTAATCTAAATCCGTTCCGAAAACCAAAAAAAAAATGTTTGACAGGCATACATGGAAACCCAATTTTTCTTGGAGATCAAAGAGATTTTCTTTATCTAAAAGAGGCTCATTGTAATAAGTACAACGTCCATCAGTTAAATCTCAAAATTAATGCAGCGATGTCAGATAAACACTCGCCGTAACAAAGACGATCTACAGCGTCGGTTAATTGAAACTGACTCGCAGCGAGGGAGAGCACTTTCTCCCTTACATTAGGACATTAGCATACTTCACAATGAGCTCAGATAAATAATACTTCACAATGAGCTCAGATAAATAATACTTCACAATGAGCTCAGATAAATAATACTTCACAATGAGCTCAGATAAATATTCCATGACGTTGGCTAGTCAATCTCAGGGAAGTAGAATATAATTTTTATCCTAAGAACTAACTTTCTTCCGAACATTGTACGCATATACTTATTATCACTTATCAAAATTAAGTCTTCGTAGAATATAATTTCTGACAACTGGTTCACTCATATGTCTTATTTACCAGTCTCTGTCTGCACCCGCATCGTAAAAATTTTCCCTTATCATTGCGAAACGCGCCAAAATGAGCTAAAGCTCGCCATTTCGTACACGTGCATTTTTTATTTAAGAGGCGCTCCAGACTTTTGTTAAGGTGAACGAATACGTTCTGAGACGAAACATTAACCATCTAGTCTAAATTTAAAACTAGTGTACTAGAAAAAGCGTATAAAATTTTAGTAACTGATTTCTTTCCAATCGAATAAAAGAGTTAAGAGTGTGCTAGTACCTGCACACTCACTTCTCCCTCGCGGTTGGTAGTCTCTAGGACGGATTACTTTTCATTCACTCCCCTACGACTAGACTTATAATCAATGATTGGGTAACTCTAACATCTTAAGAGACTAGCGGCACCCTGTATCTTCAGACGTCTAACTCTCATACTTCACATCGTAGTTCTATGTAGCATATACCTTCCTATATAGATCAGCCATGTAGCATTGATATAAATTTTCAAATCAGAGTAGTAGTTCTCTGGAACTACTACTCTGGTTTGAATAATAGTTTGTGTGGTCGAACGCGCTAATCTCAGGATTAGCGCGTTCGGCCGTAAAAAATATTATTTTTAAAACATTATTGACGTTCTAGACAGCTGTCTCAAAATGTATTAAATACATTAGATGGACTCTCGGTAATGGAAAAATGCAATAACTTCCGTCTGTAAGTATAATACTCGCTCAAGGAGGCGACAGCTTCATGTTACACGCTTACTTCTCCGCCCAATTACCCTTGAGCTCCTCCCACTGTAATGTAATCCATAGTGAATAGTAAATTCACGGATTGGCTCATAAATGCGCAGCGATCATTCATTTTACGCTCAATACGCGGAAGACCTGGCTTTGCTTCCAATAACGTCTGTAGATGCATGTGGTAATACCTCTTATGTCGTGTACCTCTGAATCTGAATCCCCTGCGGCGTACTCTAGTGAAACTCTCATACAATATGGAGGTGGCCCATGCGACTGCTTGCGTATATTCAGCGCCCTGTACGCGTAGTAACATTATAAGAGTAGGGAAGAATAAAATAATGACCTCTTAAAGAAATAAAAATTTCCTGTTTCTTGTCTTTGCTTTTTCTCCCTTACGAATAGACGTAGCTCTTATATATACTTTTGTGATTGGATGTTCAAAGGAGCTATTTTAAACACACTTGAGTCATTTTCACTTTGAATCAAGGGCAAGCAGAGTATGGCATTATGTAAGTCTTCATGACTTCGTGAATTATGAGAGAGATACACTCATATCTATATCAAGTGTCACTCAAGCTCACTTTTTTTTTATTTACAGAAGCCAGGTAACATCAGAATCTGAATAGTATATCACGAAATGAAGCTGAAAATAGATTTGGCAACTCACTGTGTCATTTTCACAGGAGACTGCTACCGGCGATGATAAATTAATGTTATCACACGGCAACTGCCTTCTCATTGCGTTGTAGATGTTTCTTTTTTAGACTTTGTTATTTGGCTTAAATTTTAGCTGAACCCTTCCTATAGGGTTATTACAGATTGAGAGATAAGCAGGCAGATAGAGAAACACAGAGACGGACACCAAAGCGACTGAATTTCTTGTGGTTTATTTATTTTGTGACACAATGCATGACGTTAAATCAGTCCTCCCGTAAGTGTGGTTGCTGTAAAGCAACGTAATAAACCGCAATAAAATACCATATAAAACTTGTGAATAGGCAAATAAAAAATTACGATGGAAAACTACTACAGGAGGCGCTGGATACTATTGAATGGACTAGATTGCAAATAGTGGATGTTGACAAATTGGGCGAAGAATTCACGAATATTTTACTATAGATATATGATGTACTCGCTCCTATTAGGACGGTAAATATAAACCTCACCAATATCTATGGATTACGTAAAGCGTTAAACTAATGATGCAATTTCGAAACGAAGCTGGCATTACAGGGAGTTAAGTGGTGTGAGGGACTCGCGGCACATGATAGTGCCGAATACTCACAGAAACCACCGCGAGTGCCATCACCGTGGGCACCTCGACGGCTAGTCAGCCCCCTTAGGACCGACGTCACCTCAACAGATGGGGTTTTTTTTTGGGACAGTGCAATGGGGTGATGTTCCCATCCTCGCACCTTGCTCCGTGCGCAATAGCACCGCCTAATTGTTTTTTTGCTCTTTTTTCCTCTGTTCTCATTAGAGGGGTACAGAGAGCGTCTCCTCCTCCTGCTCTTTAGTCCTCTCTTCTTATGAGCGAGATACAAAGAGCATATACCTCCTCGGTTCAATTAGCTTCGCCCAAAGTGTCTCAGATCACCCCAGGCTACTGAGCCCCACCGCCACGACAAGGCTTGAACCATGGTAGGAACAATACTTGTACTCCTCGACTATTCACGTACATTTGATACCATTAACCGTACATTGCTATTGTCTAAACTTAGGTATTATGGTTTTAGTCCTCATGCAATAACGTGGTTTCGCAGTTATCTCAGTAAACGTGCACAGGTAGTTCAGTTAGGAGATGGCAATGGTTCTGCAATGTTATCTGACGTCGGCCCCTCAAATATATATATATATATATATATATATATATATACTTTGTTTTTATTTAGCATCTATTAAAAATATTTAGCATTTATTATTTCAATGTGCTATGATAACAAGTTTTTCAGATTTTTTTTTCTTATATTTTAACGATTAAATTAGTATTTCAATTCCTATTGAAATTATTATTTAAACTCTATAATTTAAATGTGTACATGTCAGTATCATCACATAATTATAAAAGTTAATTAGAATGATTTTCAATTTTTTTTTCTCATATTTGAACGATTAATTTATTATTTTCAGTCAAATGCCACGGAAAAAATCTAACCTCAACAACGCGAGCACCAGAGAGGCACGACGCAAACGTATTAAAAGAGCCCATCAGTTGGCAGAACAAATTGAATCAAGAAATCCAGCTCAAAGAATCAGGTCAGCAGAAGGTCATGCACAAGAATCTCAAGAACAGTGTAACGAACGTCTTCTAGAGAATATCATAATAGCAAGAGCAGCAGGAGTACGAGACATAGCCTCAGTAGGAGCACAGGAACAATAATTTCAATTTATATATGTAAGTAATATCACATAGTTTTGTAAAAGTTAATTAATGTATCAATGACAAAATGGCACAAAGCTCCCCACACTTTTTCAATAATTGTACAAAAAATTTTATATTATTTTTATTTAACCTCAATTGAAAATTATTTTGCACTTATTATTTCAATGTGCTATGATAACATGTTTTTCAGTTCCTCTTTCTAATATTTAAACGATTAAATTATTATTTTCAGTCAAATGCCACCGAAATAATCTAACCTCAACAACGCGAGCAGCAAAGGGTCACGACAAATCGAAACAAGAAATGCAGCTCAAACAATCTGGACTGCAGAAAGTCGTGCACAAGAACCTCAAGAACAGCGAGTCGAACGTCTGCAAACAGAATATTACGAGAACAAGAGCGGCACGAGAACGAAACATAGCTACAGTACGAGTACTAGATCGACAAAGGCAACGGATCAGCCGCTCATTAACACGTGCTTCATTCGTTCGGCTTGCCTTTGAATATGCGCCAGATATTAACTACTGAGCGCATTCAAAAATTGCTATCGGTGGAAACGATAAAGTATGTCAATATTGTCAGGCATTGAAATTTCGGAATGAAGCAGCCGGCATGTACTGCGCATCAGGAAAAGTTGTGCTGTCACCTCTACCCGCTCCGCCGGAGCCTTTATTATCCCTTCTTACCGGCAATTCAGATGATTCCAAATTATTTTTGCGTAAGATACGCAAATTTAATTCTTGCTTCTAAATGACGTCTTTTGGGGCAACTAAAATTTGCGATAGTGCATCCGATGGACGTAATTTTGAAACTACATTCAAAATTCAAGGCCAGGTGTACCATAAAATCGGAGCACTGATGCCAATGCCTGATAACAATCCGAAAATTCTTCAAATTTATTTTATGGGAGATTGTAAAGAGCGCGTGACGACTCCATTTGAACAAGCAGAGGAAAGAGCAATTGTGATATTATTGGAATGTTTTTTAGAAAATCACAATCAACTAATTCAATAGATCAAAAGAGTTTCGCCACGACTGCAAAATGACAATTATCAAATCGTCATAAAAGCCGACAAAGTACCATTAGGTGAACATGCTGGTAGATTCAACGCTCCAACTGTTGACGAGGTTGCTGTTATCATGGTTGGTGATCCAGTTGACAAAAGATCTATAAAAATTACACGGCGAGACAACACTGTCAGTACAATTTCGGATCTACACCGTTCATATGACGCACTACAATATCCATTGATATTTTGGCAAGGACAAAATGAATATCACCTTAATATCAAACAGTATGATGATATTTGTAAATATGTAAACAAAGGCAGTGATTTGGCCATATTTGAAGTACAAAACATAAATAAAAATGACGAAATAGCGCGATACCAAATGGACAGATACATTAGCAGCAATGAAGCCATTTGGCATATTCTCAACTTTCCCATCCACGAAAGAGATCCTGCTGTCCAACATCTGGCAATGCATCTTGAAAACGGTCAACGTGTATACTTCAACTGAAGAAAATGTTCTCCAAAGAGCGTTCGAAGCTCCGAAAACGACTCTAACTGATTTTTTTACATTGTGTCAAAAACCTGATGTTTTTGGCCAATTCGCGAAGACATTGGTGTTTGGTGATGTTGGACACATGGAACAAATCCAGTAAAAAATGGCAGCCACGGAAACAAGGAAAACCACATCCTTCCATTACAGGCATATTCAAAGCTAAGATATTGGGGAGACTTTACACGGTACATCCAAAGCAACGCGAGTGCTTCTATTTACGTTTGTTATTGGTGAATGTTCCTGGACCAACGTCTTTTGAATTTTTACGAACAGTTAATGGTCGAGTATTCAATACATACCAGGATGCATGTCGTGAACTGCAATTGCTAGAAGACGATAACCATTGGGACTTAACGCTTGCTGATGCTGCGTTGACATCAACACCAAATAACATTCGTCAGTTGTTTGCAATTATTTTGACGACATGTTATCTCTCGCAAGCACAAACTTTGTGGAAAAATATAAAAGTAGTATGACAGAAGACATCTTGCACCGAATCAGACAAACAAATTAATGCCAAAACATAGATTTTACACCAGAGATGTACAATGAAGCATTGGTCTTGATCGAGGATTTATGTGTTCTTATTTCAAATTTACCACTTAATCATTATGGTATGCCATCACCTAATCGTCCAGCCACCGACTTAGTCAATACCGATTTACAACGAGAAAATCAATATGACCCATGGAAGCTTAGCAACAATTATCATGAACAGTGAACCATTACTGTCAGCAGAACAAAAAAATATTTATGATCGGATTATGCTGGCTGTTGCTGCTGGACAAGCCAGCTTTTTTTTCTTGGATGCACCCGCTGGAACCGGTAAGACATTTTTAATATCGTTGATTCTTGCCAAAATACGGTCGCAACAAAAAATCGCATTTGCAGTAGCATCGTCAGGCATTGCGGCTACTTTACTGGATGGTGGGCGAACAGCACATTCAACATTCAAGCTGCCATTAGACGTTCATAATAAACCAGATGCAATGTGTAACATCAAAAAGAATAGTGGAATGGCTGCAGTGTTGCGGAAGAGTTCTATAATAATTTGGGATGAGTGCACAATGGCACACAAATGTTCACTTGAAGCATTAAACAGAACTATGCAACATTTAAACAGCAATAATAAATAAACTTTTCGGTGGTGCTATCTTACTTTTGTCTGGTGACTTCCGGCAGATCTTACTGGTTATACCTCGCTCTACTTTCGCGGATGAGATTAATGCACGCTTCAAACAATCATTCTTATGGCGAAGTGTTGTAAAACTTCGATTGACCATAAATATGCGAGTACAATTGCAAAATGATCCATCAGCGCAAATATTTTCCGAACAACTACTAGATATTGGGAACGGTAAAGTAGAACTGCAACCAAATACGTAATGCATTAAACTACCAGACAATTTTTGGCACTATTGTTCAGGATAAAAATGAATTGATTCAGAGTATTTTCCCGGATATACAGAATAATTATTTGAATCATGAACGGCTTAGTCAACGGGCGATTTTGGCAGCCAAATACGTTGATGTTGACGAAATTTACTTCAAGATACAACAGTTGTTACCAGGCGATCTGATGTCTTTTAAGTCAATCGATACTGTTGTTGATGAAAATGAAAGTGTAAATTTTCCGATTGAATTTTTAAATTCATTAGATATGCCTGGAATGCCACCACATAATCTTCGGTTAAAGATTGGTTCCCCTATTATTCTCCTTCGTAATTTGAATCCACCTCAATTACTTAACGGTACGCGTTTGGTCATCAAAAATATCACCGGAAACATTCTTGAAGCAACCATTTTGGCTGGGAAGTTTAAAGGAAAAGTGGTCCTGTTGCCACGTATTCCGATGATACGATCAGATTCTACCACACCCTTCAAAAAGCTACAGTTTTCAATTCGTTTAGCTTTCGACATGTCTATAAATAAATCTCAAGGTCAAACAATGCCCATTTGTGGTTTAGATTTGGAAAATCCATGTTTTTCTCATGGGCAACTATATGTTGCGTGTTCACGTGTTGGGAAACCGTCGAATCCATTTGTGTTTGGTAAAGACAGGTTAACCAAAAACACTGTGCACCGATTGGTGTTAAATTAAATTGAAATTGAAAGTATTTATAATTAAAAAAAATAGATATTAATATTTAAATGTTTAAGACTGTCTGCCTTGCCTACCTCATTCATAAGTTTAAGCGTCACATGTTATCTACTGTATTATACTGTAATATACTTATATTGGTTATAAAATTAAATGGAAATAATAAATCTGATAAATTTTTATTTTGTACCTATTGATTTCTGCTTAATATCAAGTGTAAGAACATTTTAATTATTTGTGCTCAACATACTTCCCCTTCAAATCTCAACCCAGTGAATTTGTATACCAACATCAACATTTTCGTCATTGTTCGTAAATAATTTCATTGAACTAAAGGGTTATAGTAGTAGAAAGTCAAATAAGGAGATCACCATATTTTTTTACAAATACCATCTGTGTGAAAAAGCATAGTGCACCCCGTGACTGATGTTCTCTTGTTGTTCCTCTTAGATTGTTTACTATAATGTAATATAACAAAAACTTTAGCAACAGCAACGCGTGGCCGGGTCAGCCAGTGATTATATATTTCTTTAATTATTTATTTTATATTATGCTTTATAATTAGAATGGGCTTATTTATTTGTAATATTCTTTTAGTAATATTATATAGTGAGTATTCCTGATAGTCACTGCCTTCTGACTTACCTCACGGATGTCAATGAAAATCGGGTGTCGGTGAAGCTCAGTTCTCCGTCGCATGCCGATTGATGTCCACTTCAGTGCTCCTCACACCGCATTGCTGTGCAGATAACACCGCGTAGCTGTTAACTTGCGAGCGATGACTTTTTTCTTTTTTTTATTTGTACATTCTTTAGCATTATTATTTTGTTGTCTTTGTCTGTATTGCAACGGTTTAGGATTACTGAATATCAATATCATATATTTCTATTCTAAAATCCATTAAATCTATAAATTTTGTTATAACATGTAAACGACATTATGTTCAGCCACAGCAGATAGTTATACTTCACGACGCTAGTAAATCAGGTTTACAAGCTAATTGTTGAAAAACATGTTTTCCTTGGCCTTTAAAACTTAATATAAAGACTAGTTGCTTTCACATGTTTTAATTCTTCTATACATACTTTCGACCCCTATAATATGACACTCCTGTGGACGTCATTTTACTGAGAACCTTCATTAGCTGATCATGAAATGCCTCCTGTGTACTGGGAAAATCCATATTACTGCCCGGTACTACCTACACATTGGTCCTTTTATGTATACTTAATTTTGTGGATTACAATGTATTTTCTTAAATATTTTATGTGGCCATTTCTAACACTTTGATTTTGTACGTACTACTTTTTATGTATGTATTTTGTAGGCGATACATATGTGGACACATTAGGAGCTCCAAGATATTTTCATTAGACATTATTCACATCAATGGACCATACTATAAAATACACGTTATGAATCTAGTACGTTCGCTCATTTATCCGGTGACCTATAAAATCTCCGGCATTACAGAAGCTTCGTTTAGTATTCATGCGGCTCCGGTACGAAGCTCGGCCGATAGACACATGAGAAACTTTCATAGCGTACCGCGCTGCCACACGTGCGACCGACCCAGTCCATTTGTCATTCATCGATCGTTCATAAAGGACGTTCGGTATGCACGTTATATAAATCGTTCAATGTATTAAGGTGATTATGGTCCGTCCGTCCACAGTAGATGACATAACGAACTTGTGTATTCTGTGCAGCGTGTTCCCCGCAGGCGGTCGCAATATCAAATAGTTTTGTGTACTCGTCGAAGATAAAATTGTTAGACGGCAGATATATTTATTTACTGCATAAATACGTAACGTCACGAACAGTGTTCTGACAATTTCACTCCGCGGCCGGTTTTCTAATTATATATTATATTTATGGAACATTGACCATTTTTTTTTCATTCATTTCATTGAAAGGATATAAACGTCAACGCTTAAACTGCAAAAGATCTATGGTAGCCAAATAAGATCAACAGAAAAATTATGTTGGACGTAAAAGAAATGGAAGTTCATATTGATGATATATCTCCATGTCATCTGCGTGCGAATAAATGTACAGAGGATTGTATGATGTAAAAACATAGACTGCTCTCTTGTTCCTGCCTTCTCCGTCTCAGCCTTATCCCGTTAGTATATCAGGTGATATCAGTGTCAGCTACTTGATTTGGGATTATCATCTGATCTCTGCAACCAGCAAAGAAGGGAAACCAGGCACGATCCTCTTTTTTCTCGACACGACTCTAGCCGAACGGACGCATCCTAACAGAGAATCACAACACAGACTAACTTCGCCGCAGAGACAAATAAAGAAGAAATAAGTGACATGTTCAAAAATGGAAGGGCGAAGTAAAACTTGCGCAAGGTATGAAGCACCTAAAGAATGATGTAAAAGACCTCCAAAGGATCAATACAGACCTTGAGAAACCCACAGAAGCAATATCCAATAATATCGTAGACATAAATAAGAAATTAGAAAGTATTGAGAAGGAGAAAGATGAACTCATTCGGCGCACCGAATCCCTGGAAAACCAAATATTTAACATACAACAAAGTCAGCGCGCAAACAACCTGGAAATCAGAAACGTACCGAAGCAAGATAAAGAATATGTGCAAAATATTCTCAAAATGTTAGGTGCGAAACTCAATTTCAACAAGAAAAAACTGACTTAGTTAAAAACGAGCTTATCAGGGCGGTAGAATCCTATAATAATAAGTAACAAGGATGACAGACTGCATTCCCTATTTATCATTATCATTGTCATTGTCATTGTCATTGTGTTTGTCATTGTCATTGTCATTGTCATTGTCATTGTTATTGTCATTGTCATTGTCATTGTCATTGTCATTGTCATTGTCATTGTCATTGTCATTGTCATTGTCATTGTCATT
>JAFELO010000936.1:0-29898 GCA_017140195.1 Eumaeus atala | reverse complement strand
GCTCAGCGAGTAACTGATTCAAATTTATGTGTTTGTATAAGAGGTGACTAATGCAAGAGATTATTATTTTATAAATATTTTGAAGACAAGTAATTGGTCGGTATTTAGCGGGATTTTTGGTATCTGTAAGATCTTTAGGTAGCATGTAACTGGTTCCTTGTATCGTATAAGGTGGCATATGGGTTTTGTAAAAAGTTATTAATATGTGTTAGTAAAAATAGGTGAATACTTGTGAGTTTCTTGTACGAATAATTACGGATTTTGTCTGTTCCAGTCGCCTTCCAATTATGGGTTTTGGCTATTACGGAAGTCAGTGTGTATGTGTGTATGTAATATCAATAGCATCGAATTCCATTTCTGGTATGTTTTGAAGTGCGTGTTGATTTTCGGCGATCCAATTACTATTGTTGTGAGTTACTGGGTTAGACCATATGTTAGACCAGAACTCGTGTAATGCTTCTAGAGTAGGCGTTTCTGTAAGTGAGAATTAGCTTGTGTGATTCGTAGTCAAGGTTCTATAAAATTCTTTTTCGTTTGTGCAGAACATTTTGTTTTATGTTTTCCTTAGTGTTGTTAATTTGTAACCGCGCAGTCGGCTTGCTAGGGCCATTAGCTTTTTCGTTGAGTGTCAATGAAATGGGAAATCTCTGTATTGTTAGGTTCATGTTGTGAGTGTATTCTATATTGCAGTTTGATACGTTCAAAGTGTTCCCTAAGTGAGCGGGTCATGTTCCCCCGTACATAGTGTGTGAGTCTACCGATATCTGCTCTCAGGTTAGTAATTCTTCTTTTTGTTTATATTGTTAGTGCGTTTTAGTGTCTTGTGTATTTTACTTCCAATATATGTGATTGCCATATATGCAGTGCAGTAGATTATTGTTTGTAAAGTATATAAATCTGTGGCTACAGAAATATGATTTGGTAATATTTTTAACATTTATTGAGTATTGATTGATTATGGGTATTATTTTGTGATGCGGTAGATATATGTATATGATGTTATGATTCAGAGTTTGGAGTCGGTTGGCGTATATCAGTACCGGCTTCTATTGCTGTGGCTACTTCATCTTTTATTTCCTGTACTCTAGTGATAGCAATGTATTTATTCCTAATAATGGCTCCAAGTTGGTCCGAGATTCTCTGTTCAGAAACATGTGCTAGGTGAGGATAAGCAGTACAGTAAAGGCCTATAAGTTGTTTTGTTTGATTCGAGTTTAGTTATTTTGTAATAACTGCGTAGTATAGTTTCATTCACTGCGTTTCTCCAGGATAATCTTTGGCTATGGCTGCCGATGTTTTCGTGGGTTTGGGGTATTGTTTGGCGATTTTGTTGTAAATCTTGTGTTCTTTCGGCTGTTGTGCGTGAGTGGCAGTAACTATCATTCAGCAACGAGGTGACTTCTATTCTGATTTCATCCAGTATGTTTGGAGGTAGTAATTTATTTCTCAAGATGGCCCTTTTTTGGTCACCCACTCTTTGTTTGGAGATAATTAATTGAGGGAATTTAGTTGTGAATAATCGATGCATTTCGGGTAGGTACGATTTTGTATTTTGTTCTAGATTAGAAGATGTGCATTTCCTGACGACGGTGGGTGCAGAAATAACGGCGAGTGTCTCCTGTACAACATCTGTGCGGTTGAGTGTTGATGGTGAAGATGGGGGTGATGTAAGAGAGGTCTGCCTCGAGTAGCTGTGCCGCGTCGACCTACTCTCAACAGAGAACAGACTGAGTGATGATGATGGGGGTGAAGACGATTCGGCTGTAACTTCTTCGGGTTCATCCCCAGCGAGGGCCCGCCTGTTCAGCTTCTCACCGCCGATGGTTAGCATTTTGCTGTGACAAGCATCGGTTCCAGGTGCGCCCCGACGACCTCCAGGAAGCGGTCTTAAACAGTACCTAGATTTAGTGCGCGAAGACAGAGGCCCCCCTCAGAAATGTAGGGCTGCCCGAATCAGATGAGTTAGACCGCTGGACTCAGGGAGGGACTCCCCGGCAGAACCGGAACCCTCCTGAGTAGTCATATGTTTTAAATTCGCGTCTATGTTCCGTGTTTACTTCTTCTCCTAATTGGTGACCGTTGGTTTAGAGAGAATAACAGCCAGCCAATTGTTATGGGCGTTAATAATAGTACCTCCTATAAATAGGGAAATATAATCTAGGTGGTCAGACTCCATGTATGTTCTTCCTCCCTGTAAGCCCCCCACCATGTCAAGGTGGTCGCCGTGGGGGGTTATTATTATTATTATTACTGTTATTATTATTATTATTACTGTTGTTGTTGTTGTTATTGTTATTATTATTATTATTATTATTATTATTATTATTATTATTATTATTATTATTATTATTATTACTATTACTATTACTATTACTATTACTATTACTATCACTATTATTTTATTATTATTCGACACGAATCCGGGTGCACTGACGATGTTCCTCTTCAACGTAGGAGCTCTAAGAAAATATACTTAAGTGAGAAAAACTTATTGCTCCATTCTGGGGTTCGAACCTGGACCACTCGAATGTAAGCCCGTAGCGCTAACCACTACACCTCTGAGGCCCTTGTTATATTATGTTTTATTTTGGTAGATGAGCTTACAACCTAGCCAAAGTCTTATTAAAATCCGTTCTGTAGCTCTGAAGGAGTAAATAACCAACATCTTATCTTTTGCATTCACAACATTAGTTAAAAATATTTAAGCACCACAAAAACAAATAAAATGTTAGCGCTTAAAAATAAATGTTATTTTAAAAAAGGTTTTCTTTTAAATTTAAATCAAAATGTAACCTGACTGTTGCAAATCCTCACTAGGGAACACCGATTCCTTCCAACGATGATCCGTGAGGCTATTGAAATTAAGAAACATCCAAATTTCAATAGAGAGGATGGCTGGGTTTTTCTCTCTGCTAGGGATCCAGTGGTGAACATCAAAAAGTAAACATAACACCTCCAGACAGCAAGATATAATAAGTACTGTTTGCGTTAATCGGAACAACTAAAATTTTAATTCTTCGGGTACTTTTTAAAGCTTGGTACATCAGGACATCTGTCATATCAGTCCACACGTGACCATGGTTGCTGTAAAGCTTCCGAAACGTCGGGCTACATAAATAATTTAATAAACCCCGATAAAATCCGTAAAAGTAGTTTTATTGTAATAAGTAATAGTGTTACAACATGGGTTACTCAGAAAAAAAAGTATTGTACTGAAGTAGTATTACCTGATCTAGACGGCACCTGAGAGGATAGTAAATTTCCACGGGCTGTCGGATGTTAGCAATTTATACAGAGCAGATCAGAATCTCAGCCTTGTTCAACCTTGTAGTGTGACTCGTTTTTGGCACCGGCTGAAAACTATCGCCGTCATATAGTCGACTCTAGATGTTTCTCATAAGGCTAAAAATCGCACAAAGAAATGTTTAGTAACTCGGCGTGTAAAAAACGTGGATGCAGCAGGCTGTCCGGATTCACAGCTTACAAACAGGCAGCAGGAATTATAGTAAATGCGATTGTATTGCGCTGAAGTCGGAAAAAGATTTTCCGAGCATTGTAAATAAAAGTAATTTTCAGAAAGTTGGTATTATGTGATAATAATTAGTGAACAGATTATGTTTACAGCTCGCTTTTTTCATATTTTAAGCCTAGTTTTCTCAGGTCCAAGTTGAGCTAAGAAAACTAGGAATAAGTTATAGTTTTTACTTTGCATTTAATATCTGAAGGAGCAGATCAGTGTTATCTTATTGTGTACGAAAGTGCACACGATACTACTCGAGGACAAGCCACACAGTACCCAATTGATCAAAACTGAACACGTGAACATGGAGCTGTAGAATACCGATAAATGATATTTTATTCTGTATTGTGTAAGAACCGCAAATAAAACGGGTGGGATCATCGAGGGAATCCTACTGAAGCGATAGCTCATACTGGCGTTGATCCCCGAACGGCGCGGGGTCTATATTTATACCGGATAAGTTTCCCAACAAAAGGTCTCAGGATAACTATTAATTCCGTACATCATACGGGTGAAGGTTTGAGCGAGGTCGAGTTACGTCACAAATCACTTAGTGCGTGAAGTGCCCCATCATCAATCATAGGCCCTGTCGCTGCCGAGGCATTTGGTGGCAGCGAGAAGGGTACGTACACAGGCTGGAGATTAAACGACGATAAATGAAGACACAGGTAATACTCGTTTATAGGATTATCTGAAACTAGCAATGCGTCATGGCTTCGCACGGATATTTCACAAGATGCGGTAAATATTCAATTATTCATCATCGTCATCAGCCCTTCTCGGTCTACTGCTGGACACAAGCCTCGCTAATGACCGGTCTCCTGCTACTCGTATCGATCCCGGACCGGCCACTCCACGGAGATCGTCTTCCCACCTGGTGAACGGTCGATGAACACTTCGTTTTCATAAACGCGGCCTCCACTCCGGAACCTTACTGGCCCATCCACCATCTGTTCTTCTGAGTGTGTGATCAGCCCGTTGCCACTTCAGCGAGCTTATTCATTGCATGATATCGGATACTTTAGTCCTCTGTCTTATGGCTTCATAACGAATTCTGTAGGACGGAAAACCACCCAACATAGCAAGTTCAATAGCATTTTTTTTTTTTTGGTAACGAAGTGGAATGCATTTACGCATGATACCTGGGAGCCCGGGTAGACTTCCAGACCTACGATGGACTCGGCAATTGGGTAGCAATTCCAACTAAACCCCTACGGGAGCCTTCAGCCGCTATTAATGGAGGGTTCTGGATCAACATGCAACAGGAGCCCTCCAGCGACAGGCTGGCCTCGGCAAAAAGGCCAGACTTCACCTCCGAAACGTCGGCTCTTTGTGGGCCGTCCGACACAGATACTCACCGAAGCAACCGTGCTCGGTGAGCACCTGCGCGGAGCGCAGATGGGCCTCATTTCTCGCAGCGAGACGATCCACCCAAACCGGAACACCGTACGTCACCACACTCCGGCAGACACCGGAGTACAGCTGCCTGCAGGCGGCGCTGGGTCCTCCGAGGTACGGGAGGAGTCTGCCCAGCCACGTTCAATAGCCTGTTGTTCTACCGCAAACTTGCGGACCAGTCCTAAACTAAGAGGCTATGTTTCGGCAACGTTCGTAAGTTATATCTACCTAGTTGTAATAGTTGCCCGAGGTAGACATATTCGTCTACAACCTTGAGAACAGCACCATTGAAGTGGACCGGCATAAGGAAACGTGTTCATTGAACATGAACTTTGTCTTGTCCAAGTTCATCCTAAGGCCAATACTTTGGGATTAAGTAATTTAGGCTGTACATCATTTACTGCCGGCTGTCCAATGATTCGGCCAACACAACAATATCGTAGGCGAAACGAAGATGTGAGAGGTATTCGCTATTAATATTTATGCCGCATTCTGCCCAGTTCGAAGTCTCAAAGACATCCTCCAAAGCATTAGTGTACAGTATCAGGGAAATAACAGCCCCCTGAGGCACTCCTCAATGCAATTTGATTGCTTTTAACGTAAAACATCCAGAACTGCCCAGGTTACGGCAGACACAAAAGCTTTTTCATGGTCCACAAAAGCAAGGCATAGCGGCCGATTGTATTCATGTATCTTTTTTACAACTTGCCTTAAAGTGAAAATGTGATCCATGGTGCTAATGCGAAACCCAGCCTGCTTCGGTGGCTGGAATTTGTAAAGCTTCGTGGTAAGACAATTCGTCAACACTCTTGGGAACAAAATGTAAATATGGCCAAGAAGTGAAATTGGTCTGTAATTTTGAAGAAGTGATTTGTCACCCTTCTTAAGAAACAAAACAACGCCACTTCTAACCCATGCCTTGGGAGATACTTCCCGTTGAAGGACAAAACTAAAAATATTTTTTAGCTCCTTAATACAGGTTCGCATCGTGCTCTAAGAAGCTCGACTGTAATTCCGTCTGCCGATGTTGTCCGGCTCTTATCAAAGTGACAGTGTTCGCACGTGCTGCGATAAAATATTTCGAAAAAGTGGTATTTTTTCTACTTTTCGACGTAATTATTATTGTGTGTTGTTTACAGGGGTTATAGTGATCCTAGTAATAAATCAGTCTACGCAATTAATACTTTTTCGTAGCTAAAACCTATTCGTAAGTGCAAAGTGCGTGGTAAGGAATTTATTTTTCTACCACACAACCTGGACACAAACTGTAAGTCATTAAGTTTATTCAGTGAAAGGACACGTAAGCTTTATATTAAGTAGTTTATGTTACAGTGTTAGTTTTTTATTAACACTTTTAAATATTTTTCTTTTTTTAATATGATAGGAAATATGCACTCTTAGGATATTGATTTGGTTTCCTAGTAAATAGCGCCATCAGTTAGCTAATGGCCGCATTAGAAAGTGTTGCCAGCCTAAAGAGAAGATCACTATTTGGGGTGACCATGGACCTAAGTACGGAAAGCGCGCGGCTTCATGAGAGACCAATTACGTCACCTGCGGAAGAGCAAGAATGGACCAGGAGGTGTGAGGAGCGCCGCACAGTCTCGCAACTTTGGTTCCTCCTGCAGCGGGGATCATTACGACACCAACGGCAGGTACTATACCAGAATTAAGCCCTGGTGTGGCAACAGCGGCATTCACATAACTGCCGAATCTGGGTTGATGGCTATAAGCTGATTCCAGATGCTGGATACCGTGCAGGATACTTTGCGGCGCAATGCGGAAGTATCAAACGTAATAGCTAGCGCAACTAAATTTAAAATGAATGCTGTAGAACGGGACACAATAAACCAGGCTAACCAAAGCGTTTTAGCTGTAGTTGCTGCCTTAGATATGAAACTTGCCGAGTCTGAACACCAAGTAACAGCGACACAGCTAAAATACGCGCAACTAGAACTGACCATGGGCTCCGGCAACCCAGCAAATATCTGCTCATTTCAGTCGGTCACTCCAGCCGCACGCACATACGCATCGCTCTTGAAACGACTGCAGGGCTAGCCAACGGTCGCCATACCTGCTAACCAGGGTTACCAGGTTTTACCCAAACACAGAGGACATAAACACTTCTGAGGACACCAAAGCCGAGCTGCAGAAGGCAGTAAAACCTGTTAGCTTGGGCATTCCAGTGCAGAGCATACACCGAATTGGCAATTCTGGCATTGCGGTCAGGGCCGCTACACCTGCAGCCGCCGAGAAATTTAAAGCTGCTGCCTCGCCGACTCTGAACGCTTCGGAGCCCAAGGCTCGTCGTCCTTTGGTCACCATCCGCAACCTAAGAATAGACTCGACAGAGGGTAGCCTTCCTGTAGACCTACAGGTCTCGAATCTTTCGGACGGTCCTGAATGGACTAAAGAGAAACTTCGTTCAAACTGCAAGGTTGCCTATAATAAGGGCGTACCACGGTCGTGCTGGAGTGTTCATCAGCTCCTTGTGATAAATTGGTTGGCCTTGGTCGTGTCCATATAGACTGGCACGAAGCTGATATATGCGGCTACCTATGTTTCACTTGCTGCAACAAATGCCAACATTATGGCCACCCAGAGAAATACTGTAGCGCAACTGAAATGTTATGCGGTAAATGTGGAGATACGGGACATCGTAGAGCCGAATGTCAGTCACAAAGTGAGTGCTACGCCTGCAAGAGATTTAAGCGCAAAGAGGCAAGCACTCATGTAACCAACTCAGGCAATGGCAGGCAGTCAACATTACTTAATAAGGATAAGGAGGGAAATATTATTTCGATAAGACAGCTCAATCTTCAGGGATCGGAGGTTGCCACATCTGAGCTGCTTGTTATTGCCAGTGGAGTAAACTTAGATTTCGTTCCCGTTGAAGAACAGTAACTTCGGGCATAACAAGGCTGATTCTGGTCTGATTTTGGTCAATAATGACGAGATTGCGTATACGCTGCCACACCAGCTGAGTCCCAAATATTGCACTGTCATGTATATCGATTACCAAGATTCCATAATCTCTGCGTATTTTCAATATGGACATGACATAGCGCGACATCTCGAACACCTCAGTTGTGTTTTGGATCACCTAACTGGAACGTTCAACGGACCAAATGTTAATCTAATGCGGATTTGATACTCACGACAAGAAGAGTACCGATATCAGAGTGGTGCGTACATGAAGGCGTTAGCTTAAGCGACCATCAGCTAATTACATGTCGGGTATGTAGCAGCGTATGAAGACCGATATCGTTAGAAGAACCATCCTTAGACTAGCTTTTCGCGAGAGAGATTCTTATCCTTAGACTCGCTTTTCTCGAGTAGATTGCGCCTACTTTCGGTCGACGCTATATTTGCGAATAGGTAAACTAGAATCCAGGAAATAAGCAAACGAACTTGCCAAGCAGCTTAATGAAATCCTTATGCAAACTACTAAAAGATACCTCGGATGACGCAAGCATGGGGAATTCAAGGGCTAAGAATGATGGAGTCCGACTCTCGACCGTCTGCGCCGTAAAGTCAAGGCCGCACGGCGATGTTGGCAAAACTCGACACGAGGAAATACCACATATCTCACTGCAGCCACTACGTAGGACGTGTAGACAAGGATACAAAGTGACCATGAAGGACGCTGAAATAAAGCTTTTTAGAGATATCGCCGAGACGGGAAGTGAAAATCCTTGGTGTTTGGCACACGGAATCGCGACTGGTAGATCGCGCCCTCCGAAGATGTTGGCAGAAAACTCCTAGAAGATTATACTGACAACATTGAAACTGCTATGCATCAGCTTCTGTACTCCCTATGCCTAGGTGACACAACAGAAACCGACAATAACTATCATCGACAAGTACAAGTTGCGGCTGCATGCTCTCCTTTCGGTAGGGATTCACATGCTCCTTCCCGCAGTGCAATCGATCACATTATTGGAAGCTTCCAGAATACAAGACCTGGATTAGACGGATTCGAAAGATTATCAGGAACACCTGGACGGCTTCTTCCGGAGAAATGTTGCTGATGTACACAGCGTGCATCAAAGAAGGGGTTTTTCCAGATATCTGGAAAATAGGTTCATTGCTGCCAAAAGGAAATTATAAGTCAATAACAGATCCGAAGGCGTACCGGCCGATTACTTTACTGCCGATTCTAGGGAAAATGTTAGAACGTCTCATAATTACTTGCGCTCCCTGATTGCATCGTGGTACTTCTGAAAATCAGCATGGATTCGTTAGAGGGTGCTCAACTGTAAGCGCATTAAAATCAGTGACCGAGATAGTAGATAATTCCACACATTGGTATGCCAGCTCGTCTTTTTGGATATCTCCCGAGGCTTCGATAATGCATGGTGGCCAATGATACCATTAAGAGCAAAAGTTACCGGCATCTCTCCAAACATCTGTCAGACTCTCGTAAGTTATTTCTGTAATCGTTATGTTAGCTTCACAGTTTGGCCACCGCACGCTTTGGAAGGTTTCCACAATGGGATGACTCCAGGGTTCGGTATTGGGCCACACAATATGGAAACTCCTCCCGGCCATATCCTTAAATTGCCGAGACGATTTGACGCTTGCAGAAATGTTCCACGATCTTGAACAATCTAAGGTATTTGGGGACCCGGAATAGGCTAACATTTTCCGCAGCCAAGTCCCAGACTACGACAGTTAAGGGTCGCTTTAAAAGTGGACCGAAAATTAGGAGCAATCGTACGAGGGTGGATCTAAAAGTTCTAAGCCCGACCAAGAAAATGAAAGAAAAGTGGATATAAATTCATTTTTATTTTTCGACATAGTCTCCATCTAGTTCAACACACTTCTTCCACCTGACCTGCAACTTGTTTATCCCCTCGAAAAAAAAGATTCCGGAAAGTCGGCGAAATAATCGTTTACTGCGACTAATCACCTCCTCTTAGGTTGAAAATTTCGAGCCTGTTTGCCACCCAAATGTTTTTTTTAAATTTGGAAATAAATGATAATCCGAGGGGGCTAAATCCGGCGAATAAGATGGGTGGGGCAGCAATTCGTAGCCACAATCACGGATTACAGACATTGTTTCAACCGAAGTGTGAACACGTGCATTGTCTTGATGAAACAAAACTTTCTTCCGCAACATTCCCGGCCTTTTTTCTTTTATTTCTTCCCGGAGTCTCCGTAAAAGGTTACAATAATAACTAGAATTTATAGTTTGACCTTTCGGTAAATAATCTACAAAAATAATGCCCTTCGCATCCCAAAAAACAGAAGCCATGACTTTGTTAGTCGACAAAACGACCTTAGCCTTTTTCGGTGTAGGAGAGTCTGATACTTTCCACTGTTTGGATTGTTGCTTTAATTCAGGAGTATGATGGTGAACCTAGCTCTCATCCATGGTAACAAATCTAGAGAAAAAGTCCTCGGGATCAGAAACAAAAAGTTCCAAACAGTCTCGCGAAATTGTATATCGAACTCGTTTTTGTTCAGCTGAAAGCAACCTCGGGACCCAGCGAGCTGAAACCTTATGGAACCCCAACTCTTCCGTTATTATGTGTTGCACCAGGCCATAACTAATGTTTGTTATCTCAGCTATCTTACCAATGGTCAAACGTCGGTCACCCAGTACGAGGTCACAAATTTTATCCATGTTTTCTTTTGTGGTAGAGGATGTAGGCCTTCCACTCCTAGGATCATCTTTAATGCTCTCGCGACCGCGCTTAAACTCAGCTACCCACTTCTTGACACTGGAATACGATGGAGCAGACTCCCCCAAAGTGCTCACCATATCTTGATAGATGTCTTTTGTTGATAGACCTTTTTCATTGAGGTACTTAATGACTGCACGCTGTTCAATTTTCTCCATTATTGAAAATTGCGTCAGATTGCTTCAAACAAATAATGACAGAAAATTTATATTGTGCAGTATCGGAGTGAAACTGCGCACAATAAATCAATATTACACATACTAACGAATGACGGTAGATTTAAAAAGATGTTATAGCTCCATGTAGGTTAGGCCACGATCTTTTAGATACAACTCGATCGCGAGTGTATCTGTAACCAGGGTAATTGGGGTTCACACACACGGTTTCGATGAGCGAGAAGGCCGCCAGCTCTTTTGGGAAGGTCTCACGTGTCTCCACCTACTAGTGGGGTGTGAAGTACCGGGCACTTAGTTTCCTGTACCACGGAACCTATGTTGCAATCCTGACATATGCTGCAGCGCTTAGGTGTCGATGCTCTCACTTGTATGTTGTACGAAGTGCATTATTACTAACCGAAAGACCAGCTTTGTTTTCATTGACGAAGGTCTGCCAGTCATGCAGCAGTGCGGTGCCACCTCTATTAGCCGGCATTCTTCCTGCCGATCTGGAGGATCTTCGATCGGGACGTGTGCAAGAGGAATGCGCGGCCCTCAAAGGCAAGGAGCACAAGCAAAAGAAAAGCGCTGATGTCATCTCCAATTGGCAGTCACACTAGGCCGTGTGTGCCGACGGGAGGGAGCTGCACTGTTTCTTTCCAGAAGTTACAACGTGTCTGACATATCAATGGGTGGAAACTGAGTACGTTATTTTGCAGACATTAACTGGGCACGG
This sequence comes from Eumaeus atala, assembly GCA_017140195.1. Lineage (NCBI taxonomy): Eukaryota > Metazoa > Arthropoda > Insecta > Lepidoptera > Lycaenidae > Eumaeus > Eumaeus atala. The sequence continues at coordinate 18,402 of JAFELO010000936.1, read as the reverse complement.
ATGCTTTAGAGGTCGCCTGTACAGGATGGTGTTATGTGACCTGCCATCATGTCCTTCCGGTCATGAAGTTGAAACCAGGGACCATGTACTGTGGGAATGTGAATTGTACAAAAACGGGCAAAATGTTATGTTAGACGGCATCCAGTGGGCCCAGTCCATCACCAGGATTGGGTCGCAACGGAACAGAGTTGAGCCATGTATATGCAAATGCCTAACATTTGCACATACAAGGCATGCGAAGAGGAAGGAAAGGTGAAGGCGTAGCTGCATCGAGATAATCATGACTGACGAGGCCGAGGACAACTTCTGTCTTGGTGTTGTCCGGCCACAGAATGGGAAGAGTAAAATAACGAGAGGTCACTTAGATAATGTGTAGGGAGTCATGAATTGTACGTTGGGGAACCGAGTCGGTGAGCGAACCCCCGTGCATCTCCCATAATTCGCTCCGTATACCGAGAGGTGGGTAGGAGCATGGATGGATGTGGTTAAATGTAATTCCGTCCTTCCCCGGAACCTTACCCCCCTTTTAGCTGCGCAAGAGCCAGACTAAATTCACTCAAGATGACGTTCGGCAGACCTCCTATTAAATGTCGTGTTAGGCTTGCTCGCGGATTAGGATATCGGGATGAAGAGCGTGCGACGTATATAACTTGCGATAGAAAGCTTCGATCTCAGATAAGATCCCATGCTTAGAAGAAACGTTAACTCCAGAATCAGTCCTAACCTTTGTCAGATAACTTCTTCCAAGCTTCTCAGAGATCCTCAAGAAGGCAGAGCTGTGGTGTCCTCACCTTGTCTTCGGACTTCACATAGCCCCAGAACGTGCCATCGGATTTTTACTACGTCCATTTCCATCTCAACCAAGCAGTTATCCAGCCTGAGCGTCCGTTAGTTATACGTAGCCAGGTCAAATCGGTGGTATCGATCCGTAGCCCAGAGATTCTTAGCACCCCCAGTTCCAGCGTTACTGCGGCCGCAACCGTGGCCAGGACTAGTAGAACTACCGGGAACGGGGGGGCGATTTCTACTGCTGTTATCCATTGGAGGCAGATGCTCATAATGACCACGCTGAGCAGGCGGATTGGCAATCGCAGATTAGGTTTCGGACCGGCGCCACTACTGGCTGCCGCTGATCCAATTGATGGTACCGCCAACATTCGGCGCGAGCGCCGTCCGGTGCTCCCTTCTATTTCACTATCACTGTGAAACAGACGGGACACCAAAGAACCAGCTCGCTGTAGCCTCTTTGTGGTTAATAGACTAGTGCCCGTTGACGACTCTTACGTCACCCTGGCCTTGGATTGAGGGTGAGGATATTCTTAGGCTGCCCCGACACAGTCTAACATCAAATATTCATTGATTTACAAAAATACAAAAACTATAAATTTTAATTTTCACGTTACCACCACATGAAAAATCATTTATTTTATGACAGGACAATGTCTGTATGGTCAGCTACTTGTCAATAATTTCTGCAGCTGCGTTACACGGATTTACTTGTCATTTTTTTACGCCTCAATCATCAGCTATAATGTAGCATTTAGAATGCTACATTATCGCTGATGATTGAGGTACAATATTTTTTCAATTCGGACCAGTAAGTATCGTAGCATATTCAATATAAACAGAATAAATTTTACAATATAAAATAAAGTTTCAAAAAATTATTACAAATTGTGGAAGCCCAATATTACTTTTTAGTATGATCCGGAGATCAAAGCAGGGGGAGGCGAGACTCTCTGGTCCGAATTGGTGTAATATTGCGTGCAGCTGCGACGTGTGCAGCTGAACGACATATCGGAAGGACTGGGCTATATGTCGATGATGTACTTGTAATAATCTCTCTAGGCAGAGGCGAGTTAGAACGTCTACGTAACTGCGCGAAGTATGAGAGGCCAGGTTTACGAGCAGGTATGATCTGGTAAAAACTGAGAGGATTGCATGTTCATAGTTCACGTGTCTAGAGGTATTATTACATGCGGCGAGCCACTCGGGCCTGCCGGGGGATGGTGGGGAGAGAAATGGAAGAGGAGCCGGGCGAGATAATCGATCTATCACTAATTATTGAATATGGGAATGGGGGAGCAGCGCAGATCAGGATAACATGTGTTATATATTTTATTGTTGTGCGCATTGTTGTAAGTGAACAACTGACTGTGAACGTTTTTGTCGTCTGTAGATCATTTTGGAAAATCTTGATGGCGTAAATATCCTGTTCTTTTCGTATGTTTTATAAAGAGGCAAACGAGCTGTCACTTTACGACTACCGCGAGGGTGTGAGTATGGTCTTTCACGTCTGGGATTCACGTGGGCGATGATACCAATTGTTTCAAACTATATGCACAGTAATGAAGATTTTCCCGCATAACCGTTATTACGTGAACAAAGCCAATTGGCGTCATGGGCGCTAAAATCACCAAGTATATATAGCGGTTAGAATCTGTTTCTCAAGGAGTCGATCTATTTCGGTATTTCCGCACATTTGCCTGCCGAGCTCCTGAGGAAGGGTTATAATGTTGAGCTAGCGTTCGTTACCTTCTATAGAATACGTTCATTTGTATAGGTATTCATTAACATTTTTATTTTATTTTCATATTCTGTTTCCGTGATAATTTCAATTATAGCGAAACTAACATAACTTTACTAAACTTTAAATAACTGACACTTTTATAAGTTTAAAACTACTCTATTGGATCTATAAAACTATGGAAACTAGCGTAGCATAACGTTCAAAAGAGCTGAACGCTATTTGAAACTTAACATCAAGTGTATATCAATAGAGCTTTGCAATTGTAACAAACGTCATGTCGTGATAAAATTTGTGGTGTTTTAATGTGTAATTTGCAGAAGTACACGGAGTTAGTAGCAGTCTATACCAGCTTTGCACGGATATTTTACGAAATATGGTAAAAATCATTGATTTACAAAAATATAAAAATCATAAATTCAAAGGTGATAATGATTCAGTCTCATGGTAATGACAACAAATTAAATTTACAACAGAACAACGTTAAGAAGACAACAAGACAGAACAAAGTGAAATAACAAATCGGGACAGCTACTTGTCAATAATTTCTGCAGCCAGACAAGGATTTACTTCACAACTTTGGTTACATTACAGCAGTAAGCAGTAGTTTCGGAGCCTGTTTACTTCAAACGAACAAAGAATCAAATGTTTTCTCTTCTCCTGTTAAATGTCTCTGGTAGATAGTTCGTATTTATTGAGTTCTTCTGTTACAATATTATAATGTTAAAGCGGGGCGGTTTCGCAGCGAGAGGCACTTGTTATGAAGGTGCCAACTAGAGCATGCTCTAGCTTATGGTTAGGGTGTAAGCGTCCTGCTGACACGACATTTATGCCTGTGTTTGTCCCCCCTATAGAAGAATTGTCAAATCTCACATGAGTTTAAAAAGGAAGATGTAATAAAAATGTTAACATATATGTATGCCATTCATGTTTCCAGTATCGCGGAGCAAGATATACTAATATGTAATCTACTAGTAAATGCGGGTTCTAAGGGCCATTTTGACAACGTTGACTATAAATTATAGTGAAATATGTGCTATTCTGTCACCTTACGTGGGACCACGCCAAATCAGGGTTGTGGTGTTCTCTTGCGGGTGATACCACATCCATCACACTGAGTGGTTACCATTTTAGGGGTTAGTTACACTGTTGTGCATTTTCCCATACACAGTCATGTGTCGTAGTTGTCCGTATTTAAATGTATTTCCTTATTATTTCTCTGTTTGTTTTACTGCTTACTTTTACTTTTAGTTTTATGTAATAAGTCTTTTTTTCTTTATTATGTTGTTTTAATTTTTTTTATTTACTTGCATTCTTAAATGTTAAATTATATGTAATTTTAATTATATGTCGAAATTTGTCACAGTGTATGTATTAACTATCCTAAATAAATGTTTATTCTATTCTATTCAGGTCAGTGGTCACTCATCACACGGTCGGCTGCTTGTGCTTGTCCTCTCTGCAGTGTCACAAGTGTCCATTACATGTACAGACCCTCTTTTCGTTTTACAAACCTTTCTCAGTTGTGTACCCTTATCTAATTTGAATTTCAACGTGACTTTGTTTTGAAAATTTTTATGCGAGTTGTCAAGCCCGTGACATGTCCGGTGAAATGAGGAAATTCAGCTTTTCCTTAGAAAACCTTTTCACATATCACAAATAGATCTACTTTTTACGCTACTTTTTTAATCAATATACTCTTGCCGTAACTAAGTTCGAAGTACAGTCATATCATCTGGCTGAGAAATTGTCGCTGCCGACCTTTTTATCCCCTGAGAGAAATTCGGGGAGAAATCGGCATTAATCGGTACAAACAGGACGCGGGTGTATGTTAGGTGGATTGAAAAGTAGTCGGCCTCACACATTCATTCAATTCTAAAAATCAAATCTACTCATATTGTTTAGTTCATTTCAGGCTAGTTAATTGTGTTAATCGAAACGTGTGCGACAATTAGTTGTGTTTTTATATTTTTTTTAACGAAGCAATCGGACATAGTTTCAGGAAATGGTTTGAATTGAGCTGCGTGCCGTCATTAAGTACCTCCATAACAAGGGGCTATCACCGAAAGCCATCCACGATAATAAGAAAATCAACTTTAGGAGATTCTGCTTTGTGTTATTCATCCGTCAATTATTCATCCGCCTTCCATCTTTCATGTCTTCTACTGAAAAAGTACTTGATTTAATTATGGGAGACCGCAGATTAAAAATTGGAGATATAGCTGAAATTATAGGCATCTCTTATGAACGAACTCAAAACATCATAGTCAACGAATTGGGTTTCCACAAGGTGTCTGCGAGGTGGGTTCCGCGGCTGCTTTCGGTTGAAAAAAAAAGTACACGATTGACTATTTCATGTGACTGTTTGGAGTTATTTGAAGCCGATGCAGGTGAGATGATATTTTGCATCGTTTTGTCACATGGATGAAGCATGGGTCCATTACTGTACGGCAGAAACAAAACAAGAAGACCTGGTTCACCACGCCCTAAATATTATAAGTCGATTTCTTCAGCAAATAAGATAATGGTTTCAGTATCCTGGGACTCAAAGGGTGTGATTATGATTGATTATCTTGAAGGGGTCAAGACTATAAAATCTGATTACTACTTTACCCTATTACGTAGTTTACAATGCAATCTATGGCTGAAGTCCACATTTGTGGTTTTGGACTATTACCGCATCCGCCTTATTCACCTGATCTGGCACTGTCAGACTTCTTTCTGTTCCTCAACCTGAAAGAGCACTTAGGAGGTAAAAGATTTGTGACAAACGACGAGGTCAAAACAGCAGTACACGCATATTTTGACTCTCAGGAAAAATCATTATTTAACAACGGCCTAAATGCTTTAAATGGGAGATGGCAAAAGTGCATCGAAATTGATGGTGACTGTGTAGAAAAATAAAAATATAACTGATTTGGTATGTGTTTATTCTCTTGGTTAGGCCTAATACTTTTCATTCCACCCCGTAATAAAAGACCGTCGTGACGCTCACTTAAAGAGCTCCAGATCATATAACTTTAATAATAACAGGGAACCAATTATATCAAATGTTATAAACTCGTGTCTAACACAGCCGTGCGAGGTGCGGAGCTTGCGGGGCACGGAGTTTATCAGGAAGTTCACGCCGCACGAGGTGAGTGTAATGAGCGTTGCTCGTCCACTTTTTGTCCGCAACTAGCACCGGCGGCTGCGGCGTGCTGTCTGCTGATGTATATGTACGTCGCAGCTTCGCTCATGTGACCTGATTACGTGAATTTTACTAAGCCAGACCAACTTCACTCAAGTTTACGTATGTAGCAGTTTTGCAGTAAGCAATTAAGTATCTTTCCTCTAATTATTGAAGAGCCGGCGGCTCTCGGCTTGTTTATTTCCATGCAATAATTAAGCTAATACATTCGATCTAATCTTCGGATCGAATGAAATTAATATTTGATTCAAAGTAGGATTGTTATAAATTTCTTAATAAATTACAAAATTCTACCACCTACTCAACCCTTGCCTGAGAAGAACTAGCGAAACAGAAACCATCAGGACTAGCGACCCAAATTTGAAATAGTTTCAACAGTTGAAATTACAATTAATTATATAAAGAAGACACCATTCGCAGACTGAGGCGGCCAGGAAGGAGCAACTTACTACCCTTGTGTGGCTCTTAGCCTTTACTGCAATGATTTTAATCTGTGTTTTTAAATTTATTAATGACTTTAAACATTTTCTAGTATCTTATTATAGACGCTTACACACTGCTCTCGAAAGGAACTGTTCACCTGCTTAGTCTGAGCATTGGCTCGCTCTTACTAAATAGAAATACTATGTATCACTGGTGCACTCTAACTATATAGAAATACTACGTATAACAGGTGCACTGTAACTATGTAGAAACCCTACGTATCACTGGTACACTCTAACTATGTGGAAATCCTACGTATCACTGGTACACTCTAACTATGTGGAAATAATACGTATCACTGGTGCACTCTAACTATGTGGAAATCCTACGTATCACTGGTACACTCTAACTATGTGGAAATAATACGTATCACTGGTGCACTCTAACTATGTGGAAATAATACGTATCACTGGTGCACTCTAATAATATAGAAATACTACGTATCACAGGTGCACTCGAACTATGTAGAAACCCTACGTATCACTGGTACACTCTAACTATGTGGAAATCCTACGTATCACTGGTACACTCTAACTATGTGGAAATAATACGTATCACTGGTGCACTCTAACTATGTGGAAATAATACGTATCACTGGTGCACTCTAATAATATAGTAATACTATGTATCTCTGGTGCAATAAAATATTTTAATGTTATGTATCAGTGGCGCACTCTAACTATGTAGAAATCCTACATATCACTGGTACACTCTAAATAATACGTATGGCTAGTGCACTAACTATATAGAAGTATTATATATCACTGGTGCACTAACTATATAGAAATATCACGTATCACTGGTGCATTAATATGTAGAAATACTATGTATCACTGGTACTCTGACTATATAGAAAGTGCTAGTATTTTTATATATGGCACATCCAGCTCGAGTCTATTCGGTGTCATTCTAGTGTAGGTCTTTTAATAAATTTGTCAATATTTTTAAGTTTTCTAAAATGTATTGAGAGTAGGCAACCATAACCTCAATAACGTTAAAATTAATTTTGAGTAAAATATGAAACCAATACACAGTTACACTACACGTATGCTTACACAGGAACAGCCCCCTCCAGCTCGCAAATAGCATTGATAGAACTTTACTGACACACCGCGTGCCTCCACCGGTGGGGTTCGCGTGATTATCTACAGTAATTACTAATTAGCGGTGGATGATAGTGGGAGCGCGGATTACAACTGACGCGCCTCTTATTAATTTATGGGTTTCAATTATTTGCAAGCTCGCTAATGCAATTTGAGGGCAAATTAGATACAATATTACAATTTCATGTTGTATTCAGTTTTCTATTAATGTGTCATTAATTATATAAACTGTAGCATACAAGGACACGCTGATAAAAGTAAGTGCTTGTAGCAATAATTATCACACACACAAATAGCTCTGTACTTGGGAAGCGATGTGAAACCTTCTAATTACATTGCCGGGTTCATAGACATGTAGCTAGGTAGGTAATGTCGGAGACTAGTTACGGATAGACGATGGTGAGTGCGAGCGACAGAAGATCGGTCGTCTTGGCATTGAATTAGGAGACCCATGTCCAGCAGAGGATCGCTAAAGGTGATGATGACAGTGTTACAAGTCGAATACTATCGAAAACTATGTAAATGTAGTAAATAATTTAACATCAAAGCACGGACATGAAGGTAGACAGCAATAAAACACTTACTGATGTCTTTGTTATTTACATTAGCTCACAATGCGAAAAACAATACTTCATGTTTCATAAAGCGCATTTTACGATTGCGAATGAAATGGAAATAGTTTATCCGTAAATAATAGACGGTTTTATAACCGACCGGCCGCCGGTACAACAGCTGCAGGGGAGAATATCACCCGGGACATTTGAATACGCGGACTGAAATATATTAGTGACACAAGTATGTCTTGTATCACAACAAATATTTTATTTTCCAGCGTAAAATATTTTGTGTTGCAAGACTTCATCGGAATTAGGACCGGTGATAGAACGTGGGGGCTATGTGAGAATATTAAATCCATTTTCAATTATTTGATGAATATTACACGTCACGCTGAACTGGTCGCACGCCGGGAGGCGCCACCTCTCACCGCGCAGTGGATACGCTTCGCATGTCGCTGATCACAATACGAAGCGAGCACGGGGCTAATGGGCGCCTCACCGGTACCTGCACGCGGGCAGGTGGGAGAGGGGAAGGGCACGATCTGCGTAGTGCGCCATTGTGTGCCGGAGCTGCGAGATATTGTGTAGGCTTCCACTGCTCTTGTCTCCTAAAGTATGAGAGCCAGTCGATGTGATAAAAGCATAATGTAAAGCACTCATGAACTTTTTTGATGAAAAAGTTTATGAGTGCTTTACCCCCCCCCCCCCCATCAATGGGTCAGCTACTTTTTTGCGATTGCAAAAAGCGCGAAACGCGACACCGAATATGTAACTTTAAGCCGGTATCATGTGAGCGAGAGGTCCACCACCAGTCGCGCCTGCAATTCTGCTGCAATGCTGCATAACACTACCTCTCACACTCTACCTACATCACTTACAACACATTTGCCTGTAGCCAAAACGGACTGATCGCAGATTATCTTTACAAAAATGCTTTCCTATTCAACTTATTATCTGTGTTTAGGACAATGTCTGTTTGATCTTTTTCAGGATATGTCATTACGTCTTGTCTTGAAATAGCTCATCAGTTTATTTCTTTATTTCATACAGTTTAGTAATGTGCATATTCGATGTCGTTGCGTGACGAGCGTAAAGCCGTGTCACCTCACGGCGGGCACAAGCGTCAGCTCAGTTGCCGCTCACAAGGTTAACGAAATTGTCACAAAATAACAAAAATAAATTAAAGCGCTACTGGTTGAGATTCTCTTCTTTATTCATGTTCCAATTATTGAATTATCATAAATTAACAGCCGTAGGATTTAACTTATGACTGAAAAAAAAAGATTTAACTGAAAAAAAATTACAATATTATATGAATAACTAGCCTTAGCTTCGCGCGGGTATTTAACAAAAGATTCATAAATTATTCATCAGGGACAAAGTAGGATCTCAATGCTAAAAGACAAACCATGAAATCTTTCCTCTATGTGCTATTCTAATAATAATGTAGCAAGGGTCAATGTACTTACTTGGTATTTAAACAGTAGGTATAGTCAGTTAAAAATATTACAATAATATTAAATTCTTACACTTTATATGTAGTTACTTTTTAAAAATACCACAGAGATGTGCTTAGAGCAGCGGTGGGGCGGTTACGGCTCTAGCGGCACACCTGACGGTGACGTGTCGTCGATGCACGAGCAGTTTTGTATATCTCAGTTCTAAAGCGACTGCGTCAGGTGGAGGATTGTGTTTTTCGAGTCGATTTCTGTGTTCCCCGCCGTAACACAAACGGCTACGAACGATTTTGTCGCATGAGGCGCATTGTATGTAGAGTGTGTATTTAGATTCAACTTGGCAATGCGAGTGTTACAGGTGAATTAAAATAAAATGTAACCTGTCGGGTTTAATGTTTTTTTTTATTTAAATTAATAATTTAATCAATACCAGCCACCATTATGGTCATGCCACAACATACACTATATGGAGTCACACGTGGCCTAAGCCCACGGAATAAATAAGAAATTTGCATTAGACATGACATGTCAAATGTCATCTGTCATCATTGACTGAACTATTGGGCCGTCAGCAATCAGCGTGAAACTTACAGCAAGTAGAGTTCACAGTTATGTGTTAATAATATAAAACATAGAACAATTTACTGTAGACATTTTTTCCACCTATTTCTTCAGTTGAGCAAGTTAGCATTTTCAGTTGTTCAGTGTACAGAAACTCGCTTACGCTATTAATATAAGAGATAAGGCATCAAAAAACAATGTTAATAAGTTTTCTTACATTAGCCTATTTATTTTGCACAGATGCCTACAACGAGTAAGGAGGAACATCGAGTGATATAGGCGCGCGTGTTAAGAGTAGGTGTCGAGGAAGTTGAGGTGGAAATCGCTGATGGAGCGCAGCATGTACTGGAGCTCGGCGCGCGGATGCAGGACGGTGGTGCGGTAGTGGTAGCTGCCGGGCTGCTGACCGAACCCCGTCCCAGGCACCACGCACACTCCTGTAAACGCATGTGAGCACTTCTGTAAGTGCCTCCACCGAGCAAGCGTATGCAACAGCAGATATTGCACATCAAAACAAATTGTATACATAATACATAGGCAGTAAGATTATGTGGTGTTTTAGTGTAGTTCTGTTGCGTGTACGGTTATGGACGTCGAGACACGCACGTACGGGGCCTTTTTTTAAAGAATGAACGAGCATTCGGAGCTGTCTGATCATCACCGACTCCCACTCGCGCATTAGCTTAATCATTTTTATGTGAATTTTAGTCCTCACTCCCCCCTTCCCTACAATAGGCCACCTTACAAATCACTTGTTAATTCCGGTCGAGCTGGCCCCCCTCGGCGGCGGAGCATGGGTCTATGCAGTCTATGAGCACATCTATGTATCAAGATACATTACTTTCATTTATTGACAATGCCATAAATGCCACCTAAACTGGTGATAACGCGCACCGGCCCCGAGAGCAGAAGGTGCACTTTAGAAACCTATAGAGGGCCCTCAAGGCTTAAATAAATTATCTGATTACAAAAAAGACAAAAAGCGTCCTGAGCGCATTAACCCTTTTAATTAGTTACAAACTACCTAATGGTGAGCTTTTTTCTTTACTTTATTCTTAACACAATTTAACTTTATAATCGAAGCTTAACTGCCTTTTACGCCCCCGGGGTAAATGCCGGTTCTGGTTTTTAATGTTCATATTACGTATGTTTGTGTATGTATGTAAGTAACATCCCAGTCGTGCCAGCCGCAGCCATGACACTAGAACTCGTCAGTATCGAGGCCGCACTCCTCCGTGGCACGCAGCGGGCCAGCCGCAGCCATAACACTAGGTCGTGCTCTGAGTACACACCTGTCTCCTCGAGCAGCCGCAGACAGTAAAACTCGTCAGGACTGAGGCCGCACTCATCCGCGGCACGCACCGCCGTCGCCGGCAGCGACAGGCGAGGGAACGCGAACATGGAACCCTGACGGAAGAAAACATACAAATCATAAGTACGGTATACCAAACGCCTGAGAGATATTTCTGACAAACCTACATAGTGTTCTGTTCGAGAACACAGACAGACAGCATTTTGTTACGAGCTTACAATATGTAGTAGTATGAAGTCGTTTGGGTAAAAGAGCCAAATAATTGTATATCTTTTTGTGCTGATGTTTGCGGGTGCTCGTTCGCCATCCTTTATTCGGTTTCGTGAAACAAAAACAAACTCACATCGATAGGGTTGCAGGAGTAGCCCGGTAGTGCGGAGAAGGCTTCGTACGCTGCGGCCGTGCGCTCGCGTAGCACACGCTGCACCTCGCGCCGCTCGCGCGCCCACGTGCCGTGCGAGGGGGAGCCTGCTGCCGGCGGCTTCACCTGCACACCCATCAGCGTGAACAGATAGCATTCCCCTTCATCTCATGTAATACTAGCTGTGTCCTACGGTCATTATTATGATATTTTCAGATTTTTCATTTATGCTTGGTATCAACAACAACGACAACAAAAATATATCATGCACTCACCACGCAGTCCAGCACGCACTGACCCAACACGGTAGGGCACTGCATGACGGCGCGGCTGGCGCGGAAGGCGGCCAGTACTCGCGGCTGGATATTCAGCAGCTCCACGAAGCCAGCTCGCAGCCCGCACTCCGCCGCCCAGCCCTTGGAGCTGGTGACGAAGCTGGCCAGCTCCATGCTCATGTACGGCTCGCCCATATCGTGCATCACCTGTAGTAGTCATTCAAACTAATAAAAATCAGATACCGTTAAAAATGGCAACTTATCCGCGCTAAAAAGTTATCGGTGTTGAAGTTCTCAGTCTAGAGGGGTTAATATTCGTATCCCTCGTTGTTCAAACATTCCTGCTAAGTTTAGTGACGACCGCATTGAACCCGAAATGGCATGTGTTATGAACGGTTCTCCATCACAATAAGCGGTCGGTTTTTTCTCTGGCAGGTAGATAATTAATGGGAAACGGTTGCGTTTGTATTTCGCCGTTACTGTTTCTTGACATCGATATGATAATGAACGCGCTAACACGAATATATAATTTCGAATCAATTATTTCGAAGGACGGGGCGTCCTTGGAAATTATAATAAAAGATAGTTACAATTTATTTAAGGCCATCGAGTTTGTTAAAATTTTGCTTATTTCTTTTTAGCATGCTAGCACATACAGTTTATAATTAATATAGAAACGTATACACCGTGTGGATAAGTTGATATATTTACCTTCTTGAAAGAATGGAACTGCTTGGAGACTATGTTCTCTTGGTACACCTCGTCAGCCAGGATGAACAGATCGTGATCGTACGCGAACTGAACTATCTGCTGCATGTTCTCTCGTGTGAGGACCTGTAGCCGAGGGAAATTTATTTGGAATACTAACTACCACCAGTAAGAGAAATAAGTGATTTTGTATAATAACGTCTGGACTCCGCTCGGCTCAGTTCCTAGCTGCGGAGGATATGATGTAATGCTCCGACACAAGTGCACGCCATATTCTCCTTTACTCAAATTGTGAGACGGAGGCTTACCGAACTCTACGAGACGTGGTGATTATCAGAAAGGATAAAAAAATAGGTGTGTTTCCGCTCACCACCCCGAGCGGTCTCACTCTCCATAGCCACATAGCGTCATAACATAGTCTAGCCTACGTTATAAATACCGCATTCTATTATTTTCAATGCAAGGATGTTTTAATTAAACATAAAATATTGTTGCTGTTAGCAAAATACTGGAACGAAACTATGTTTATCTATAGGAACCAAAATAAATTATATTCATTGTTTACCCGTAGGTCCGACCAAGGAATTCCAAGCAAACAAAACGAATCAACTGGAGGTGAATACACTTTCTAAGCGTCTAAAGTCAGGCTTGACAGTTCCAATCCCTTTGGAGAAGATTTTTTAGATGGCAATTAAAAGGATTACATCTTGTTGTTATCAACAATATTTACTAAATTAGGACAGTTGAGTGGAATGTGAAGATAACATTTAATAAGACACGATGTTTCTGTAGAGCAATATGATCATTTGTTATAGATATACAACAATCTCCTCCCAGATGTACCTGGGCCCTCAATAGCTGGGTTTGAGTATGTTCACCACAAGGTAGTAAATCAAATGTGAAAAAAATGTACACAAAGGTACGCACCTGTCCCGTGGGGTTGCCGGGGTTGATCACCACTAGCGCCCTCACGTGGCTGCGCTCGCTGGCCTCCACCCAGCTCCTCTCCAGTTCCTCCCGCCGCAGCGCCCAATTCTCCTCCTCGTGCAGGTAGTACGGCGCCTGGCGCAGGCCCAGCTCCGACAGCAAGCCGGAGAACAGCGGGTATTGTGGGATAGGGATCATCGCCGCTGAAAAAGTAATTATAACGTCATTTTTGTTCACTTAGTGAAGTAACAGGAAGAAATCTACGTGGTGACACTGATTCTGATTTAGAAATGGCTACTAAGACGAGAAACCTAAAAATAAAATTATATGAATTTCAAATAAAGAACATTTTTTTTTAAGATTATAGAATAACGATGTCATTTATTTTACAAATCAGCGGCTGTAGATTTGTGAGTGCAAAATTTACTTTCTACTCATGATCTATTACGACTTTCGTTGCGCTGTTGAGTATACAACACCACCACACACTTCGAGTATACAACACTCACAACTTTAGTTGGAATATTATGACAAAGTTACATCGAGTACATCTAAGAAACAAACAAACAAATATAAAAAATATCTATGGCATATACGGCACAAAAAAAAACCTTATTTTTTTCGTGTTGAATATTGGCAACACGATGTAGGAATGGACACTGTGACAGTATAAAATATCCCAAAAATGTATAATAATTAAATAATATAAAAATAACATTTTTGTGCTAACTACTTTTGTACCGACCAATATAACCAAAGCTGAATACTTACTGTCCGGTTAAATGATTTGGAATAGACCGATATCGAAACATACCTGGCGGTTTGCCTTCGACGTCCTTCACGAACAGGGTGAGGACCGCCTTGATGAGGTCGGAGGCTCCAGCCCCCAGGTGCACGTGGTCGGCGCTGGCCGGCACGCCGTCGCGCGCGCGCAGGTGCTCCGCCACGTGGCGACGGACTATGTTCAGACCGTTGGACGGGGAATAGGCCCCCACAGAACCATTCCTGTTTATTCGGACTCTACGTCAATAATTAGTTACAACAATTACTTTAACGGGCTATTTCGTGATCACTTTTTTTACTTGCCTTACATTTTGGACTTTTACTTTATGGTATAACGGGGAAAACGCGCAGTCGGAGGTTAAACATCATTCTATTTCCGCATTCACATTCCGCACTAAACGCATGTTATATATCGCTGTCACTTTACGGCCAGCGACTCTAATGGCTCCCAATGTACAATACTCTTACAATTATGATTTCATTTGATCTGCCCAGAGGCAGCAGGAGGAAAAGAGCTAACGATTTTTATTTAAGAGGTACTTGCAGCCGAATCGTAAGAGCACGACCAGGGCTGTGCCTCTGAATCATATGATAACACGTTGAGCTGTCAGTCCTGCGCCTGATGTCTCTTCGGGGGTGTAGGAATGCCGGTTCAACCATGGTGGGGAAAGTGAAATAACCTGGTTATAACAACGTAGTGTAATAAGAGCTTCATTGAATTCATAATGGTCTCCGGTATCAAACATTTAGTGTCTAAACGCCATAACGGCGAGAGATAGAATCAATATGGCGGCGGGTCATTGTATTAAGGCGAGGGTCGCTCGGAGCCGATGAAACTGTAACAGTAAAATAACCGCGGGGCGCTCACGAGGTTTACAGGTTACGGTTGGATTTACGTGGTCCTTTTGCCCTAAGTTTACGTTTTATTTGTAAGTTACAGAGACGGAGGTAGAGGATAAACTGTGTTTTTGCCTTTGATAAGCTCAATGTATTCTCACGCATTCTGTTATAACGCTTCCAATAGAAACTGTATGTATGCTTGTTGTCTATGCTTTGAACGGGTGAATTCTAGTTTTTCGAAGATGACTGACTTGGCTTAGCTGCAGCCAATTTGGGAGGCTAAGCCTGTTAATAATGATAATATCACAACATTCTTAAAGTGAAAAGAGTTAAGTGACAACAGATGCACACACATCTTTACGCCGGTTCCTTGAAGCCTTTTTTTTTGTTGACGCGGGGAAACGCGTTTAAGCGCCTTCACCGGCCCTGGGTGGGATCCAATGGTGTGTGGGAATCGCGGCACATGAAAGTGCCGAATACCCACAAAGACCACCGCGAGTGCCATCACTGCCGCCTTTGGTGAGGTGCCCCGGAACAGCAAATCATTAGGGCACCTCGACGGCTAGTCAGCCCCTTAAGGGACCAACGCCACCTCCACAGATGGGGTTATGCCGCACCACAGAACAACCCTACAAACTTTGGGACAGTGCAATGGGATGAAGTTCCCATCCTCGCCCCTTGCTCACTTGCCGCCGCTTTTTGCTTTTTTGCCCCTCTTCTTATAAGAGTGGTGCAAATGGCGGCTCCTCTTGCAAATCTTTAATCCCATCTTCTTATAAGAGGAGTACAAAGAGCACCTACCTCCTCGCTTCAGTTGGCTTCTCCCAAAGTGTCTCGGTTCACCTCAGGCTACTGAGCCCCACCGCCACGACAAGTACCTTGATGTTTGCCATAGAGACACACACACACACAACCTGCAGAGATCGGAGCGCCACATATCGCGATACTTAAATACTAGCCTGGTCTCCTCTACATTCCTAATTTTCTTCTTTAGTAAAATAATTACATTTATTTTAAATATTTTTTACTTCCAATTTCACTTAAGAAAACCTTGGTAAAGTTAAAAAAAACCTTTTCTCTTTTCCAGAACTATACAAGCACAATATAATATTATATCAGTTTTGGCACGAGGTAATATCAGACAGCATTGCAGCTGAATTGGGCGTGCGCAAAAGCCTGCAGTTGCCCTCGTCCAACATTTTTGTAATGCTAGCTCAACTCATACAATATGACGTAGGACTCACGTGCAGTCGTCTAGTATCTCTCTGACGCGCTCCTTCACATCGTCAGGTATGGAGGGAGAGTCCATCAGGTCCGGGCACGCTGCCAGAGCCAGCACCTGGAACCGATTCAAAAAGATATTAACATCCGTCAGGGGAGGTGATGGCGGTGAACAAAATGTAATCGTAACCGGTCTGAAATTTACAAGTAGCGTTTTAATATTACTTTTATTTTATATTATAAATTTTAATATTAAAATGCTTTGTTTTATTTTCTTAAGGCTTGAATTTATTTCTTTATATTGAAATGTAAATATATTATTTCCCAATGCAGTTTCATTATAGAGGTAATATAATTTCTCTTTGGACGCATTTTAGGCTGACATCCCTACTCTATCTATATTATCTTAATGAGTTTCAGCCGCATAAATTTCGATTCCTTTATACAAATTTTATACAATTTTTTTATACAAGTTTCAATCCCCGTGGGAGAGTCATAAGGATGAAATGTTCTAAAACCTTTCCAGATTGCTGAATTCCACCTTCTTTCGTTCAGTGGTTTTGGCTGTCCGTAGTTTATCAGTCAGTCACTCAGAAACCCGTACCCGGATCGACGTGCAACCTCAAGAATACTACGAAAAAAGTACCTGTCTAATAAATGTGAACGGCTTCTGGCCCAGCGCGTGGCAGTCGCCGATGTTGGCGCGAACCACCCTGTCGAATGGCTTCTTTACACCCTGAAACCAAATAAAACAAATAGAAGTCACACACATTCACACTAGCTGCCTAATGCTGTAGGCAGAGAGAAGGTCACAAGTCATGACATGATATGGCTGAATAAGGGATTTAAATATATTTGAATACGCCTAATGAATAATCAATCTAGATTAATAAAAACATTAAAGTTACCTGTTAGTATGCGTCATTCTTGTAATCTTCATTTTATGAGGATAGGAGGAGGTAGTGCCTTGCATGACACTACATCCTCCTAATTGCACCGGCACGACCGGGAAGGTACCTCTCGCTCACACAGTACCGCCAATAAGTGACAGCTACGCGACAATAGCTTATTGGCGGTACTGTGTTTGTGCGGTTTATTACGTTCTAGTAGTGTATTGAAGAGGGGGAAGGAATATTCAACCTGACCTCCCCATGCCTAAGGGGGCAAACGAGAAACCGAAGGCTTTTGACGACTTCCGATGCCCATAAACAAGGGACAGCTTGTATCGGGTCGGCTTCAAGGCGCACAGGTGTGACAGGTCGAGCCAGACTCCCAAGAGGTGCAGAGATGTTGTGTGTGCGTTGTTTTGTCTGCGTACGTCCTGTCCGAGGCGGGTGTAACAGGGGCCGGGGGGAGGGGAGGGTGAACTGGCACGCCGCCAGCGGCCTCAGCGCCGACATTTCATTTGGTTACGGGCCGTAATTTCACTGCATGAGTCAACAACTGTCGCCCCACCGCTCTGTTTATGTTCTCCATAAACTTGTGTCTTGATTCTGGAAGTATTTTAGTAAATAGTTTCAAACTGCATTGCAACTGAATTAGGCTTACATGGAAGTCTATGGGCGAAGAACCACTTGAAACTCCAAGTTACGTCTAGTTGAACTATGTTACTCCGACGTTCTTTTCAACACTGAAATTAAATGTATTCATGATAAGCCAGGTACATACAGCGGCGCTGGTCCAACTCGTTTCTAACTCGCAGCACAACTCTGTGAGTGCATAATTAACATCGCACGGTCGGTACGATCACCAACACGTTTTGTGGCAGAAGTTTCCCGAATAACCACTGTCGAATGAGTTTAGGTAGGGTTGTGTATATTTGATTGATAGCTCTTTGGAAGGCGGATTTTTGTGTGTCAAAATTTTTCTGGTGCGGTGTCGGGTTCCAGAGATATTCATAATTTTTGTGACTCGGCTCTTGTGCTAGGAAAATCAGTAAGTCGTCGATATAGACTTGTCTATATCGACGACTTACTGATCCTGGTCCTGGTCTGATCGTGCGATCCCGGGGCAGGGGTGTATAGGCGACTTGCTTGTGGCGTCCTTTTCGTTTTTCGTTGTTGTTTTGGTGTTGTTGCGCGTTGCGTGGTTGTGTGT
>JAFELO010000932.1:54219-65753 GCA_017140195.1 Eumaeus atala | reverse complement strand
TAACTGAACTGAAAAGAAAAGATACAAGGCCTCTACAGTCGGGTGCCGTTATTTTTCATTTTGTAATTAGTGTCCGACCGAACATTCGGTTTTTCGCTTAAGTTTCGACAAAAAATCGGCTTTCGGTTCTGTTTCGGTTTTGGGTTGGCACCCAAAACCTACGACAGAAACCGAAACTACATTCGGAAGTGCTTGCGCTGTGTTATGTTGGTGAATCCCACCCAATCGACGAAGACATTGAGGGCTAGCTTATGTTTACAGTTCGTTTAGTTTCCTCAGTTGTGAATTTTCACAATTGATTTATTTTAAATTTATAAGAATATTCAGTCAACACAAAAATTATATATATAGAGCGTATTAAAAAAGAACAATGTAACTTGATTTGCAACATTTATAGTAGTCCAGTTCCAAAAAATGTTTAGATAGGTACTATTACTATCTTGGTTATATTTTTTTGGTTAACTTAATTTGCTAATACTATAAACAAACAAACATTTGTGAGGTACTTGGTACTTACAGTTTTTAGTGGTACTAACATTACTAATTCAGCGTTCCAACGTCATTTCAATAACTACTCATCGAGGTCAGTTATATACGTAGGTAATAAAATATGAAAGTCTAGTTAGATACTTAGGTACGTGTACATAGTTAGTAACCTACGTACCTAGTTGTTTAATTTTTCGTAACATTTCGTAACACCTTCGTCACACATTCACCAGCAATTAATTATTATATTTTTTAAAGTGAAGCTTCTTTAGACACCCTTGACTTGTGGAGTAAACTGGTGCCTGCGTGCCAAGAGCGTTGCGTTTACATTTCCATCAAAAAATATTCTTGTCAGGTTTCGACCGAAACTGAGATCGTTACGAAATTAAAAATACTAACAGAACGCGACTTATTTGTGTATGTGATATCATTAATTAAATTTTATGCACAATTAAAAATAGTAACAGAACGCGACTTATTTTTGTATATGATATCATTAATTAAATTTTATGCACATAATTAAGAATTTAATATACCACAGACAATATCATTTCAAATAAGAATAAGCGCTACGATGCCACATACAGACACACACACACACACACTCGTCGGCGGTTTACAATAGGTTAACTGTGTCTATATAACTATGACTGTTCCTAATCCTCTTCTTGGATTAACAGACGGACACGAAGACGAATGGGACACAAAACGTAAGGGTTCCGTTTTGTCCCATTTGTCTACGAAAACCTAAATCTCATCTTGTATCTTCAAACGCTTTAATTGAATATTTACTCTACTCGGTACCTATCTGGACTTATAACATCATCGCTACCTTGTTCTTTGTGTACACGCTCTTGTATGTAAGGATCAGTGGCCCGCGGGTCTGTCTATTCGTTTCGTATTCATTTTATAAACTCTTATCCCTTCTTTCACTTCTTATGGATACAATTTTCGAAAATACTTAGAGGAAGTCACAGAAACTGTGTGAACTTTTGTTTTGCTTTCTGTTTCTTACCTCATTCTCTTATAACTCATTTCGTATTAATGTACATCCTAGGCAGTGGATGTACCTCTACTGCGTATAATTAATAAATGTGTAAATGCGGCTATAATTTAATTATTAGTTAAATATACCAGATGGTACGTGTCTATGATGCACTTTCTTTCTATCAGTTTGTCTTTATTCTCTCACAGCTGTGAATATTGTATATATTGATGCATTTGGCTACATGAGAAAGAAGTTATACATTTTAGTTTGGAATTTATGTCAAAATATGATCTGCAGTGTCTCCATCGACAGATGGATAATATCGATTGATGGAAACAGCCGTTAGATTATTGTTTGGGCCTAGAGCTACGTAGTTTCTTATTCTCTCCTACAAATTTTAACATTTTAGATAACTTGTAATTAATTGATCTTAGTGGCCATGTGTATGAAGTGGAGCCAAAATGCCAGACTAGAACGATTGTATGGGGTTGCCGGTCAGCGTTCAATGAGATAAAATTTGGGAGCAGATATATAGTTATTTGTGTAGGCAGCAGCTACTGATAATTGTTATGAAATACATTAGATTATGTTAAGTTGGTCAGGGTCATGTGTGGATACGTTTTGGACAATAACAAAATTGACTTTGCACGTTTTTTCTAGTATAATTACTGCAGTTTCAGGTGGTTCTGATCACTTTATGTTGACCTTTATTCGAAACACTGATTGCAAGTGATGGACATAGGCATCAGCGAAACATGCATGGTTTCGTTCCAATCTTTTTTGAAAGTGTTTTTGTCCTAAAATAATATAGTTATATTAGTTGAACATCAGAAATCAATTTGTTTAACAGTAGTAGTAGCCCTGGCCTTATAAAAACCGACGAGACAAACTCAGCGGCTTAGGAAAAAGATTCCCATCACTTGTTTGGTTACTGAAAACTCGGGCGTGTTCACGAGTCGACGCCTATTTGCGCCTGTTTCGCTGTGATGGGGCCCTTCTTGGCCAATTCTATGAAGACGAGCACATATATTAGCACACGCTTTTGTCGGCGTTTCCTTGTTTCCCAGGTGGGAACCTTGAAGCGTTGCTACGCCTGTGCAGTCTAGACTATACTAGCTAGCTATCACGATGAGCTACTGTTTCGTCTTCCCCTAAGGCTCTGCATACAGTACTGTCCGTGGCACCTATGGTAAAGAGGTGCTTTTTTGGGGACCGTGCCTAGTTACGACGTGATTAGGCGACGGTCTAGAACTAGTCTAGTTGTCTACACGACTACGCGTTTTAATGGCGCGTAAACTGTCGTGAAAAGCGAGAGTTACTGTTTGGCATTTCTTTTTTATCTGCTCGCACTTAGGTCTTGGTGTTATTGCTGCGTGTGCTCTGATCTATGCCTTCAAGTGAATGTGTGGGAAAGGAATGGTGCATTTTCCATTAGCCCAGCTCGCCTGCCCCGTCGTTGCCTCTGAAGCCGCTATGTGTGGATCACTAAAGGGTCATGATGGATTTAATTTGTGGAGTTAATTTGCCGTCCTGGTTTAACTTGGAGCAATGACATTCGCTGACTAGACTAGAGTTTATTTTGTAAGAGTATAGGGCTTGAAGCATTGTCTACTGTCTGATAGGATCTTATGGGGTAAAAAAAATAATTTTTAACATTTCTGTGGATAATTGAACCACAATTCCATTTACAAACAAAATTAATACAGTTATATCAAGTATATTGTAATTATACGTAGACAACATTTTTCAGGTAAACCACTTAGATTTAAACTAGTGTCATATAACGTGTTAGCCCAATACCTGCTGGAGTGTCATCCCTATCTCTACACCGAGTGCTCGCCACGGAACCTCAAGTGGAAGGTGCGGGCATCTAAAATATACGAAGAAATTTTAAAACTATCACCCGATGTAAGTAAACATTTGAACTATTGATTACATAATAGATTTTTGTAAGAGGCGGCGTCTTTGCAGTGCAGCCGGCCGGGGCCAGCCGTCATAAAACATCAGCGATTTCCTCCGGTTTTCGGGTTTTCTTTTGCTCATTGGGAGATTAAGGGAAAGCAGTGCAATAGATTTGCATAACTTATAGACACGACTGCTTTTCTGCCTATGCCAGAAGTGCCATGCCGCATTTGCAGCCGAATTAGGTCTGCAGGACTCTCCGAGGCACCGCTCGCTTATATGACATCGACGTAAAGTGACAGCTATTCTGTCGCGTTTTTGAGTACCCGATGGCCAAATGGAGGCGAAGAGTGAAGGAGAGCAACACATCTGGATCACAACAATAATGCGGATCTTTATGGGCGTCGGTAGTTGTCAAAGTGCACTGGTTCCTTGTTTGCCCACCTATATTATTATAAAAAATATCATCAACATAATAAATAAAATACAATTATTTTTCAGATATTCTGTCTGCAAGAAGTTCAAGTGTCGCATTTAAAAACGTTTTACAGTAGATTTGAAGAATGTGGCTATTGTGGTGTATTCAAACAAAAAACAGGTCACAGACAAGATGGATGCGCAATATATTTTAAAGAATCATTATTCCATATGCAAGATCATATCAGTGTAAGTTTGAATATGTTACCATAATATACTCGCTCTTTGTTGTTTGTTCTTGATCCATATTTAAGCATATAATATGTCTTAAAATGAAGTTATAAAAGATGAACTATAAACTATTTTTTAATGTATAGATAATTTTTAATCTCCATTCTCTGCGTACACCATTAGGGAGTTAGCGTGAATATGTGTTGTTGTTGTTATTTTAAATGATTTTTCATTTTATGAATATATTACCTACTAGTTAGGAATATAATCTTTATTGTTTACTTATTAAAATAACTAACTATTCTTACTTTATTTAATTCTTATCTAGAATATTTTTATTGTCTGACAATAATCAGGCTTTGTAAAAGGAGGGTTTTTTGCGTTGCCCAGTGGACTAAAAAGAGTAGTAGTCTAAGGAAAATCGGACAAGTAACAGTCCATCAATTTATTTATAAAAAGAACTAGGAAAATGAAGTAAAACCTGGTGAACCTATAATATGTGGATTGCTTTTACCTAGTGACATTTGCATGCCGTCACGAGTTGTTACCTTTTAAATATAAACATCGCTTCAAAGGGGATCCTGTAGGATTCTTATAGGAACCACGATACCCCAGACAGATACACAAACACACAGACCCAATTATTACATTACACACCTTTACTTCTATCTGGGCCTTAAAAAATATAGAAATGTGCGGAATATGACTGGCAATATTAAAAGTACACATGCGCATGTGTTAACTTTAAATTCGAATTACATGAGCTGTGATTAAATTACATATGAATGCCATTGTTATTTTACTACGTAAAAATAAAAAGCAAATTTTTATAATTATAAATGGTCTTTTTTTTCTCATTACATTATGCAGGATTCATTGCATTGCGAACAATGCTTCTGTATTATAATATGTAATTTTATATATATGGATTATTTTCTTCAAACAAATGTCTTATCAAATGTCATGGCGTTCATTAAGCTAGAAGCGTTCTCGTTGTAGATTTTCTCCCAGGCCTATAACTGAATTGAGACCTACACCTGATGAATTGTCACTTATACTATTAATACTATAGAGGATAAGTTTTGTCACATAATTGTTAACCGTGTGAGGGACTGAATGCCATATGTGGGATGTTATCTCTAGCCACGCTTTACAATGCTATATCTAGCTTTTTATATGAACAGTGATCAATTTGTAATAATTCATCAGAGTGAATGACATGTTCACTTTTTTAAACGCGTTACCAGACGATAAAAAAAATACCCGTGTTGAAGATAACATCATGTACTGGTAGCAAAACTCTATACCCATTGTATTCAAGCAGCCGCGTACACATTATGTGAACACTAAAATTTTTGTATATAGTTTTTAGGTCGTTTGTTACGATCATGAAAAACAGAGTGGAATAATTTGTAACACACGAAAATAACCGGGCACCTACCTATCTTGAGTCATCAGTGAAATTTGTTTGTCTTTTTATCAATGATTAAAAAGTACATTTTTAATCGTCGATAAAAAGAATTCCATATCTTTGGTGCATCTAACAGCGCAAATTATTGATACACCGATGTGTCCATATTGATATACTCGAAAAAAAAAAAAACCAAAGCAAATTATTTAAGTTTTTATAATTATATTTTATCCAAGCGTACCTTCGATGATTAGTTTTTGTAAAATGTGTTGTGAAAATGCAATTAAAATTGAAATAAAACAGTTGAAAATTACAGTCATTTAAAAAAAATGTTTTTTCTTACTATAATGACTGTAGTTTCTGTATGCAATATATTTTGCATTTTAATGTGAACTAACCGTGCTTGTGAAATTAATGGTTTGTATATGTATACACGCGGACGTGTTTCAGTCACTGAAGACAAAAGTATAATGTATTTCTGAAACAGGCGAAATGACCTACACATTTACTTGGTATCATCTGCTTTGCATTTTGCTATTATTAATCCACATTTTTTTCTAATATTCCAATGAGCATTGCGAATTGATTTTTACACAATGACAGTGTACTCTCCAAAAAGTGTACTAACTTGAATTTTTTGTTGCGTTTTGAACAAAGGCCTCTAGACTACTACCAAACAAAGTTTTGGTTGTATGTGTGACAGGATTATATGTTTTGTTCATGGAATGGAAATAGATAGAAGACGGGTACCGAGCATACCTGCGATAACTTCCAATATCACCCTCCAATAATCCACACTATTTTATTCCTATATTTCTTCTTTCCTCAGGACTTTGATGGGTTTAAAGTTTTTTGAATAGATATGTTCTAACATCGTGTCACCAAAACATTTTATGTAGTGAAATGTTGATTATATAAAATGTTTTGGAAATGTTCATTAAATAAACTGTAATGAAAAAGAAAACGTTTGTTCCAGGTGGAATATTGTCAGCCTGGATTGCCTCTTCTGAATCGAGATAACATTGGACTGATGGTAAAGTTGGCTCCGAAAGTGTCACCTACAACACCTATCGTGGTCGCGACCACTCATCTTCTCTACAACCCGAAGAGGACGGACGTTAGACTGGCGCAACTGCAAGTGCTGTTGGCCGAGATTGACAGATTTGCTTATATCAATAATGGTAGAGAGTGAGTTTGTTGGTTCTGTTATCTCCTTACTTCTTTATATTTACTTTGCTTCTTTCTAAATGCTTGTTGTTGCTAGTCTTTTCGCTATAACACGACATGCACGATTGGTCTTATTTTCCGAATCATGTAAACTGTTTGCTACAAATTATATACTGGAAAAAAATATATAACACATTAAAATGATTTCAAAAAAATATCTGTTAAAAATTATAAATTATTTGATTACAATTAAATGTAAGTAAACTGTGTAATTTAAAAAAAAAAACACATATTACAAATAGGGATTGATGCTTCTGAATCGATATCAAACGATTCAATTTTAGATATGAAAAACTAAAACTGGCGATGCGTACTTTAAAATAATTAATTTAATTTTCTTTACGCTATATCACTATAATTCTCAGTTATGAAATGTCACGCTCGGGGAAGGGGTGACAGCACATGTCTGCTCTTCTTTCCAGATGTGTAAATATGGTCCAACTAATCGTCCTTAATTGCCCGAATAACCAGTTAAATAACTTCTAATCTTTGTGCATGTCGTAAGTGGAACACGAATGCGTTAACCAGCACAACAAATATATACTGCTAGCATATGCTTTTTTCCTTTTTGCACTCACTGATATCAAACATAAAAATAAATGTTACATTCCACTTAAGTTTAACAGTCAGCACATCTGTGATAACTATTTAATCGTTAGTATTTTTTAAACTTAAATACCTTTTGTTTTAGGTCTACACATTTACCAACGATATTAACGGGAGATTTTAATTCAACACCCGACAGTGCAGTAATACAACTGCTCAACAGAGGATACGTCAGGTATTGGTGCGAATCTTATATTTATTGCGTTGAACGAAAAGAGAAAAATAATTATCTGCTAAGAGCCTAATTTGAATGCTTGGTGCTGGTTTACTGCGAAATAGCATCAGCGCTACGGTTTTATGTAAATATCGATGATCTTGAAGTGCCTTCCTAACAACAAATGCGCAGTGATGGATATTTTGTTTGTCAGTAACGTTAAAATTTATGTCGCTCTTTATAAGTATACTATTGCGTAATCGGAACATCTCCTGAAGACAAAAAGTCTTCGTCGTCAGTCGAACTGTTGAGGCTGGACTAGCGCCGCCAACCAGTATTAGGTCCCTCCGAAAAAAAAAATCGGAACATCCTGGCACTAGCAGTCCTGATAGTAGTTAAGCCAGACTCGAAATGATATTTTTCTCTCACATAAAATGGCTTAAGTGTCCGATGGTTATGGTTTCGCGTTCCTTCCGGTTTCCAAGTTTCTGGTGGTGTTTTGGGATGAAGGAGAGCAACGCACGGCGCAACGTCGGTAGCAGTCGAAAAAGCAAGAAATTAGTCCAGCAGAACATGTGTCAATGAACATGAGCCACTAATAGTTTTTGTAATATTTCAGAGCGAAAGCGTACCGGGATGATTCGGATTTCAAACAGATAGGTGTCACCGACAGATGTCAGCACCTAGCGGTTTACTTGAACAGACCAAAGGGGGTACCTATCGACTTCAGTATGACGAAGGTATACAGTTCTATCAATCTATATCAATACAACAAAGCTTAACGGTTTTTTGTTTGTTCGAACGTGCTAATGTCTGGATCTAAGGATCGGTTTTGAGAAATTATTTTTGTGTGTGCGAGGTACATTCACAAGGAAGTTTAAGGGGCGCTAAGTAATAAAACGCTAAAACTGACTGACTTTCTTGTTTGTTCACGCGGCGAAATTTCTACGTCGCTCTTATCGAGGTGTCCCGGATCCGTAAGGCCATGACATCTCGACGGCAAGTTAGTCCACCACCACATAAGGGTTAAAACACCAAAAACGGTTATCTTTTCATAACAGGTAGGGCCCCTTATACCAACTACATATAAACAAGCGTAGCACTGGAAGTATGAATAACACAAATTAACTGTTTCGCTTAGTGTCATATAAAAGTTATTTCCCAAGAATACTCATGAAATGAATAAAGTGTGTTTGTACAAGTCAAACAGTACGAAGCTACAGTAAAATACCATTGATGATAATCACCTAGTGAAATCGCTAGTACTAGTTCTAATAGAAGTAGTAGTATTACTAGTACTAGTAGTAGCCAGCCGATAACACTGAGTTCTTACACTAGGTCTTACCCAACTTAATTCGCACATTAGTACCTCGGTTGTTGTGACCAGGGACTTTAGTGGTAACCGAATACAATGTTTCTCATGTCTGTTTTAAATTATAACAACTAAGTGTAACGCCTTGAATCTCTTTTCAAAAGTACCTGTTAATAACTGTTACACCCAATAAGGTTTAGATTGGCATGAAAGTACCCTTTGACTCTGTCTGTCTTTGCCTTTCCCTTTCGGCAAAGAAACAGCTTCCGTGAATTAAACGATCCAAACGACACAAGGACATCATGAAAAAGTTAAGCAACAGTTTTAGAAGGTTGGGTACTAACAGAAATGTAATAAGTATCACAGGACTAGTTCTTTAAGAGGTTGAAGGTAGATTTAAAAGTATGAATTGTTATAGTTGTCAAGGTCTTTTTGAAGTCCCTGACCGAGACGTATTTTTGTTTAAGTGAGTAATCACCATGTCTTATCCACTCCTCTTCAGTTGATATGCTATGAATTGATGTGTCTTTTACAGTTACAAAACACTGATTATAACACCGAGGACCAGGGACGGGAGACCAGCTGTGACAACCACAGCGAACTGTTTAACAGTGGGGATTTAGGGCATTCGCTGAAGCTTAAGTCGGTGTATGATAATGTGAAGTCAGACGGAACGATGGAAGCTACCACGTTTCAGGATTATTGGATTACTGTTGATTATATTTATTTTAGGTAAGTGCTTAATAAATAGAATAGGCTCGCTGAAGTGACAATGGGCTGGTCACACACTCAGAAAAACAGATTGCAGAAGGGCCGCGAGAAAGTAGGGTTCTGGAGTGAGGCCGCGTTTAGGAAAACGAAGTGTTGGTCGACCGTTCACCAGGTGGGAAGACGATCTCCGTGCAGTAGCCGGTCCGGGTTGGATGCGAGTAGCAGGTGATCGGTCGTCTTGACGTTCATTGAGAGAGGCCCATGTCCAGCAGTGGACCGATAAAGGCTGATAATGATGATGAAGTGCTTCATATAACCGTGCAGTAGCCGCGACGGGATGAATGCGGGAGATCGTTCTTAGCGAACAAGGCTTATATCAACCACCGACACATCAGAAATCAGATCCTTGGAAAAAATCCGAGTTTAACCTTCCACTATACCTTGCGTTCGTTGATTACACAAAAGCTTTTGATAGTTCCTCCCACTAGGCTATTTCGTGAAAAGCAACATATACAACCTACATGCATAAACTTTTTGCGCAATATGTACAACCAAAGAACAGCAGCCTTAGAACTAAACACATCTAACTAAACCAAACACAAGCGAGGTCCTCAAAATTGGTCAACCACACACTCGAACAAGTCTTCTGAAAACTCGTGGCTGGTCGAGAAGACAAAGGTATCCTAAGATTAGGCAAAACGAGGTGAACACACCTACGCTATGCCGACGATATCATCCAGTTCGGTACCTCAGCCTCAGTTCTATACGTGTTACCCCAAGATCTGAGCACCACAAGCCAAGAGATCGGACTGACGATGAATATGACAAAGATCAAACTTATTATAACAACCAGTGACAGTGGGTGAGGAGGAAGTCTTGCAGTATGTTCAAGAAAACCCACAACTTGGCCAATTAGTTCCCTTCCAAAGCAGACAAGGTCGCAAGACGTACCGTAAATGCCTGAAGGACCTAGGGAAACTCGTTAAGGGCAACCTTGCAATTTCGCTCAAGCGAATACTGATGGACATGTGCATACTTCCTGTACTCATTTACGGAGCACATGTCGACACAGACTCAAAAGTCCAGCCTTCGGGTTTGCCAAAGGGCGTTTGAGTGCAGTCTTTTAGGTGTCAAGTTGTTGAACAGAATCCGAAACACCGAAATGCGCATCCGCACAAAAATTTCTGACGTAGGTTTCAAAGCCTCGGGAGATGAAATTAAGCTGGTCTCGACATGTCTCCCGCAGGCCCGACGAGTCCCTGGTCAAAAATAGCCACATTATGGAACCTCAAAAAGGCGACGTGGCGGACCAAAAAGGATGTGGCGAGATGAACTCGATGGATTATTTGATGATACCTGGTTGGTGCGATGAATGACACATAGGGCTTAATATTAAAATAATAGTCTCCTAGTTAGGCCTCTTACTATTCTCATTTATTTTATATACCGTAACATGTTAAGTTGGCTTAAAAATAATAACATTGCAAATTGAAATTTAGGTGGATTTATCTTGATAACGATAAAATCGGAATAAAATATCTTTTATCTAAAATGTAATCGAAACAGCTCTTGAGTACCTAAAAAGCACCAGATAAATTAACTGCCGGTCCTCTTCTTCCGTCTACGTCTATCCATACTATTTACCAAATTACTTTTACAGTCACTGCAGTTCACTGCGACTGGTGGAGCGATATCGTTTGCCAACGGAGACGGAGTGCGAAGTGCTTGGACTAATACCGAACGAAACCTACGGCTCTGACCATTTGGTGCTTGGAGCTACCTTCGAGCTAAAGCTAGTAAAATCCGCTGCCAATTTGTGATGTAATTGTACTGACATTGTTAAGGCAAGAAGACCTCTAAATATATGGCTATTATTGTAGTCATTGTGAGCTGAAAACAATAAAAAAATTATGTGTGTCAGTTCCGACACACCTGCAGTTTTCTCCTTAAAAAGAACATGATTAGTCAAAATTATGTGGGAGACATTAGCGACGTAAGCAGGTTAAAGCTTTACGCTCCATTACTTTCACACGTCTTTGATTATCATAGTTTTTCTTACCGCACACCTTATATAATTTCTTAGGGATCA
>JAFELO010000932.1:24621-54053 GCA_017140195.1 Eumaeus atala | reverse complement strand
CCACTTTGCCGGTGTGCTTTGAATCTATGCCATAAGAAACGCGTCTATATTTTAAAAGTAAGAAATTGTCCGATCAATTAAATTTGACTAACTTCGTAAATTTTTTGACACTAGTTTTAATGTATTGATCACTCACATTCAGTAGTGATGGTATAGGAACGTTCCTTTTTGTTTACCAAGTACCCCAAAGATAGGGTATTCATATATTTTATAGGACTTTTTATCTGATTATAAGGACTGGATGTCATTTTGCAAATTCTAGGTTAGTTTATAGGGCGCAAGATGTTCCAAAGCTTAGCACACTGGCGCAGAGTCGAGTCACGTTAAAATTGTCGTTATAAAAATTTAAATAAGGTACTAAATGGTGTGTAGAAAATTATTTTTTGCCTTCTTGGCAAGGTTCTCGTTTTTGACGCTTTAAATTTTTTTACGAATTACTCACATTAGTACAATGTTGCCATGTTGGTAACATATGATAATGTTGTTGATTGCAATCCGGAGAAACATGAAAATATTTATTACCCCGAGGTGGTTCCCTTTAATCCCCGGGGCACAGCTAGTTCTATGGAAAGTAATATATTATCTTGTCTTACTGAATTCCTGATTTATCATCGCGTAGCCAAAAGGATACCGAAGTCATTACACAAACATATAGAAATATATTTCATGCATTAATGTTATTTTAGAATTGAATGTAAGATATAGAGAAAACTAATCCGGGTATTTTAATTAAGGCAATATAGTATAGGGCTTGTTTATATAAATATGTAGTCTTGACACCATTGGTCTTGACATATTAGGCTCTGCCTAAACGCTTCCAATCGGACCCCGGTATTTTTGCTCTTTAATGACACACACAAGAGTCTAAAAGTTTTAAAAATATCGTATCAATAGAGATTACGCGAAATACACATCTAGCGCTTTAGATCACGTAGTGTCCCTTTGTGATATTTAGACATTGCAGGGGAAAAAAAATAAAGAAGGGCAATGATACTTTATTTAATATAGACCGAAAATTACGTGCTGGGTTAGGCTGTTAATATTATTGGCCGAAAAGTGCATAATTCTGCCATTAGCGACAGTAAGGTTACAGTTTAGATTTAAATTCTCAAGGTAAAACAAATGCCCGAGATAAAAAAATCATTCGTATAAAAGACGTCAACTTGGGATGTTAGACAATTAAAGTTATTCTTTACTTTGGAATGAAAATATGTGGTAAGGGAGATAGAGGTGTCATTTAACAGTAGTGGACGTTTGTAACTCTGCGCAGATCGATATGTGATAGTGTACATTGAGCATGACGCTTGGAGCTACGAAAGTACAAGTCGGTAGCAACGTACGTGCAGCTGGCGATAACGTCATCGACCGCATTCACGTGCATAGATATAACGAGTAGTTTACTGTTAATCCGGCATTTCAGTCTCTCCAACATCTTGTTGGCTTTTCTATCATCTGTTAGGTAGTTATGGTAGTGATCAATTGCTTAGCAATACCCATGCAAGAAGTATTTGCCTGGTTCCGTGGCCAATGATAATGTCAAAAATATTAAGATACCTAACAGCAATAAACAATAAAACTCGATGGATATAATTCGATACCCCGTCCGAGAACGTGACGCCATAATTTTTGATAATAGTTGACCCGTATTTTAATATATTTTTAAATAAAATTATAATAGTTTTTTAAATAAAAATATTAAATGGCAACTTGTTTCATTTTTGTATCTACCTACATAAAAAAAAATCACTGCTTTGGCGTTCGTTGTGCAACCGCTTGTCGTCGAAATGTGGGATTTGCTGAGGGAAGGCAACGCTTCCATATCAGGAGTCACTTACCAAAGGTCGCCAATATCTCGTTTGTCCATTACTGCAACTAAAAAGCTGATCACAATTGATAATCATGGTTTCGATTACCACCTTCCTTTAATTGCACACTGTATTTAAGGTGGTCACGTGTGGCAGTGTTTTTACGGGCGAATATATAAAAAAATAATTAGGGTTCCGTAGCCAAATGGCAAAAAACTGCACCCTGGCGCTAAGTACATTCGAAGCGGTTTTCACCCGCGACTACCGCGGTTGCGGGTGTTTGTAAGATGCAAATAAAAAGTAAATATATATGTAAAAGAATAAAATACATGTCGATGTGATTTTCGCCCGCAGTGTGCGCGGTCGTATTTGGCCTTTAGTCGCAACGTTTACGCATTCGCACTTTGGACGGTCGGTGGTTTAGCGGTCTGGACTTTAACGGTGAGTCGTCTTGGGAGTTTTGAAATTAAGCCGCAAACCGCCACCTTAGTGGAAGCGGGAAAATATCGCTCCGTGAGTTCCTAGCCTTCTACTTTTTTCAAAGAAAATAAACGAAAAGACGTTTATTTTTTCTTCAGATTACATTGAAGTGTATCATTTGATAGGTAGGTCTTTCTAAATTATATAGAGGTAAGTTTTTTATTTTGTGCTACTTTGCAAGATATTCGTTTCTGAAGTGTTAAGAACTGTCCCCCCTTACCTTTTGAACTACCGAGAGGAGAACCGTAAATAAAACTTGGTATTATAGAATTCAATATTAATTACAAACGAAAATTGAATTAAATAAAATCGATTAGATTTTTTGCTGCTATGGAACCTTTCATAGGCGAGTAGTCCGACTCGCGTAGGATGATTTTAGAGATTTGGACTCCTGCTAACCCATGAGGGTATTTAGATTCTAGACTGATCGAGCACATTCACCCCTTTTTTCTATACGCATTGGACAAACCTGTGGAGTTGAAGCTGAATTGAAGAGGGCAAATAGTGTATCTGCTGGATAATCGCTAGGGGTCTGGACTGCTCTGGTTGATAGAATTGGGATAATTTGAGTGAGCGGGGAGGATTGAAAATTTTCTTTCCGGCACTACAAAAAGGAAGGCGGCCTTGTGCGTTTGTCGTGATTATCCTCTTCATATTATTGCTACTTCGTTGAGAGGGTCGTACACGAATAGCTCAAAATATTCCTGGGTATCCTACGGTTTTGAAAGCGGGTTGGTACGGTAATGTGTGTGTAACGGTAATGTACTACCCCAGGATCTTCGGATTGGTAGGACAGATACAAGCAGCTATTTATTAGGAAGCATTTGCTCAGATGGGTACTATTATTTATATAATTACAGCCACATACGAAATAAAACACCAATATGATTTATTTAATCGTTTATACAATGTTCCATTTACAACTCAGAAATGAAAGTTCAACTTATTAGCTTAGCACTGTCGTAAAGTAAATACAAAATGTTAGTTTAAGCTTCAATCACACATCTCATAACGGTACAGGCATTGTGGCGATATGGACGATGACAAACGTTGATAAGCTTCGATATTCAACCACAGGATAATTGACACAGTCGAGTGAGACGAGGGGTATAAAGATTATATTAAAAAAATGCAATTACAGCGAATAGGTACTTATTTTTACAAAGCGGTAACGTGTACCTATATAAAAAATCTTACAATAATAATGTAGGTACTGTAGTAGAATATATTTAGATTATCCGTTAGTTTCATGTGTCTTGTGTCGCTGAGATCGAACCACGGTCAAAACCGCAATGTTTTGACTATACAAATTGTCATGATACGAACGTCAGATGTGAACATGGATAAACGAAACGGGCGTAAGAACCTTAAAGTGCCATGCAATGTACTCGCCAAATAGTGTAAATATTACAAAAATAATGTATTTAAAGGACTTTTACATTAAAAATAATAGTTACATTAATTAACATAGTTTGCAGCTGAATACAAATTGTTCTATCGTCCATATCTATAGCATTATATTCACGATCGAAATGATTTTTAATATTATACCAAACTGCTTGTAAGTGTAGAATACTGATATGCACTTAATTTGAAAGGGTATTTGCTGATAATTAGATAGAAGAAGGATCAATTATAAATAAGATTAGGGAATGCTCTGTCATGCGTGTCCGCTTCATTGGATAAATATATGTTGCAATACGAAATGTGTTTAATGATCGCCAATATTTAATAATCATATCTTAATTTTAAGTTTTCTATTTGTAGAATATTGTTTCAAGAAGTGTAAACAAATCAATGTATAAATTTAATCAACGGATAAACTCTTGTGGGTTTTTGATACATCGTAACTATATTGTAAATGGTTTTCATTTTATGTTTCAATAAATATAAAAAAAAATATCCCATAAGTATTATATGATTATAATTTTGGTTTTATAGAAAAAGGTACTGATGAGATAATCTAGTCCCTGGTAGTCCTCGACTGTGCCCGACACAGTTGGAATTAAAATTGATTGGAAACATGAGAGCTGACATTCAAGTACATGTCAACAGTCATGTTTCCTTTATATTTGTATACAATGCGATGAAAATATCGTAACATTTTCATCATCATAATTTCTATGCGAACACTGACAACTGATTAAAAAAAATCATTCAGTTTGATTTGAAACATGCGAAAAAGAATCTTTTGAATGAGTACATTTTGTAGTCTACAAAACAAAGCGTTGGTTACATATCAGTTTTCATTTCGATCGAAGTGAAAAGTCTCCACAGAAAGCGACATAACTCTATTTAGAGATAACACAAATTAAGAGAACGATCGTCCAATTAGTATTAGTAATATCGGAATTATGTGCTTATGTATTTAATTATGATTTCCCACTGATTTACTTTGCATTTCTGTCTATAGTGATATAAAATATACATCGTGATAGCCGACCAGCCTTTGCAACCTGTAGTTTGTTATACACCAAAAGAACTTTGCTTTATATCTGCATTAAACAGTAGAAATCGTAACACAATGTATGGTGACGATGGCCGGCCCTTAGCTCTAATGTTTACAATAAGGCCCGAGAAAATTAGCA
The DNA here is from genome assembly GCA_017140195.1 of Eumaeus atala. NCBI lineage: Eukaryota > Metazoa > Arthropoda > Insecta > Lepidoptera > Lycaenidae > Eumaeus > Eumaeus atala. Next base: position 49,180 of record JAFELO010000932.1, on the reverse strand, counting down.
TTCGACTTTGGAAACTTTATGCAGTGTTAAGTTTAGATAGTAATATAGAGGCATGGTTAAATTCTATTTAGAATCGAATGATCTGTACACGCAGTCAATTTGAAATTGATTTCTATCTCCAAGAAAAAAATATAATAAGTATATCATGTAGGTAGTTTTAGATTTACTACTTACCTATACATTTTTCAAAAATTAGCAATATACTTTTTAAAGTAACTAAGAAATCCGTATTTTTTAGAAGTCAACAATATTTTGTTATTAACCAAACTTATAAAGAAATTTGAGAAGTGGTAGCATCATTATTGATAAAACACCTTATATACAGAAGCTAACACGAAAACTCTAGGTAGGTAATAATATATTTATTTATCAATGACATTATGCTTAGCGCGCTAACTTGCTTGCGGTACAAAATAATTACGTACAGAAGCAATATATCAAAAAGACAAGCGCGAGTGCTATGAGGATACAGCCACGCGTTTTGTAATGATTTTCTGCAAAGATTGTACAAGCAGCCTTTAAGGCTTGAGCAAAAAAGAAGATTATCCACAAAACTAATTGATGTAGGACACTAATATTATTTACTGTCACAGGAATTTGTAATAAGTTTTTTGACAAACCAGCCATGGTCGCTTATTTGCTAAAATAAACTATGGATGGATCACCTGATGCTAAGTGAATACGGACACCTGTCGACACCTAGGCTCTCAATATCCGCACATAACAAGGCAGCATAGACGTCACTTCACGATAGTGTTATGTGAGCGAGTGGAACTTCTCTGATGAATGCTACTTCAACAATGATATTACATTTCATTCTGTTTTAGACCGTCTTCGAAAAAGAAGCAGGTTCTATGTTCTTCTCAACAATAGATCAAAAAATAACTAGATATGAGTGCCACAAGCGCGACAGTTATTGCTCAAAAATGAGAGTTGATAGATAAAAAGTAAGGATCTATAATAGCTGCGACTTCTGTACGTTCTTATTTTGTGCTTGCTCCTTAACACGTGTCAGATACTTGCAAAGATGAATGTATTAACAATGTACCTACAGATATAGTTAAAAAAAAAATAAAGTCTCAATGATTACTGCTTCTTGTACAAATTTAATTTACGCACGCAACTAAGTTCGAATAAATAAAAACGATAAAAAAAAATTTATGTAAATTTTCTCGGGCTGTTATATGTATGTGGGAGATCTCTTAATAAGTCACTACCGTGGACATAGATGATTGCGTATTTCGTCAGTATGGCAATGCTACTTTTTAAATTCACCTCAAAATGTTAAATTTATGCATATATGAAAATCTCCACATTTACCACACATGTTGTCTTAAGACAGTTGCCCTACACAATATTTTATACCCCTCCAATTACCTACCTAACTTACCATTTTATGGATATGTAGATACATTTCATAGATTTTTTCTTAAACTTCAAATGTATGTCTTTTGACAATATTTTTGTTTAAATACGAGTATAAACGAAGCGTGTTTGTACATTTATAATTTTATTATAAAGTGATCTCTATTTTAACAGTTCAATTTGGATGGAGATATTAGACGATTTTTTATAAACTTAGTCGAGCTGTGAAACTCCATCTGTACGTATATAAAACGTTAAATTGTTGGTATGTATTATATTTGAAAATTGAAAAATATAAATGATAATTGAAAAAAATATATTAATTATGTTATCCGGAATTAAGGAGGACCCAAAAGATACTTAAATATTTATTACGTAATTAAAGAATTATATCGGGGCATCAACATCAAAACAACATAACAAACAACAACAAACAATATCCATAAGTCCTACTTCTCAGATCGAAGCTGATATCAGGCATAGTTATTTCATATTGTATCATAACATAGAGGATCACCAATTGTAAATTACAGTTTTGGGCTCGACTCGTCAAATGAACTGTTAAAAACAGTACCCTTACGCTCTCTAGTAGCCGCGGGGCGTTATGCAAGTTGATAGCTTAACCTAACTTATTTAAAACTAGAAATATGTCTCCTACTTTTCAAAGTAGTAAAATTAGATTTTTTTTTAGAAATTTCAATAAATTTTATTAACTTTTTGCGACGGCCGTTCAGATTTTCAAAACATTTACGTACAATGTAATAATTATGTTTTCATTGTATCTGTTATTTAGATACATTAAAGAAAATGCCTCGTACAACTTAGTGACAATCAATTTTATAATTAACCGAATTGTTGGCACTTTTATTTGTATTTTTATATTTTAAGATCACCGAGGATCTACTTTTAATGTGATTTAATTTTTTAATTCTTAGAATTAATAGATAATTTGGTACCAATGCCACACAAACATGAATACGCAAACATGGTTAAATATATACAAAGGTATTTCATTTCAACATTTGCCTTAAAAGAAAGAAGAGATAGTTCTAGATCATTAGGTATATCATTATATTAAACATAGGATTCATCTTCAAGGACATTTCAGACGTTTATATGAATTCTAAAACTCTTTTATGTTGCTCCTTCTAATTAAAAAAAAGAAATGTTGGTTACTTAAAACATTCGTCAATAATTTATTTTAATAATATTCATGTAGTAAGTTTAGATGGTACAGTTTCATAAGGTGTCATAAAATTAATGAATTTACGAAATAATGTTTTATAAACATGTGACAATAGAATTATTTAAAAAATTGCCCTTAAAAATATTTAAAAAAATGTAGCAAGGAGCAACACGCGCACCGAATGTTTTGCTTTTGTACTTAAACATATTTACTGGCCAATGGTTGTAGAACCTATGATACTTTAACACCCTATTGGAGCTAGAGATTGACTATGACCATTACGCCTATTATATCTAATAATACTGGATGGATATTAAATATAAATTATCACGAAAAATTCTGATTAATTCATAAGATCTCACCATCTGTAAGTATACAACTCGAAAAGCCCTTAATATTATAAAATCTTATTTAAAATTTATGTTAGAGTCGATTAAATATGATTATTTTTCGCTTGACTATATCATAGGTGACTGAGATATATTTCAATTGCTTGTGATCATAGTAGGCACAGAATAAATTTATACGATTATGTGAAATTCAGCGTAGTAATTTCCTTAGTAGAATAATTAATAAAAACGTTATAGTACTATGCCCTTATAAAGCAAGCCTCGATTTGTATTTGTATATAAACAAAAATATATTTGCATGATTTTACTTTTTGCTTATTAGTAGAATAAGGAAATGATCAAAAACGAGGATGAAGTGTCATTATAACTTTATCTGTGATTTTTAAATATAACATGAACACGCTTCAAACTGGACGGAGAGGGAAAAAAAGATATTCCTACTCGGATATCTTGTAAAGACTTTGTCGAAGGTAACATTGTTCAGGCAAAATATATCTCTTTGAGCAATGTTTTCATAAAATTGATTGAAAACCCTCTGCGTTGATTATATTATTTGATACTAATGCGTAAATATACGCGTAAAATAACTACAGATTTGAATTTAAATATCCTCTAGTGTAATAGGCAACAAATTATAGAACAATGTGCGGGTCCTAAGAGTTTCAGAATTCATGTAATCGTTCTCATACATACCTATACATACACACGAGCAAACATATAATATCTAAAATAAATTCAACAAACCACGGTGCCGAAAGGTTTGCGGATATCTCCTAACTATAAATCTTAAAGAAAATTTATAGGTTCAAAATAGCAATTACAATTTCCGACTAGACGACCTGATGTACAGTCTCGTATATTGAAACGGACATCTTCAGACTTTATAGTAAATTTGAAATTTTGCCAACTCTTTCCTAACTACGTGATATTTCTCAAGTAAATAGAAAAAACGTGTCGTCCACGGCGATGTCTGTGTGGAGCTACGCCTGCCAGGTGAGTAAAGAAATTGAAATCGCTTCGTGGAACCTTTTGATCGAGTAATGTTGAAATATTTGTTTCATTGACATTTTCTCTATTTACGCCACGTCATCAATATTAATTGTGAAGGAGAATTGCTTTTTACCATTGGTTGCAAGAAGTGATATAATAATTGAGTGTATTGATTAGATTCACGACTAAATAATACCTTTAGACATACAGCTGACATTCTAAACAAATGAACAACGTGCTTTATATTAAATTGCCGATCTGGGCCCATGACTACCCCCCTGTATCTATCACCCACGTAATAACCACTAATAATACTGAGCGAAAATCATAAAACGCCTAACGGAAACTCGACGTTACTACAATTTTGGCCAACACGATTTACAACATTATGCCTAACATTGTTTTAATTAGCAAAATTTTAGAACCAACCATGTCGTCGACAGGTTATCGGGGATTCACATATAAAAAAAAATGCCGAGACATGTGTGGCGTAGTATTTTTTTACCATTCGTTAGTAAATAAACGAGATTTATGTAGGTTATCGAATTGGAATCGAATAGGGTTTCCTATATATTTGTTATTTCAAAATAATTTTTTTTTGCGATTTAAGAATATAATTGTTTCATAGAATAGCTCCAATGTTAGTTAAAATTTGGAAAAAAAAATTCAATCCTTCTCATTTCAATCCACGGACCCGTTGACTGGTTATAATGATTTACAACATATATCTACGATAAACAGTTTGTAACAACACTGATACATCTAAGGATAATTTGCAATAGCCTCGGATACCAAGTAATTGTGGCGTTTGGAGTAATGCTAAACGAACCCTTATGTTCCTGCACAAATTTATTGCATTGCAACATTCATGTTGAGCAACATAATAAATTTGTTCAAAACTTTAATGCAGGCTATGGAATCGTGAAATTATGTGAGACGAGCTAGGGGCAAGATCTTTGTGCCTTTATGTGTTACATCAATCAACATAGCAAGTCTCAAAATGATAAAAAAATATATTTTCGTTATTCGTGTTATAAGATAATATTAAGAATAAAGTACTTGTCGGGAAAGCGTACTAAAATATATCATAGACACAACACTAATTTGCTTAAACATTGTACGATTGCGCTGAGATATGTATGCATGATTGTTACATTGAGCACATTTAATATAATATTTAGTAAAACATCTAACACCATTTCATTATATATAATCTATTATTTAACATTTGTTGCGACTATATTGATGATTACGTACTATGATTAAATACGAAGTTTTTTTATAGACTCAAAAGCTAAATAAGTATACAAACAATATCTGGCAGCGTCTGAGAATACAAAGGTATAGGTACAGAAGAAAGTTTGTTGTGCCTGATATAATAGGATCTGACACCCGTAGATACGTGATGGACAACTTGTAGCAGGTGCGTACTGCACTTTATCTTAGGGCCTGGTGTACAAACGTAGAAATGTAATAATACTGTACTACATGGTGAATTTGGCAGCTTTATGTTTATAAGTCTTCTAAAGGTGTGACGTAAATAAATCGATCAGTAGTATAACCGTCCCTAGAATATTTTTTGTAGTTTTATACAGTGATAGATCAATAGTGATTTAGGACTGGTTTCGAATTAGTAGAATTCTATGCACACACAGATCTACGTAAAGCAGTAAATAGCTTTATAGATTTTTTTTCTTATTTCTTGTACATTTCTTGTTCATTTAACAACCACTAATATTTGCTCAATCATATGTAGGGCTTATCCTATCAACTATTTCTAGTCTATCCTAATCAAAGAGTAGATTATACTCTTATCTAGATGCTATATGCTATGAGATGTATTATGATATGATGAAAACTATACTACGAACATTATACGATATTGATAAACTTTTAGACAATTATCCACTTACTAAAACCACGAAGAAAGTATATTATGATAATGTTGATTGCGTTTACTAACTAATTTATAAATGCCTGCGAAACTCCATCTTTATTCGACATAATTAATACGATAATAAGATTTTTTTTTAAATATGTTAACTTAATCAGAATATATAAAATTTGCAACGAATAAATAATTATTTCATTTATATAACAATTCCTATCCAATATAGAACAATTAAGAAAAAATTCACTGTTAAAATTTTAAGTAACTTTTGGACAAGACACTCGGTTAAAAATCATTTGAATAATCACCGTAATATGAAAGTAAATAATCTTTTCTTTTGCGCCAAATCATATTGTATTTGAAATTTAGTTAATTAATTTCATCAATGGGTAGTATTCAAATGATCCACGATGACTAACTCAAATGTATATTCAATTGACATTAGTATATAGAATATTCTTGTTACTCATGAATTAGTTAAAGCTATAACAAAACGATAAATCAACCAACAACCGATATGTCCAACATTACAACCTAACATTTAAATTTCTGCGATTGTCGCACTTGACTAAACTTGACAGAATAAATTAAATATATATCCTTTCTTTACTTAATACAAATAATTCAAAATATATTCTTAATTTACTCTATTTCCATTACCGTGCTTTCCAACTTAAAGTCTAAACTTTCCAGAAAGATAAAAATTCAATAATTTACATAAAAAGTATTGAAGTACTTATTATTCGATATTGTAAAGGGGTATCCGAGGCTTTCACAAGGTATACATCGGGTAGACAGGATTCGGGGGCCGAATACACTGCTCAAACATTGAATATTTTCACAACATACAACATAAATAACTTATAACTACAATCCTGACCATACGAGGCAAACCTCGTCCAAAATTCGCTTCGAAATCAGAGAATCACCGTATTAGAACCAATACCAAAATTCATACCAGAAATCTTGCTAAAACTTTCTAACTGAGCTATGCGATTCTACTTCGCTACCTGTTAAACACATTTGCCAATATTGCAATCTCTTGCTTGGGTAGCTAAGTTTAATATCAAACTGATCCATTTTTCATACATGGTCGTACCGGTAGATTCCATTCCACATAGGTGAGATGTTATATAGTATTAGAAAAGCCGCTATGGCCCTAACGCTTTGTTGGGACCCGACTGTCTATAAACTGTTGACAGTTTCTGAGAGTTGCCTCGCAGATGTTATTGTGTCATATCAGGGTAGGAATAGTCCGGGATGCGCATTTGCACTACTGTGGCGTCGCTGATGGACGCTAGTCTGTCAATTTAGTCATAGTCCGTGTGAATTATCCACAAAAATCTAGGGGTCTTCCCCGAAAATCGAATTACGGTTATATGTAGGCCTATTCTAACATATACGTCAGAAGAACAACTCTAATAGTATGTGTCATAATGTGAAAAGTGTACGAAGCGGTAGTAAAGCTGTCCAATTATTTACATAGGGCAAAGGCGATTCGCGCTTACAGTAGGTACAAGCTTAAAAGATTTAGTTTAGGTCGTTGAAAACATTTGATGCCTAGTAATCGTTACTAACTAGCTTGGAATAGAAGCACCTACGCAACGTTCACAGGGAGGTTTCCAGCATGGTTTTATTTTTTTTTCTTGGCAAGTTCATTTGTAATGCGGGCACTTCAAACATGGCAAGCTGGTGGAGAGCGAGCTGGGAGACGACGGCGCCAGACGCTATCCGCCTGCGCACACGCATCCCGGCCCGCCTTCCCTGAAATACCACACCGTGAAATATTACATACCTCATAAGGCGTAACATGTAAAGAAGAATAAAGTCTGATAGTCACGTTATAAAATATCTATTCAAGGGACTGCAAACGTTAAGACAACAAATTTAATTACAGAAAGATACTTTAAAGCAAAAAGTTTGACACTAAAAATTGTAAGTTATTTTCTTTAAATGTCATTTAATATACTTAATTCTCAGTCACTTTTAATAAGAAACATCTTTTAATAATAAAATAGATCTTTGTTTTGGTTAAACAGACATTGTAACACAGATATGTGGACAACAACTTTTATTGGGAAGGACAGATGTAAGCCACGCCGTCGTTGTTGACAGAATTGCACACAGAGAGGTAGGTAGGTTTATTTCGATATGCCAATTCTATTCAAACTCTCGAACTGCATCGAATTGAGAGATGGAGTCCGACCGAATATAAATAACAAATTTTCTGTTACGACGTAAAACCCGCGCGCAATACTATTCTTTGGAAATTTAGAATAATTTTAAGCCATCAAAGGCATCAAGACAAGACCGTATTATATACGTTGTTTTAAGGAAAAATAGCCAAATCAATCGTGCAACAAAGGTTGTGCAACAGATTATATTATTTCGGTAGAACTCGGTAAGTATATTGATACAGCTCGAGCAAAGTTCGAGAGTTACATGCAAATTTTGATACCCTAACAGACACAGGAAACAGTGGGCATGTATTCAATTTCTTTCACAATAAAACACACAAGTGTCAAAATAACGATTTTATATAATTTAAATACACACAACGCATTTTGCCAATAAATAAAAGTGTTAACACAAAATTAATAACACTACTCATTAACGACGTACAGACATTAATTGGAATGTAAGGTTTACTTTTGGTACTTTTCGGGTATAGGATAAGCTGCTTATGAACAACACGAATAAAACAAAATATTAAATAAAACAATTCTAACAAACCCCCACGAAATTATGTATAATCTGACATAAAAAAAATGAATCTGGCATCAATTAGGATCATCGAAAAAAGAAAAAAGAATATGAAAATACACGTGTTCAAAGTATTACCGGTTATACAGTGATTACCATCATATTGAAAAATATATAAAAGGTGAAATGTTATATAGCATTACTTGCTAGAAATGGAAAAATTAGTTAATACAGATTCTCATAAAGAATGTATTTAACACAATATGTAGATTTTAATGGCGTATTTACGTTTACAATTTAAACGTAGAAAATTAGAGCTTTATAACTAAAATGATGCCCGGGACTCTTTTAAGGAAAATATTCAAAAACAAAATAAAGTATTGTATACATCATTTCGTAGAGAGCCGTACACATAATATTGGCAGCGGGTCTCATATAAGTAGACATTCTGTCAAAACGCATTCTTTTTTTAAATGTCTACATTACAAAGATGATCAATAATTTTTGAGCATTCCTTTTGAGCTAAAAAAATTTCGATATTCGTTTTGACGGAAAGCTAGCTTGAAAATAACATGCTTATATCTCTTCAACTTACGGCGCGAGAGCTTCCCGGTGTTTGATGTAACTCTACATTGATCAAACAAACGAAAAAGGAGTTGAATTAGCTGATCAAAATTTTTTTATTAACAAAAATAAAACAACGCCAACAATGATAATGAAAAGCCAAATGTAGGCACCGTATAATGTCTATTACAAAACGCGTGTCAATCTTAAACTATCCTGCATTATGCATTCTATAACATAAATAAGTAGAATGCGTTGTTTTGCATTAAGTTCTCTCATGAATTAATAAAAGCATTAATTAATAAAATGATTTTATTAATTCATGAGTGCTTGATAAAAAACATCCTAGATCTTATAAAAACAAGATCTTTACTGTTTGTTTTTGTTTTGTTTGGAGGTAGTTGTTACTATCTCTAAACAATATATAGTGTTATGTCTCGTAGGTAGTGTGAAGTAATGGAAAAGGAAAGATCACAAGGAAATTTATCGAGAGTAACCAACTTTCACATGGTTACCTTTTGTATGAATCGTCCAAGCGTGCCGAGTGCTGTGTCGTTCAACTTTTGTATCATGTCAACACACCTTAATCAATGTCTACATCAAGAAATAGAAGCTGGGAATGAAATCATATTTGAATTTTCCCTGTAAGATCAATCGGTTAAATGTTAAATTTTGGGCTTTATATTCATATGTAATTTTCAAATATTTTCCAAACACCAAAATATGTTTTCTCACCAAAATATGCATGGTTGCCTACGTTATTTGTATATCCGTTGTACAAATACGAAACGAATGTCGTAGAAATTATTCATAGATTTCAAATGTCCAAACAGACGCTTATTTGTTGAGGTTAACACGACTACATCGCTCAGGCAGATGACATAACAAGCGCATTGCGCCGCAGACGCGATAAATTGTGCACAAAGCCACACTACTGCACAATTTAAATTGTTAATTTTGATACAGAACGATGGAGCGTGAGGCGCATCGATTCGCACACGTGTTTAGGGCTGGAGTGACGTCACGGGCGCTACAGCGACACGTGTATCGATCCCACTCTCCTTTTCTAATCAAACCCACTGAGAGTTGCTCCATGTGCCACCTGTTTACTTTACATGAAATCTCGATTAAATGATTCGACTGAATAAATCAATTCAACTACCACGTTTATACTTTTTATTATTTTCAGTTTTTTTTTAATATTGAAAAATTTTTAAGTCTCTTTCAAATTTTTGCAAATCATGCTGAAAGTAGTTAGTGCGTGTATTTGAGTGGGTAAATGGAAACATATGTATGGCTAAAGTAGTGCCTCAGTTTTGTCTATGGGTGGGTCTTGAGGTTCGTCATTTGGTCCGATATACCAAACAGTATAAATAATAAATTTCTGGATGATCATAGCATTAAAAAACATTTTAATAATTGCAACTTCAACTATCTCTAGGTTTATCAATTAGACAATTTAAATATTGCAACAGCTTGTTAACGCATGTACGTGAGCAAGCGACGAAGAAGAATTAAATTCGGTCTAGTTGTTTCCGAATCCTGTTCATGATAACACAAACATATTTCAACTTTCAAATAGTCCTAACTACCGTTTTATGTCAACGACTAGTTAATAAAAGCGTTACTTTTTAAATCAAATCAAGTGACCTCATACAGAGAGATAATATTTATTAGTTTATTGAGTTTTTGTCTAAAATATATGCAAGACTAAGGTATAGATAACTTTAGTAAGGATGTAACTACTTTATTACAATTGTTAAGATATGATTATATGATCAAGATATTCTTTTCGTAAAATGTTCATTACAACACTACAACACCTACAAAAAAAATTTTTGAAACACCTTAAAAATTCAGTAACATTGAAAATTATATTAATCTTATTTTTAAGCCTAACTTTAACCTATACATACCTGTATATAGGTAGGCGTATTAAACGCCTAGATAATAACATTCTACTAGTATTCTACTCTATCTACGTGTAATGTACATTTCAATATATTCTTTAATGTGATTTGAACTTTATAAAATGGATATAGAACACGAGAGATATCGATAATATTGTGTTCATCGCATTAGCTTGTCATTTTAGTAAAGTTTCACTTCTCCCGTGTGTGAATTGCACACATCATTATTTCCTTCGATCTATTTTATGGCTCTTTATGGTAATGTTTTATGTAAAATAAGGGCAAGCGAGCAGCTGCAGGCTTCTGATGTCTTCAAACCTTCACCCCATCTCACCGGACACACACAAACCTTAGCATAGCTTTCACTTTTAACTGTCAGGTGTGAGCTAAATACAATTATTATTTTTAATTTTTCAATATATGTGATCATTTATTCTATTATGAATAAGGTTTGACGTCGATATTTACCTATTGGTCAGACATCCGTCTCAATGGCTTCTGCGCCCGCAATGGCATGCAGCTGGTTGACGCGCACGTTGCACGGCGCACGCAAGCGCGGCTCGCGACGCGGCATGATCTCCTGCGAGCTAGAGCGCGCCTGGCGCTGTTGGAGGATCGCCTGCAGCTTCTGAACCTCCAACTGTTTCAGCTGAAGTAACAAATTAGTGTGGAACATCCTTCAACTCTTGCCTATTCAAGCTGTATTGATGTGCGTGTGGTACGAGATGTGTGTTATACATTCTCAATTGATACTGATACACTAGTATTAAGCTCAGTTTAGGTGCAGGAGATGGCTGTAATTTATATATAATTAATACAACATAAAAATATATAACAATAAAATATTAGTATATCTTGTAATACTGAGTGAATTATTAATTCTATGAAATATCTTTAATAGGCTTTTCTCGATTTCGTGTTCTGAATATATAGTGTTCTGAAATCGAAGGAAGCTGTCTGAAAATACAATAGTAAAAATACAGTGTTCTGAAATCGAAGGAAGCTGCTTGAAAATAAAACAGTATGATATTACTGTTTTTGTGTTCTCGTTTATGTGTCAGAGTCATAGATATCAGAAGATCTCTATGATCAGAATGATTGTGCAATATTTACATTTCTGTACTAAATCCTGGGTGACTATTGTGCCATAAACAAATTCTAATTTAAATTTAACTACTTATAACTGAAACTTGTATTACAAAGAAGTGCAAAGATTGGATGAAATTAAAAATAATTATGATTTGAATAAAGATGAAAGATTCATAAATTAAACATTCACAAAAAATCATTAATGGGATAATAGAATTAACTGAATCTGATAATTATTACTAAATTATACTATAAACACATATTAGCTTATTTGATGAAATGATATTCAATCCTTATAACACATTCCAAAATATATGAATACACTTGATAAGGCTAAAAAGGACAATTCGCAAAGTCAGCGTGGTAAGTAGTCAAGACTGGATAAAAGTGAAGTGAGGTGGATATAAATCAATACTTACGTGGTTCAGACGAAGTAGATCTTGATTTTCGAGTGCAGCGATATCATCTACGTTGCCAGCGGCCTCGAGGGCGGCTTGCTGCTCCAACAGGAGACGCTCTTCCTCCCTCAGACGCTTCAAGTTGTTTTCCAGCTGAGTGTCAGACATCAGAGCCGCGTCATCCAACTCCATCATGTCAGAGGAAGAGTCATCACTCACCGACGATTTCTTTATAGGACCTGAAACTATATTGAAAATATTTAAGATGTCATCTTATGTTAAGAGTGAAAGCGAAAACTAGCTGGAAGACTAAGAGCATTTAATATAGATTTGCAGCTACAAAAAGTAATACTGATTGTAAACGACTATTTGTATCAGAATTAGATGGCGAGTGTGAATTAGTAGTATATTTTTTGCAATTAAATTAAATAATAAAATATTTTTGTTCAAAAGAAAAACCTCATATCGATTGTCACCAGAATATTCTACCACCGGTTTAATACCAGCCCAGACCGAAGAAAAAACAGGCCCGGAAAGCCACCCATACATAAAACTTTTTTAACACAATATATAAACTGGTTTCGGTATCCAGAACTGCAAAATAAAAAAAATACGTACAGCACTTAATTCCGGTGTCATGTGATAAACAAAATATGAGATATACTTTTTTATTTTTCAAATTTCTTGTTTCTAAATATAGATACAGTTTCCGTTAAATAACAATTTGATTTGTATCTAAAAAAAATAAATTTTACAGCATGAGAAAAGGGGAATGAAATAATTTTTAACTGAGAAAATTGAATTGTAATTAAAAAATATTTGAATATTACTGGATTTTCTTGACTTTTACTACTACTGCTCATCATTAAGATCAGACAGTTTCATATATTGTGATAAAAAAATGTAATGCAAATAAAAAAATATTTTTAACATATAATAAACAAAACGAAGAAGCAATAAACAAAAAAAGGGCAACTTACACATAAAATATTTGCTGGTTCTGGAAAAATGTAAAACGCAGCTGTGCCTATTTTATTGCTGTTCTAGATATAGTAAACAATCAAGAAGACCCGTATCAGTATAGCTGATAAAAGGCTTGTGCCTTCGTGATCACTTAAGGGGAATGGACTTCTGAACAGTAGAAAACCATCCATTGTTTATAGCCATCATATATTTGAACCTTTTCGCGCCTCCACAATATTTCATTAATGAAATAGATTTTGCTTACAGTTTCAACCATTTTTTTAGGAACATTTCATGTTCTTTTAAAAGCTCAAATTCTACACATGTTGTATAATGTTCGCGGTATCTCATGTTAATGTCTTAGTGAATTTATAGGAAAATAATATATAATTATGACGAGATTAATTTTACAGTTATTATATTTTATAACACCTATTAAATATTATTTGAAATTTATAATATCATGGCAAATTATATATTTTACATCTTTGTCTTTATGTGACTGGCCCCAAGTTTTGCAAATATATATAAAAAAAAATTGTAACTATAATAAAAATAAAATACAACCAAATTAAACACAACTAACTAATAAATGGATGTTAAATAAAACAAAAGAATGTGAACAATTGACTGCGATCAAAATTCTATTACTCGTAATAAAATAACATCGCATACGTGTAACAACAACAATTATTATTGTCGTATTTATTTCACTTAAATTAATATTTACATAGCACTGCATTGTATAATATACGGCCTTATACGGTAGTATCACAAGGGTCGTCTCTGTCGATAAAATTAATCTGTACAAACAAACACACGCACAACACTATGATTCACTTATGACAGTCAATGATCGCCGCAGGTTTCGTCTCTATCGTCATCCTTACAACCTGCAAATGCGAAATAAAAAAATAAAATAAACAAAAGTTAATTCAACAAATAATAATGTGATAAAAACAATGAAATTAAAAATATATAATTCACATAACAAGAGTTAGGATAATTTTGTGAATACGAATGAGAACATATACCTATGGAGTGTTACAGTAGCGTAGTAAGGAGTGAGTGTAGCGGCCTCCCGCCCACGGTCTGGCAAAAGGGAGTCCGCGAGAATTAGGGTCAATTCATACTAGCGTAGAGTAGAAGCGCATCGAAGCGTCAATCCGAAAATAGCAAATTCACCTTATTTCCACAATGTAATGCACATATTTCTTCCAAGGAAAAAAAAGAGGCGCGCGAGCAACTCTGATTGGTGCGCGCGCATTCGCGCGAAGCCAAGCGGCTATTAGGCGAACTACGCGCCGTCTGGTCAGTCGGCAATCGGAATCGGACGGAAACTGTCTTGTGTCGAAGTGAATCACAATGGAAAACGACGAGAAATTAATAAGCAACATCATAACAAGATCAATGTCAACCATTTTATACGAGTTTCAACAACGAGATTCAACTGGCAACTGGTGTCCATCACTAATGCCACGAAAAAGCGCGCATTCTCGCGCTAATTCACGCGAATACACGCGCATTCGTGCGACTTCGCTTTGATTGTGAGGAATTTGACGCTTCGATGCGCTTCGACTCTGCGCTTGTATGAATTGACCCTTATATTAGCTTCCCTAAAATATCTTCGTCTATTCCAGCTACCGTCAGATTAAGAAAAGAAACGCCCCATATACATCGCCCTCGTCTTGTACATGTTACGCCACTGAAATTATACTATATAAAGTGTCTTACTTAAATATGGCTCTCCCATGGTGCCCGGAAGGTATGGGCAGCTAGTCACGTGATTGAAGTTCTGAGATTGCATCTCCTCTTGATCGGTCTCCCGGTGGTAGAAGTAGTTGAAGTTGGACACGATGACTGGCACTGGCAGGGCGATAGTGAGTACACCAGCGATCGCACAGAGCGACCCCACGATCTTACCCCACACACCAACAGGCCTGATACAAAAACGTTATTTGTAAAATATGCCTGCCACTTAACATTGTGTAATAATGAGCATGCGCCGTAAGATGTACCTATATGCGAGACTACATAACAAAAAGTCACGACTAAGGATGGAAACGAGCTAATAAATTACATTTGATATATTCAAATTGTCTTGAATAATTTATTTGCTATACAATTTCATTCATCACCTGTCACACACGCCAGCAATTATTTCATTGGTGTATAAACGCACAGCACTAGTTATCGCCAGCGATGAGTCCAAAATAACCAAAACTCCAGTCTTAAACGTATTAACAGATTATAAATTCGCTTGCGAGAAACAGTGTCTATTAATACATTTACAGCATAGAGTCTTAAGCTATTTTTGGACATGTTAAGTAGTAACATAGTATTATAGCGTTTTTAATCGAAATCTAGAAACATTTATAACATTTGCGAATAATGACAATTTGTTTTACAGATGCATGATACTTGCACGCATGCAGTTCTCTAATGTACATCTAACATAGATTCCTCTATCGAAAACTAATGAAGATAGGTAGCAAAAAAGCAGTGAATCTGAACGTCAATTTTACATAGCAGCAGATTTTAAAACAGTCACAAGAAAAACAATTATATATGAAGTCTGCAAATTATTTAAGTGTTATGAAGTCAACAACGCCATGTGATATAAGTGATAAATGATTGATTGCATTCGACATCTGACAGTGTACAAGCAAAATAGTTCTAATAATCACTCTTGAAGTAATGAGTAGAATATGTGATGGTGGAAAAAATGCAAAATCATGATGTTCACCATTCTCGATAAGCGTCCACACTTCTTTTACAAATACGACAGTGGAAGTTACGTAGGTACACTGATGCTTAGCCCAAGCGTCACAGAGGAACAAACATTCAACAGAAGGATTGCACAGAGAACATTTACAGCATGACCTCAACTCGAATCGGAAACTAGTGTTAAGTCTTCATAAAATTTCATTTAATTTACGTCTGAGTTGAAGTGCATCTCTATGTGATTACGGTTTGGGGAGGGCGATTGTCACACCGACGACAAGTCTTGTGAATGTTAGGTTAACGCGATAACGTGTCTTGGTAGGTAACGTAGCCACTATGCTTCCATGTAAAATTGAAAGAGTTCAGGAAGGAAATTGTATCGAAAAACTTAGAATTCAAAATAAACAGACAAAAAAATACGAACGTATCGTGCATGTTTTGAATAGAAATGTGATAAATAGGAAAAGTGTCCGGTTTAGTTCTAAGCGAACCGACAGTTAAAATCATATAAAAGCATACTTAGTTACATGATGTGGCGAAAGAAAATTACAAACGTTAGATGCCAATATAATGTAGGATAAACAATGATATGACGAGAAATGCTTAGATGAAATTTAGGGTGAGTCGTGTATCATACGTCATGTCTCCGTATCCTACGGTCGTCATGGTCACGACCGCCCACCAAAACGCATCAGGTATGGATTTGAAGAAGCTGTTCTCACTTCCAGCTTCCGCGAAGTACACCGCAGATGAAAACAGCACCACACCTTTAAGCACATATGAATGCGCATACAGTGGGGGACACAATGCGAAGGAGGCAGTTGCGGGTGGGCGTAGGGTTGTGTGAACACGACAGTTACCTCATATCTCCATAACCAACTGTGGTCATCGTTATTACTGCCCACCAAAATGCATCAGGTATAGAAGAAAAATTTGTATCAGGGCAGTCTTTGTCGGCAAAATATACCGCACTTGAAAATACGACCACTCCTGCGAACACATAACACTTCACTTATCCGGGTCTGCTGTGTCGCTGTGGTCGTCCCAGCCGTACTTCTTTAAGTTAAGTTAAACACTTTTTGGCATTTTTTATAGGTAGGGAGCAAACGGGCAGTCGGAGCCTTTTTACGACTACCGATGCCCATGAGGATTATGCGCTGTTCTCCTTTCCTCCCTCTAATGGGCCATTGGAACTATCTCCTATATCTATAATCTTTAATTCCCGCGTCTATATTATAGTTAAGATTCATTTATGTATACCTATTTATTATCTTAATTATAACAGTACAGTAAAACCTCGGCCTATGCCGAAAATACGGATTCAGCATTACAAACGCATTGAATCTACATAAAACTATGGACTTTTCACATATAGTAGTTTTGGTTTCATCATTCAGACTCATGTGTTGAATCTCAAAATATTATTTCGGATTGCACTTTCGAAACGGGATTTCGATTGTGTATTACTGGCCTAGGATATAAAGTAACTTTGCTATTCACAAATTATAGCAAACTAGCTGCTCTGCGACTTCGTCCGCGTGGAGATAGCCTATGTGTCATTCTGATATATAAGCTACATTATTGTAAAATTTCATTAAAATACTTTCAGTAGTATTCATGTTAAGGAGTAACAAACATCTATCCACACTTACAAACTTTCGCGTTTATAACATTAGTAGGATCTATGTTGGTTGATGTTGATGGCTATATATACATCCACAATCTTATTGTAGCACTATTTCCCATATGAATAAGCTACTATTGAAACTGGAGTTTTGATTATATATTTATATCAATTTTATTTATTCGATTTAAATACACAAAACATCACTTTGTGATCTTTGAGTTGTATACTAAAAAAAAATTTGAAAATGTATACTTACCAATGAAGAGGAAAAATATTAATAATCCGAGCTCTCTCATAGATGCCTTTAAGGTTCGACCAAGAATCTGCAGACCCTTCGAGTGCCGTGAAAGCTTGAAGATTCTGAATACACGCACTAAGCGAATCACCCGAAGTATAGCAAGACTCATGGCTTGGTTGGTAGATTTGTCCTGAGGTGAGACGGGAGCTCTTGGAAGGTTCAGTGTATCCTCCTCTTCAGCAACTACGGTAGCCAACGTGATGAAGTAGGGTATAATAGCAATTATATCTATTATATTCATCACGTCCCTAAAGAAATTGAATTTATTAGGGCAGGCCAGGAACCGAACTATCAATTCAAACGTAAACCATATGATGCAGAGCGTCTCTATGAGGAAGAATGGATCAGTTATGTCGGGAACTTCGTCTTCCTCAATCTTGGTGCCGTTGGTGGTGGTGTTAAAGACTTTGTAGTGTTTAAATTCTGGGAGTGTCTCCAGGCAGAAGATGACAATGGACAGAAGGATGACGAATACTGAGATGATGGCAACGACGCGGGCGGCCTGGGAGCTCTCGGGGTATTCGAAGAGCAGCCAGATTTTGCGCTGGCGTTCGTTGGAGGGGAGAGGCTTCTCTTCCTCCTTTATAAAGCCCTCATCCTCACTGCAAAAAATAAAACCAAATTGTAATATGAGCTAACAAACAAAACAAATTTATTGCTAAATATTATATTATTAATAAGAAACATGTGCATTTCCTTTGAACCGTAAACGGTGAAAGCTAAATGCTTCACATATATTTTTAATAAAAAGAACTAACGCTTTTCGGATTCATTCGGATATATAATAATAATATGTATTTAGCTTTCGCATATGTGCTTCTCCACGAAAACTTTCTCTGAAAACTTTAATCTTCTGCATTTATTGAACACATAGAGAGATATATAAATAAAACAAATTTGTTTGTAAAACTGTTAATTACCGGAATTTGTTGGTAGCTTGTTCTCCTAGCTCGTAAAACTTGATTTCCTCCGAGAATACGTCCAGCGGGACGTTTACGGGACGACGAAGTCGCCCTCCACTCTGGTAGTAATACAGGATGGCGTCGAAGGACGGCCGGTTACGATCAAAAAAGTACTCGTTTCTAAAACAAGATTGTACAAGTCATAAAAGTTGTATTTTAATAATAATACAATAGAACAAAAAAGTACTCGTTTCTAAAACAAGATTGTACAAGTAAAGAAAGTTGTATTTTAATAATAGAAGAAAAAAAGTACTCGTTTCTAAAACATTATTATGCAAATCAAAAACGTAGTCTTTCAATAACGATATGGTAGAATAGAGAAGAACTCGTTTCTGAACCAAGATTGTCGAAGTCAAACAGTATTAGTTAGTTTCCATAGCAACATAGTGGAGAAAGAAGTCATTTCTAGAACAAGGTGGTAAAATTTAAATTAACATCGACTAAACAATTTTAGGAATCTGTACCGTGATAATTTTTCTAGAACGACTAATTTCTAAGTAGTTCATTGTGACTCACCTTAGCGGATCAAAGTATCTGATCCGTCTGGAGGGATCCCCCAGTAGTGTTTCCGGGAATTGATTAAGTGTTCTTAGTTGTGTTTCAAATTTGAGACCACTTATCTGTTGACAAATAAAAAAATGTTATAACTTAGTCGAACTGTGTTCCGAACTTTCGCAATCCCTAGTCTCGTCGCCCGGCGAGCATTCGTACCAATCTGTTAAAGCTATATTTGGCTTTTCTTCGCTCCATAGCATAAGTTCCGAAAAAATACTTACCAATAGAGCTTATATCACTCTGTTCTAGACATTATTCCCATCCGATAGTAGGTTCCATTCCCATTTATAGTATAAGGAAGCAGTAGTACAATCAGATGGGAATAATTAAATTATGCTGTTGCGTGGCCCTATTTTCATCTCCACCTGCAACTAGGCCACTGCATACTCACAAACCGCACGTAACCCGACAATGCAGCATGGCGCTACCTCTTGCTAATATGGTCTGCTTATAATAGGACCTGTATATCATCTACAAATAAATAAGTATTACAAATAATATACAATCTACGAAGTAGCGTCAAAAGTTGAGCACAAACGGGTAGCAAAGTCGCCGGTTAATCTTCCTTTACTATGATTGTCAACTCGCTAAGCCATGCAATTACTTTGACTAGTATTTCACGCCGTCGTGACTTTATCTCATTACATAAGTTTTATTAGTGGCCTCGACGTGGGTAGTGATAATAATATTACGTATTTTATTAATATTTTTTGTCAAACACGAATAGATATATAAATTAATGTGGTGGTTGTAAATGAAAAAGGGATTTTATAAAAATAGAAATGTGTCGCACTTTAAATAATTTGAAAAGGAGCAAATTCTAAAAGTATGAATTGAATAAAAATAGACATTCGTAGAGACGGCCAATCGATCCGAGTCGAAGTTGAACGAAAACTTAAAGGTATGAGGTAAATAGTCATTCTGTAGGTTATTTTACACGCTCGTAGCGCCGGGAGACGGTGCTACGAGTGAGTGTAGCACCCTTCACCAGAGCTACATGGCAGGAATAGGAATAAAATATAATAGTTTCCCTATCAAAAAGAGTCTAAATCCGCTAAAACAGTATTCTTAAAAAAAAAGACTAAATAAATATAGTAGGTATATAATATGTATGTTTTAATAATTTGGTGTAAGTCTCATAAAATTTGTAGGAGTTATGAGGAGGCTATTGATGAGCATTATTACTGTTAACTGTGTTAATGTTTTAAGATAACGCCAGTATCAATCATTTGGATAACAACGAACGAACAAATTATGTTTATAAAATAACATAAAGTATTAATATTCACTAAATAAACAATAATATAGACTAAGGTAGCATAAAAATTCGTAGCTTTATATATGAGCGCAGAAGGCGAATACTTAGGCATCCCTTACCCCTGGTATTAGTTGAGCTACATACCTACTCCGTCGTACCCGGTTTGGCTGGAATGGTACCTCTCACATTATTATTTAAAGTACATACTATGGCAACGTATTACGTACACGGCAACACAATAAATTACACAATTTGGTGTGCCACTGTTACTGACAAATAATATTGGCTATGTGTTTTATGACGGTATGTAAACGTCGCATAAAAAGTAAATCCATTGTAGTAATATAAATGTGAGTGTGACCGGAAATCTGTCGCCTCTTTACGAGGCGGAAACTGATCAAAAGAACTTAACCAAAGGAGGTGCTCTCAGGCGAAACAAAATGTACCAATACGAAGTACTAAACGTACATAAACAGTATTTAAAATCTTTATGCAACACGTATTCAACATCATATGACATAGTTTGTCGATTCTACTTTTTTTTTAAAACAACTTCGCTGGGTTACCCGTTTTACGTCGCCTATCGAAGAAAACGTCGGTTGCCAATATTTATCTAAAGATCGATTACTTTTGTAGAACACTAGCGTTTCGTGTAACATAAAGTAAAGATACATAGAACACTACACACATACATTTCTTTTTTAACAGTCTACTATAACTGTACTGTAGACAGTTAAAAAATATATATAACACGTAGTGAGATTATATAGATCATTTAGATTAAGGAGATCCTAACATGTCTTCTATTTCTTGATGCTTTAGAATCGATCATAGTTATCAACTCAAGTTTATCTAGCTATAATAAAAAGCTAGAACCACTGTACAATAATTTATGTAAATATAAACCAAGGGTAGGTGAATATAAAATAAAACAAGGCTAGGCCACGGCATTCCTAGAGTAAATAATGCATGTGCGGCACTCCACGTGATATCACCCCTTTTTACCCCTGAGTACACGGTGAAGTAGGGCCAAGGTCGGCATAATGCACTTTCCGTAACGATTGTGTGTCATTCATGGTATACGATGTAACTGTCTAGATGTTATCGCCATGTGGTTAACAATGTACATCTTTTAAATTGGTCATTAATGTAAAAGCTTGCCTCGTGGTTGAGTGGTATCATAATACAGCAGTTGTCAGCCGCAGATCTCGGGGTGTCAGTCCGTTTAGTTTGTAGTAAAATTCTCTAGTTAGGCAGGTAGCTGTGGTACACCCTTGTAACTCGGAGAATGCGCTTAAGCCTGAATCCTATGTCTGATTTCACTCTAGAGGTGTCGTCCCTTCGTAATGAGGCAACTGATAGTGCATTTCTGAATTGTGGTCCTCATCGGTTGTTTAGTGTCTATAGAGGTGGCCGTTTTCGTAATCTTTATTTTACTTTCAGGCACTCACACTACTAACTATAATATAAAAGCTTGAGCAATTGTGTTTATAAAAATCACCTGGATTTTTTCCAGCGTAATCATTATAATTCACGAGTCTCGGGTAGATAAATAGAGGTGATAGCTGTACATTATTTTTAGCGCTATATTACGTTACTTGCATTTGATTTTATAAACAAATGTAATTATCCACGTTAACATGTTTTTATTAATAGAAAAACAGGTCTTTAGACAGAAATTGATACTCATGCTAACTATTCGATGATTCCTGTTATAAGTGGAAGTGGTAAGAGGTAATGTCATGCTGTATTGTAGCCGATTTGGGTCGACACCACCAGGGAGGCACTCACATGAAACTGCCATAAGCGATGGCTATGTTGTTGCGTTTCATGCTAGGTGTCAGTTTCGGCTGGCCCATTAGACGGCGAACACACCATGCGCTAACCATCTCAAACAGATTGTTAATTGGCCCCCTTGTACTATATTAAAACGGATAACCGTATGAATTTCCATATCTATCTGTCATATCTCTTCAAGGCCGGCAGTTTGCACTGCTGGCTAATTTTCTCCCCATTAACACGTCCTTGTCGCTGTTATCGAGTTGGTGTTGTCATGTCACTGCATTTAGTGGAATTCTGAGTGCAACCTACATACAGCACGGCATTATGTAAATTTAGAATCTGACTAGAATATGCAGTGCAGGGTCATTTCTGTTAGTATAAATCCGCTAAATGTTCTCAATCATAATTCTTTTAAGTATATAAATTTCATAAATTAACTCAAGTAAATAATAGTAGGAATTATAACAACTGCTGGCGGATTCATTTATTTTAACAATTTTTTCTAAACAATAAAATAGTTCTAATAAGAGAAATACTTACCTACCTGATACTTATTAAAGTAGATATATTCCAACTTAAAGTATTTCAAAATAAATTGGCACAGCATTTATTTTTAAGATTTTTTTAAAATTTATTTATTAATTATGTATGTTGATTTTTTAATTAATTACTGTTTCCAGATATGGAATGGCTTGCTTATATGCCGCTATCTTCATTTGTTAAATGAACAATGTCAATGAAAGTAATGGAGAAACCGGACGAAAACCTCTATCAGATATTACGTATTAACCTTCGCTACACCCTCTCACCTTCAGTTCGCGGCAGCAAATATGTTATACGTAGCACATCTGGAAGCACGTACCTTGTAGTCCGAATCTTTTTTTATAGCACAGATGGGGAAACAACGAATCGGAGGCTTTTAACGACGGTGGACGTCCATAGATATTCGCATTAATATCATAAGGAGCGTTGTCCCCCTTTCCTGCAATGAGCCACCGGCTACTTACAAGCCGCTCGAAACGGCGGTATTCTGTGAGCGAGAGGTGCCTCCCCGGTTGTGCCGACCGAATTTGGCTGCAATGCAGCTAGGAACTATCTCTTACTGCTGACCTTATTAAATTTATTAATTGAGAGTTGTTGTACAGGCGTCACACACATTTTCACCGAAAACAATTGCGCTCTTGGCGGAAGAATACTTACTTTTAAGTATACATTAATTTGGATACATTACATTTTATACATCTATGAATGCGAGTAGCCGGAGATGGTCATCTTGGCGTACATTGAAAGAGGCCTATGTCCAGCAGCGGACCGATAAGGGCTGGTAATGACGATGATGGTACATTAATTTGAACTATAGGTTCCTTATTGCAACAAGGGATACGAAAAATGCTTTCGCTTTCGGTACCCGATACTTTTGTACTCGGTAATTTACGTAAATTCGATACTCTATGAGTACTTTCGTATCGAATAAATCAAAGAATGTACTTCAAGAAACTTGCTTCACGACTTCGTTCTCAGATTGGGAGATAGAGGAGGCTAAAGATGGTGCAGCAGCTCAGTCCCGTATCGGAGTTAGTTTACAGAAGAGATTTGGTTCAAATACGTGCCTTTGAGAACAGGATAATTTATCTGTCGCATCCGACTTGAAACAAGTATTGTTGGTCAAACAAAATGCTACTAGTGTACTTGTCTAAAGCAAATAATAATTCTTTATTACATTTTGAAGGCTTTAAAAGAAAACATGTGAACATATTTGGAAGTGTCCTCGAATTATTGATCTAGAGCTCACTTACTCTGGGCCTATTAGCCCTAACGTGATAGTATACAGCCTTCCTCGATAAGCGGTCTATCTAACACTGATATAATAATACAAATCGGGGAATTATTTACAGAGTTTAGTGGGTTCAAAAAAAAATCAACCAAACCAAATTGTCCGCTTTA
>JAFELO010000932.1:0-21994 GCA_017140195.1 Eumaeus atala | reverse complement strand
GAAGGTAACGCCTCTGCGTAACCTGAATGCGAGAAAAATATTAAGGGGGCAAACGAGAAATATCAAGGCTCTGATTTCTCGTTTGTTCCCTTAATATTAAGCTCGCTGAAGTAGCAATGGGCTGCTCACACACTCAGAAGAACAGATGGCAGATGGGTCAGTAAGGTTCAGGAGTGAACGCCGCGTTTAGGAAAACGAAGCGTTGGTCTACCGTTCACCAGGCGGGAGACGATTTACGTACTGTAGCCGGTTCGGGATGGATGCGAGTAGCAGGAGATCGGTCGTCTTGGCGTTCATTGTATATGTCCAGCAGTGAACCGATAAGGACTGATATTGACGTCAAATTGTGTTTTTATGTCGCCTGTTGAGATAAATTGGGCATGGCAATTTTGTAACTTCCATTCGGGCATGTTCTTATAGTAATAATAATTATTTAATATTTAATCCATAGTGGCCATTAATGTATTTAAATTTAATTAATACATTATTAATCCATAATTCACCAGGTGGGAGGACGGTCTCCGTGCAGTACCTGGTCTGGGGTGGATACGAGTTGCAGGTGATCGGCCGTCTTGGCGTTCATTGAAAGAAGCCAGCAGTGGAGCGACAAGGGCTGATAACGATGATGATGATGCTTGTAATCCATAATGGGTCATCGTTAGAAAATTGGAGGAACATATTTATGTTTATTTTCTTCTCATTTTTGGCAGTGATGTAAAATATATATTTTAATTACCATGTTTTTAGTTAGAGCTTTGATTATTTATTTACGAGCGACAGTTTAAAAATGTTAAATTTATTACCTGTTTTTACGTAAATAATTTTGGAAATTCAATAGCTATGGAGATAAAATATTAAGCGGGCTAACCGCGAGAATAACTAGGTACACACCTTGACAATAATTGCTAACTAATGATGACCTATATCTTGCTATACATTTTTTTCAAACACGCAGTTTTGAAGTCTCACGTTGGGTATGTAGACTGGTCGACGCCCAGAAACATTCGCATAAAGGTAATGTCAGTTGCCGAGGAGGACAACAGGCATATCGTTTGCACATCATTCTTCCTCTCTCCTTTCGACCACCGCAAAAGCATTACATAGCAAAAGAAACTCGTCAGCATAAACTTTAAAGCAATGTAGTGTAAGCGAGATGTGCCGTTCGTTCTGGCCGGATCCAGCTGCAATGTAGCAACCTGTTAAAATATGTATTTGTCCGTCGTCACTTGATATTTTTGATGACGGAGACACGAAAATTTGCGACGTGAATCCTCCAGTGGACATTTTACTCGCAAGTTCAACTATTTTTAAACAGATATTCTCAGCCATCTATATTCAGGTCTTTTCAAGCATCCACTTGGCCTCAGCGTACGTTATGTATGTGAATGTGACCTATTTTCTTTTTAAATGATATTGTTATAAAATACATTTCTATTGTTTGCGCATACCTTCATAACCATTGAACGATTTCGTATTTATTCGTTTACGTCGTATGTGATTAATTTAAGATGCACACACTAATTAATACCAATAGAATAATAGAATAAAACAAAATAAATAAAAAGACATAACCTTAGATTGTGTGAATCTTAATGGTCTTCAGTCACCAAAATATACCACTCGTTTTCCTCCTTAGGCTATGAAAATCTTCAGTTTAAAAACCGTCAACCCTAACTAGTAGTGAATGAACGCTGCTATTATTTACAGATTACTCTGACAATATTAACTGGTCTAAGATATCAACAAATCAAACACCCTTAGCGATTGGCAGACAGCCAGGAAATGCCAGTACATTGAATTGTGCATAGTGATTATGGAGCCTATGGCAATTTTTTTTTATTAGTGTCCCTGTTCGTTATTCCGGGTCAAACGGGAACCCTTTTGTTAAGACTCCACTGTGCGTTTATCCGTCTGTCTGTCGGTCACCAGTTTGTATCTCATAAGCAGTTAACATTTCACACAGATGGTGTATTTCTGTAGCCGTTATAACAGGAAAAGAACTATTACAAAAAGAAAAAAATAAATATTTAAGTGACGCCCCCGTTGAACAAATGTGATTAATTGTAGTTCTCTTATACATAATACAGCGGAACTCTTCGCGGCGAGTCCTAATCGCACTTGGCCGATTTTTTCCTATCTCTATCAACGAGGACACTTACCAACGTAATTGACAACTGCAGCCCAAAGACGTTTCCAGCAGCAGAGGTCTCATTGGTGGATTGCACATCCCGAATCGTATTTGCAAACAAACACTCCGAATCTTTTGGTACCGACGCCCGTAGATATTGATTTGTTTGAGGACGTCCTTCTTCGTTCCGAAGAATCACTGGAGACTTATGAACTGCACGAAACACTGCATCACAGCTTTATCATGTGAGCGATTTCTTTTTTTTTCACTCCGCCAATTTCATCCATTTCGGATCTATTATTAAATTATATATTTATTTATACAACCGAGGTACATTTGCACACTTATTAGTATATATAAGTATGCATGTAAATGCAATGCAGCATGGCACTATATATATCTGGATCTAATATATATACTTAATATATCTACGGATCTACCTACTGATAGACATTGAGATCGTGATCTGATTTGAGAGATATTTATTTCTTCACTATTGACCTTTCGAAAACCATCAAACGTTGGGGTTCATATCAAAACATCTTGATCAAACGCTCATAATTCATCTTGGATTGAATTGCAGCCAAATATTGAAAGTTATATCTGTTTAACGATTAAATACATTGTAGATATTATGATGATTCCTTCACCGCCGTCCATTCGAAATAGATGCCATTTAATTGAAAGATTTCGTGTTCAGCAGCGGATGGATAAAGGGAATATTTTTATGTCATTGGGCTAATCACATTTTATTTAAGGAGTTAAACGCGTCTGCACATGCGGATGTTAAAAGGGGGTCGTAACCAAATGGCTCATATTTCTTGTTTCTGCTCTGCGTTGTAAAAAAGAACATCGCCTACCGCCGTCCGAAACCCATAAATATCCGCATAGTAGTTATACAGATGTGTTGTACTCATTTCCCCTTCCCACCCTTAGGCCATAGGAAACCTGGAAACCGAAACGCGACACTATAACTTTACAGACAGCTCCAAAAAACGAAGTACATGACTAATGTTATGTCAACTTAAACAAATAAGATTTTTAATGCATATGCCGACGCTGTGAAGTGACAGTTATGCTATCGCGTTTTGTATGACTTGTGTGCAGCCGGAGGGTTATTACAGGGGAGAAGGAAAGAACACATGCATACGCATGACATTGATAATGCGGAGTACTAAAGGTATCTATACCGGCGTGATTGGTCATCAATGCGGCAATACTCCTTACCTAATGATGACAGTGTAACGTTTTTCTTTTGTACTTTCCATAAAAATGGGGTTTTTCTTACAAGCAGGGCATGTGTGATAGCCTTACAATAGCTAAGTGTTCAACATACATAGAATTCTAGACATTCACACGGTTATGCAGATGCGTTGCCCTACATCCGATCTCCACGTATGGGCCACCGGATACTCAGAAACAACACTACCCGCGAAAGAGATAGCTATGCCAATAGCCATCTCTTTATGATACTATCAGGATAACAAGATGCGCCACCGTAGACCAATGACTAAAAAGCTGATTAAAGTTTCAAAGAAAATTACTTGTTAGGACACTTTTAATAAAGTTCGGTGGATAAATTTATAATTAAGTTTAGTTCATTTTATAATGGGATTTAGTTGCAGATTTAGTACGCAATAGTTCTCTATTACTTCATTATCGATCTACTGACCCACAATCGATTTTTGATTCTCAAAGTCCTTAAAACTGAACCCCATTTCTTTTAATTACCAACTACGAAATAAATCTTTTGGCGCATTGTAAAATAATCTAGAGATTATTTTTCTCATAGCTACTAATATCTATATACAAAGTGGCGTTGCCCTCCTTCAGCCCATCCGCCTATGGGCCACCGGCTCATAAACCTCATTATGAGTTACGTTCAATGATCGCGCCAGCTGTAATGCAGCACGACACTACCTCTTACTACAGCTTACTGAATAGGGCCATGTAGTGTTGGCATAACATGAGATATCGCGTCATATATAAAAACCGCCGCATGTGTTAATGGCTGTGCGACGGGGTAAACCATTTCCCGCAAACACTAATATCTCGGGAGCGTGAAATAGAACGGGCCCGTTATACGACTTCCACTAATAACTGCAGATCCGCCCGCAATATTATTTCCTACTAATAATGAATGGTTTTACGTACGAAAAGCTATTATCGGACAGTACGCGTACACTGAGACAAATTGATATCATTTTGTTGTAGAATCGCCTTACAGACCTCCACGACCCTAAGCAGCTGGCTTTACAGTGTATAAACGTAGCTTACGTATTCCCCTATATCTTTCGTCGATAGTTTTGCTGTCTAACATTGAAAATCATTTTACGAAACGAACGAAGGAACTATTGCGGTTGACGCGTTCAAACAAACAAATGAGATGTTTAGCTCTATAATCTAAGCATATAATTTTTTGAATGGGCAGACACTGCGAGCGAGAGAGCCGCACAAGACGTCTCCTAGATCAAAGAATAGGTAACATATACAAATAAGATAATAGACAGAATACAGAAACTATGCTGTTTAGAATTAGGATGTTTGTCCATCAGCCTCTCTGTAGGATGGTATACAGATCACGGTAAAACTACTGAAGTAAATATGTATATTGCGGTTCTCACAGTTGTATTTCTAAATGTGTAATCGAAAGGCCAACAAATAGCTCGTGACTGCGAATTTTAGTGCTCTTTGGGTGAGGCCTATGTCCAGCAGTGGACGTGTCATATATAGACTATTCCGTTTTCGCGGTAGCAACATTTTAGTTTTAAGTAGTTAAATCAAAATAACATTCTTAATTAAATTAATCTTGGAACATTACATTTTAACACGGTCATTTTATATTCAGCAATAAACTGAAAAGCCAAAAGGAAGGTCAAAATTGCCATTGCATGCAACAGATTTAAATCATAACTAACCATTTAGACTAACCACTCCAGATCGTAGACAAAATCTTATAAGGCTGTTGATTATGATACATTTTATATATTATTGCTTAACATTTAGTGTGGTATTAAAGTCCAAGTCCAAGTACATACAAAAAGCTCTAAAGAAATAAAAAATAAACAATTATTTATTCACTTTTAAACAGATCGCGGGTGCAATCTGTGTGCTTAAGTGAACATAAATACCAATTTAACATTATATAGGAACAAAATGAGAGATCAAATAATGTTTATTACTAATTGGAAAACTTTTTTTGTAGACTATATTGATTATTTCAGAAGAATAGGAATACGTCCACATTCGTCGAAAATCCAACAATTCAAGCTGTTTTTTCCTTGGCTCTTCCAACTTCACGATTATGTCTTCAAACTGCATGTATGCTATGTGAAGATTTTCTCATTCAATATTGTCAGAAGAAACCAGAGTACATCTGGTTTCTCCATCTTCATCTAAATAGGTCTGACACATCTCCACATAACCAACATTTCTTTGCAGGTTTTGGATGATAATTTCAAGAGCATCTTTTTTGGATATGACTTTAGACAATATTTTCAAATATATGTTTTTCTCCATTTATGCTTTCATTACTTCCCTATGTTTTCAATCACGAGCCCTTTCGTGACTGAGATGTTTGGAGCTTAGAATTTTCCTTTAACTGACATTTCTACAAAATATACAAAATATAATATATAATCATCATCATTATCAGCCCTCATCGGTCCTTTGCTGGACATAGGCTCCTTACATTGAACGCCAAGACGACCGATCTCCTGCTACTCGCAGTCATCCTGGACCGGCTACATCACGGAGATGGTCTTCCCACCTGGCGAACGGTACACCAACACTTAGTTTTCCTAAAGGCGGCCTCCACTCCAGAACCTTAGTGGCCCATCTGCCATCTCATCTTCTGATGTGTGACCAGCCCATTGCCACTTCTGCGAGCTTATTCTTCGCGTGATATCGGAAACTTTAGTTTTCTGCCTTATGACTTTCTTACGATTTCTATCGCACAAAGAAACACCCAACATAGCACGTCAATAGCCCGCTGAGCTACCGCAAACTTGCGGCACGTCCTACATTAAGAGGCAATGTTTCGACCCCGTACGTCATCATGAGGAGAACGCATTGGTTGTAGACTTTTGTCTTCAAGCTCTGCGGTAGAGGTGACGTGAGAATGTGACGAAGCTTCCGGAAGGCTGCCCAACTCAACCGAATCCGTCTATCGGCTTCCTTCTCGAAGTTATGTATACCTAATTGCAATAGTTGCCCGAGGTAGACGTATTCGTCTACGACTTTGAGAATAGCACCATCGACGTTGACCGGCCTAGGGTGAACGTGTTCGTTGAACATGACCTTTGTCTTGTCCAAGTTCATACTCAGGCCAATACATCGAGAGGATTCATTTACTCTGTGCAACATTTCCTGCAAGCTCTCCAACGATTCGGCCAACACAACGATATCGTCGCCGAAATGAATATGTGAGAAGTACTCACCGTTAATATTTATGCGGCATTCTGTCCAGTTTAAGGTCTTAAAGACGTCTTCCAAAGCAAGCACTCTTCGATGCAATTGGATTGGTCTTGTTTGACCTCCCGGAATCAGAACGATAATGTAATATATACATACATATGAAGTATATACTATCAATTGTATTTTTAGTCGAAGCGTATAAAAACTTAAATTATTAATAGAAGCGTATAAAAACAATAAAACGTATAATTATACTCTCACACAAAGGTTAAGGGAACAAAGATTACACCCGCAATCTGAAGTCTGATCGCGGGTGTAGCAAGTTAACAATGTATTCTAGCAATAAATAATACTCTTAATAAATAACATCATATATTCAGATACATATACTAACAAAAAGATACATGAATATTGATATTTTAAGTTATACGCACGGTAAAACATAACCTCAAACTGCTAACAATAGTTGTTTCGCGCCAGGGTTTAGGTATGATTTTTCTGTTTATACCAACTATTTGGATGCCAATATTTTGAAAGGTTTAAAAAAATGAACATAGAGAGAAATAAAATGAAAATGTATTTTATATTAGATAACGACTTTCTTTTCACTATTGAGAAAAAAAAAGCAACTAATAGCTTGATTAAAAATACAATGTCGGAAATTGACTATAGCGGAGTCGCCCATAGGATAGGATAGTATAAAAAGTAACGCATATTTCATCTTAATACCCTGCAAACAAAGATAATTATAATGTACTTCAATATTACGATACGCTCCAAACATGTTCCAAAGATAGATATTAAATTTTGTGATTTCGTGCGTAGCAGAAACGACGTAAAACTTCGATCAGCGTGTCAAATTGTCAACGAAGTGTTGATATAAACCATTTCACATGACCTAATTCATCAAAACCTCTCAGCACTGCAGTCCGCACCGGATTCACTCGGAAATGTTGTGTTCTGGGATGGATTTTCCGTATATCAAAGGCATAAAATGTTTCAAATAAACTGGACATAAATTAATGTTCATTATTATTTTAGAGGAAACTGTCGAACATAAAATATACGAATTAATATTAAATTCAATAACATGAATACCGACTGCTTGGAATATATTCCAATACCAAAATAAAAACTAAATTAAAACTATTTCAAGGTACCTGTCGTCACTCGCGATATCATAAGTCTAATGAAACCTCATACGTTAAAAACCGTCTCGCTAATAAACATTGCCTTTCCTTTCCACTCCCCGCCCATGGACCCCCGTATACTCACAAACGGCACGAAAGGCTTTATGGCGATGACATTTAAGCCAGAGGCACTTCCTCGGTCGTGCCGGCCCATTTCGGCTGCAATGCAGGATTTAACTACTTATAAGTGAGACTTCCTCATCCTTTCTTATGGGATTTTTGCAATCGTATTCCGTTGTTGTCACAGTCGATACTGGCGACACAGGATCGGCAGCGTTGGGAACGAGCTGTGGGCGATGCGCGCTCAGAAGTAACTGGTTATCTATTATCGGTAACGATATAATTTTACTTTATAACGGTTATCTTATCCATGAACGAATTGCCTTACGCGATGGAGTGGGAGAGACGGCATGATACGCTCGCTAGCTGGCAGACCCCGCCCATTCGGAACATTACTCTGACTCGGAACGATACTTATGACGTCATATCTTTCACATCAAAAATGTAATGTGAGTGGTGCTACCCCGTTCGTAGCGGTATTGCGGCGATAAAACTTATTAAAATAGAAGTGAATATAGTTTAATAACGAGCTCCATCCTGTCACCGATTTAAGTTACACGCAAGTAACCGTCCACTGGGGAGTGCACGTAATAAATATATCAGGTTTATTTCTTATCACTATAAATCACTGGCTAGAGTAATATTTATATTACATTGTGACACGATAAATAATTGAAAAGACAATTCGTCCTCGCGAGACAAACTCATACCATTGAAACGTGCGAAATGAAAATAATTAATTAACAATTAATATTAACGAATAATAAATGCAAATAACCTAATGCCTAGTGACACGAATAATGATAAAACAGATGCGTTGCTCTCCCCCATCACTTCCCTAATGGGCCACCGAATACTCACTGCTGGTATTCATGTTTTGAGGAGCAGCAGCTCATAATACTGTTCCTAAAGGTATTATTATTATCAGGAATAAATTGGAGAGGGTGTGGATCGTCATCAAAAGGCTCTGATAGATCGCTGCCTCGTACTAATGTAAAAGAAAAAGATGGATAAGGTGTGGAGCGTAAATCCTTAAACTCTTTATCAACTGTACGTTAGGACGCAAATTATTTCGATGCCCGAAATGATCTGTTAATAGGAAACGCATACAACGTCATTGTTACCAGCAGAGTTTAATCTATCCGGCCATTCTGTCGCAAATACCTTCGGAAGCCACAAATTCCTATCCGAAATTGCAT
This sequence comes from Eumaeus atala, assembly GCA_017140195.1. Taxonomy (NCBI): domain Eukaryota; kingdom Metazoa; phylum Arthropoda; class Insecta; order Lepidoptera; family Lycaenidae; genus Eumaeus; species Eumaeus atala. The sequence continues at coordinate 13,001 of JAFELO010000932.1, read as the reverse complement.
CGAACTCATTTTGGTAGATCTATGCGGGCCATTGGAATTATGTGTTGCTGCATATGTCATAATTGTTTTTTATGTGAGAATCTCCTGAATTTATGACTTCTATTGTATTTCCACATAACTAGAAGAAAAAAGTTTTCCTGAGAGAACATTTTAATTACATCAAAATAAAACCATTTTAAATTCTTGGCGTGTGTTAATGGATGTTGAGAAAATATTTTTTTCATGTGAATCACATTGTAATTACGAAGATGTGATCTCGTCACTTGAAAGAATTTGAGAATCTCTTCAATGGCAATTGTAAGATATCGAAATCATGCTAACGTTCATATAAGTAACAAATGCAGCCCAACGGTCAAAGGTGGTGACTCGAAAGAATGTCGGTAGCAAAAAAAACATTGTGTCGAGATTAAATCCATCAAATAAATCATGTTATCAATTTATTTTACGGCTAGTGATTTCCTATATGCTCTACATCCTAACAACGTACCAAATTACGACTTTGCGAAGGAGGTTATTAGTTCGCGAATACAAAATTAATATTCATAAGTTATTAAATTTAGATTTTATAATAGATCAGTTATTATTGTTTCCTAACAAAAAATTATCAGGACAGGTCATTTTTTACATATAACGACAAATGAGTGGAAATACTTTTTTTATAGATTGGTGGGAAACGACAAATCGAAGCCTTTTCACGACTTTCGACGCCCATGAGCATCCGCATAATTACTATGCCGACGCGTTGCTCTCTTCCCCCCTCCGTAATGGGCCACCAGCTACTCATAAACCGCACGAAACGCGACACTGTGGATGTCACTTTACGGCGGTATTATGTGAGCGCGAGGTACCTCTCCAAAAAAAATCATTTAGGAAAATGACCTTTCCTCACTTGTACGTTACAACGCGGCAATGGTTCCACGCCTCCACAGCACAACTTTAGGTCCGAAATGAAAAGTAAAGAACGACACCCAGTCACTACCTCTTACATTGCCTAAACATCAATTGTTATTTATGAGGCTTCTGTAAATACGACAGAAGGACCTTCTGCGATACGTTACCCTTATAAATCCTTGAAACTTTAGTAATTTTCTTGATATTTTATTGGGAGTAGAGACAGAAATTGTATATAGAGCATAAATTGCATTATAATTGATAGAGGTAATGACTGAAATAAATTTATATTTTTTCATAAAATAGTTAATTATAACAATTTATATGCGGCAATAGTAAAATATGTCTGTAATCTGTAATATGTAATAATTGATATATCATTACTAAAGATTTATATAAATATGAACTTTTACTTATAATGATGAGAGAGAGTCGGGGAGAGAGAAATTCCTTCTAATTAAGATACTATAAGATAGCTTACTAGCTAAGGACCTTTTTATTTATGGCTATTTTTTTATTCGATCGAGAGTTGAGTGTCATTAACACAACAAAACTATAATGTCCACATAATGACTGTTTTGTAAATAAAAAGTATAATAGTTTCATTTAAGTATGAATGTAATCTGTAATTTATTATGAATGAAATTTTATCACTTTATTTATCACTTTTTAACTATTGCTGCTTAATATTTTATCTCGATATGATGACAGGAGCTGTAATGAGTATAATTTACGACGGGAAAAACGAAGCGGATCCAATATCATAAATGAAGGCAGCGCAGCATTGAGCCAATAAAAAAAATATAATAAAAACTAGTAATATTATGAATTATATCTTGATCCGAATTTACTTCTGATATTATCTTTATACTTAGGCGAGAAAAAAAATTGTAGTGAAGATATATATTGCTTTACTGACTCTACAATCCAATTATTGTAAAGAGCACAATAATAATATTCCAACAATTGGAATTGTGTTACATTATTATTGAATTGTTTGTCACTTCACAAAATATTGCAATACTTATTAAAGTTGTCCTCCAGAAAGTTGCATTTATGTAGTTAATTTATAAACCATGAACTTTGTTCGCATCGTTAGGGGGCAAAGAAAACTGAGAGCAAAACAAACATATTTGAGCTTGAACAAAATGGCAAGGGAATAGAATTCATCTAAGTTTAAGCTATTTGACTTTAGTTTATAACGTGAATCGGTGGATGACAGTGTAAACGTGACCAGCAGCGGAGCATATCCAGAATTACAAAATTCCATAACAGCTTAGTATATAAAATAAACTGAACAAGCTAATTGCCAAAATATAACGGACACCGTAATGTTGCTACTCCTGTGCCTCCAGGATCGACAGCGGCAACCACTATGAACCCATGGCTATCATCGCAGAGAGCCCGAGGGAAAAAAATGAAAGTATCTTGGGGGACCCACAACGAACTTAATCAGAAGAAATTAGGAGGAGTATGAAGTAATTCCAACATCCCTCCCAATCAAAGCGGGATACGGTAGAAGATTGAAATGACTTATACAGGCTGAGAGAAAAAAAACAGACCAGTCAAGTGAAGCCCAGCTGCTATATACAAATGTTATATGAATATTGAGAATTTTACTCTATTCATATTGTTATATGAATAGAGTAAAATTCTCTTTATAATAATAATAATAATAATAATAATAATAATAATAATAATAATACTAATAATGATAATTATATAATATCTCTAGGCTTATCACACGTCGTTAGCCTAGCCCTTTTTTTGTTGAGGCGGGGAAACACATTTACGCGCCTTCACCAGCCCTGGGTGGGGTACGGTGCTGTGTGGTACCCGCGGTATATTGTATACTCACAAACACAACGGGAAGTGTCATCATCAATCAGTCCCCTAAGGGCCTCCTCTACACCAGGGCTGCCCTGCACCACAACACGGCCCCACTAACTTTAGGACAGTGCAATATGGTGAGGTTTATCCACCGCCCCTTGCCCCGTGTACAAAAGCACCTCCCCCTGTTGCTCTTTTGTCCCATATTCTTATAAGAGGGGTACAAAGGGCGTCTCCTCCTACTGATCTTTAGCCCCTCTTCTTATAAGAGGGGTGCAAAGAGTTCTCTGTTCTACTGGCTTCGCCTGGGTTCACCTTAGGCTACTGAGCCCCACCGCCGCGACAAGGCTTGAACCATGCTGGGGACGTTAGCTTAGCCCTGTGCTAAGTACCGTAAGGAATTGTGTTACATTTACTAGACAACGGAAATGTATTTAAGACTTTTCATTGTAGAAATACACAACATGCATATACGAGTGTAAACATCCATGACCTAGGTGGGACCCGAACCCGAGACATCTGCTGTAACACGCGGACTAACCACCATGTCACCAACTGAGCCAGCCGTTCGTCAATTGCTTTGTTACTTGTGAATATACTCCATGTAACTGTGATCTAATTTTAGCGTAATTTTGTGTTAGGCCAATAAACAGTTCTGTAAACCTAGTTAGCGACTCTTGGTGCTTTTTTATACTAAAGGGAGGCAAACAAAAAATCGGAGGCTTTTGACGTCTACCGACGTCCATACACATCCGCATTATTGTTGTCATGCGTATGCGTTGCCTTCCTATCCTCTTCTCCTCCTATGGCCACCAGCTAATTATAAACCGCGCGAAACTCTGCAACATATTACCTGTCACTGTGTAGTCGACCGAGCAATGTAAATGCATGTTGTGGTGCAGACACGTAGACACTTAAACAGATATTTCCGACTGCTCTTGCCACAAGTAATGACTCACAATTGTGTAATCTCAAAAAAAGTCTGTTAACTTTTAATGAGACCGGACATGATTTGGTATTTAATATTCCAATTGGTCAGTGGTAGACTTACCTTTAGTTGTCCCAGGCGCGGCTCGAAGCTGGTTAACATAATGACAACCTATTTTTATAAATATTTATGAAACTTGCCAAGCTTTCCTATCGCTCATATTACAAACGTAACATGAATCGGTCGGGCTGATTAATAACTAATAAAAAAGTAACTAGAGAAATACTCGCTGTATTTTCTATTGGAAAATCGCTATCTCTTTCAAAAGGCTCACCACAAATTTGCTTAATAAAAAGGTCAATTCCCAATTGCTTACGTAAGTGGGATGAATTAAAATAATTGCAATATGGCCGCCAATGGTGATAATAAAAGGTGTTAAATAAACTAGGTACCGGTTTTACAACGACTTGATCCCTGTAATTGTAGTTTATCGTGCATATTGTAATTAAAAATAATAAGGCACGTGTAGGGGAAGGTAAAGGTCTTCTTCCCTGTAATTAATTAGTGGCAGTGCTGAGCGTCGTTTAGTAGAAGGCTTGTTTCTAGCTCCATTTGACCTTTATAGTTGAGTAGAATTGGAAAGTACAGCACTCGAGCATACACTAGAGACCTCGCCTAAGCCAGCCCGTTCGTGGGGCGAGCACGCGTCGCTCCCCGGGGTTTGACCTTGACCGTCATCCATATATTACAATTTCCCGGTAATAAATTAATTTGCACAATTTTCTCAACGTATGTCCATAAGTTTGGGAATGTCCTTTAAGGGCTGCATAATAACTGCGACTCGTGCATTAAGTTCATAACCTTCATTTTGCTTAGGGAATCAATAGCGAGATATCGTGCCAGATTGTAATTATAAAAACCGGTTTGAAGCGAGACAGATTCGTATATCGAATGTTCCCTACCAAGAAAAAATTAACAAATATAAATTTGCGGCCCCCTCCACTAAAGTTGTACGAAGTGAACTACACATATGAGTATGTAATTTTCAACAATATAATTATATTTTACAAGTTTAATGATAAATTGACTGGTAGATTGTACTTATACTAGTATATCTCTAATTGATGAAAAAGCACAATAGAGTGACCCCTGCTTCTTGGATCTAATAGGTAGCAGGGGTCAGGCGCCTTCACCAAACACTAAAAAGAAATATTTTTTCGTTTGCTGTTTAAACACTTTACAATATTTATAATGGGTTGCATTTGAAGCCAAACAGTACCAGATCGGTAAAAGCCTTCTAAAATAAATTCTTCAGATTTATTGGAGTTTCTTTATGAGCAGTTTAATAGTTACCAATAAAAAACCAAATTAATACAGAAGGTGATGGTTCAAGAAACTATATTACGAGTGAAAACAAATTAAGGATAAAATAACGGGATTGAAAAAAATATAGGATACTAAGGGAGTATAAGGGGTACTAGCAACTTAGAGGAATACTTACATTGATTACGACTCTCTCACAAAAGTCGTGGTCATGCTGGATCGGTTCAAATGTCACTACGCCGCCTTGGGGCGGGCGCCCCTGTTCTTCTTCTTGACTGCACAGTTTCGGCAGCGACCTACGAGAGAAAGAGAATATATTAAAAAAGAAGAATATAATAGAAGCATGTAGCTGTTAGGGAAAACAATGTAGTGGTATCAACTAAAGGAGGATCTTTATTTCTTTTAAAATGAAAGAGAGGTCCTCTCGGAATATTCATTCCCGTGCCATGGATATCAGCATTATTGGCATGCATCTGCGTTGCCCTCTATTCATTGTCTCCTCCAATAGGCCACTCATATACAACACACAGTAGGGCTGCCAATTTATGGCAGTATCACGTAAGCGACTACATGCGGCAGGTCCAATTCATTTGCAATGCAGCTACTTAAAGTATTGGCATTATCCCTTACTGAATGTGATTACAATAAACTAATATCATTGGTCTTTTGGATGTCTTAAGTTTACACGAATATTACTCATTATAATAAAATTATTTTTACGGATTTTATTGCAGTTTAGTCAATTATTTAATTAGCCCGACGTTTCAGTAACCATAGTCACGGTCACATGTAAAGCTTCTGAATCGTCGGGCTAGTTCAATAATTAAATAAACCGCGATTAAATCCGTAAAAGTAGTCTTATTGTAATAATATCATTTGTGATAATCTTTCAACATCACACCGACGACAAGAGAGTTATAGAGACATTATTGATTTCACGTCATAAAGGATCAACTTTTAAATGGAAACGTTATTATTAATTTTAGATATCTTATCTGTGCTAGATCTGAAAAGTCCTTGAAATGAGTTTAATCAAGAACTAGCTTCCACTTTAAAAGTTTTCCAAGTGAGCAAAGTTCTTTATAAAGTTTTTCTATATAAAATATCAAAGCCTTCAAAGGTCTATCATAATCATTATTATCGGCTTTTAGCAGGTAGATTAGCCACTAATCACGAAATTCAAGGTTTAATTCTCGGGAAGGTAATGATTGGAGATATAAGCGTTATGAATGTTAGAATGAATAAATGTAATTATTACATTTATTCATTGTAATCCGAAGATATGTTACGGGCATCTGCATATTTCTAGAGCTCAGTCTTGTATCTGATTTCTAGAGCTCAGTCTTGCACCTGCCATTTCTTTCTAGCCAAAACAAGTCAGGGCCACCATACATACATACGGTGGTACATTATGGTGGTCGAGTACGAAAGAGGTACCTCCCCGGCTTATTAGACTTATTAGGCTACAAAGTATCACGGTACCATTCCTAGTTATGTTTTCCCTATACTCTTTGCTTGTTGAGTACATGAATTGCATGTAACATATTGGCGTATATGCATGGATGAATGCATTATAAAATAACATATATGACAGGGATATGAATTCAACGATTTCTCATAACATTTCATTTACATGTGATTGTAATAATAATTTTAACTATAAAATAATTGTATATTATTTATTTTATTATATTATCTTTTTGTTAATAAAACAAAACATATAATATAATTTAATATCTTTTTATTTTATAATTTATTGTTTCATATATAATTCAAAGGTTCGGAATTGTTGAGATTTATAGAGTATGTTTTTTGCACTACGCAAGCAATACAGAAAAAGTCAAACCTGGTTCACTTGGAACGGGCTAGAATAGTCAATGTCTTAAATATACGAACTTAACCTTAAAGTATACTAATAATGCAGCAGATTTTTGTATCTATAAAAAATCAAGTGACGAAATTTGCTCGCTTGCCAGCATAGTTAAGCCTAATTAAACTATTTTACTGGAATAGCCTTACAGTAATATGGTGTTGTCTGGGTAAGTTAATCTGCTATTCCAGTAAGAGACAAATTTGACAAATCAATACTCTTGAACATCAGGTCAGCTGTCTTAATATAAATAGAGTAAGTAAGGATCTCGGGACTGCAATAATAATATAAGTTGCGAGTCTTCAGCCATAGAATAGACAACAGATAATTGTGTTCACATAAAAATACCTTGCTAGTCGAATATATGAACTACGAACGAAAGTCTTATAATTTGTTCTTAATACAATGCGTAACATTTACTTATTTATATATTTGTCTTTTTCTCCTTGATCTACGTCTCTACATAACTTTTGTACGTTGTGTACTATGATCAAACATACATTATATATTATAACCATAGTAAAACACAATAAACTGGTACATAATAATTATTTTGAACTTGCTTGTCTTCGTCAATTTATATTAATTTTCTAGCGTATAAAATAAAAGCTTCCGAACACAGTTAGGTCTCACAACTTATAACAATTTGTAGCACTTGTGGATAGCACAATGCAATCATTTTGATACTTGACGCGATTGAGAGCAGAAACGTGCTCGAAAACTCATTTGTGAGCGCCCTCGCAAGTTATATTACAATTGCTGTAATTCCATAAAAAGGGCAGTGGAAAAGTAAACACTACGGCCCCGTTGTTAAAATTGTAAATTGTTCATTTCACTAATTTGTAAATTTTATTCTATTTATCTATTTGAATTGATGTCGGTGTATGTGCTTCATTACCATACTCGATGTGTTTGAGTGACATAGCGCACTCGATGACTCGATAACTCTAAGAATATTTACTATTATTGAAGTGAGGAAGTTTCGGCGATTTGAGTGTCTTTTGTCGGTAGGAGAAAATCTTATGGATTCGCTTCATCGACGTGAATTATAATGAATTATATAACGCGTAGCATACGCAAGGGAGATCTACAAATGTTCGTAGCACATCCACGAGTCGTTACATGTGTTTGCTGTAGCCCCAGTTCATTATAACATTTTCATTGTGATAATCATAGGGCCTCTTCATATTTAATTTTTCGTAACATAACATAAAACAACGGTCGTTGCATATGATTTAAGGTATCTATAGAGTCCTTCCAGGATGCTAGTGTTTTAAAGATAACCTTGCACTAAGCAAGTATGCTCCGCAGGTGAACCCAGACAAAGCCAATTGAAGCGAGGGGATGCCCTTGGCACTTCTCTCATAAGGAGAGGGGGCTAAGGCGCAGGATGAGGAGGCGCTCTTTGTAACTCTCCTATAAGAAGAGGGGACAAAAGAGTAATAGGGAGAAGCGCTTTTGCGTATGGGCCAAGAGGCGAGTATGAGAACCTTGAGAGAATGGGATTCATTGCACTGTCCCAAAGTTGGTGTGGTTAACCTGAGCTGCGGGGAAACCCTGCTGTGGAGGAGGTGTCGATTCCTTAGTACTGGCTAGTCGTCGAGGTGCCCTGATGATTTGCTGTTCCGGGGCACCTCACCAAAGGCGGCATTGACGTCAAGCGGTGAGTTATTGTGGGTATTCGACACTTTATCGTGGTGCGAGCCCCACACAAAACAGTACCCCGCTCTGGGCCGCACAAATTTGCTTCCCCGCGTTAACAAAAAAAAGCTACGCCGCAATGCTGCTGTTGCCGTGTCAAAAATTCACACAACAGCTTTCTTTTATTTAAATGGAACTTAATTGCGTTGTCAAAGCAATCGAAAGTATCATCATCATCATCATTATCAGCCCTCATCGGTCCACTGCTGGTCATAGGCCTCTCTCAATGAACGCCAAGACGATGAAGATCTCCTGCTACTCGCATTCAACACGGACCAGCTAGAGCACGGAGATTGTCTTCACACCTTGTGTACGGTCGACCAACACTTTGTTTTGTTAAACGCGGCCTCCACTCCAGAAACTTTGTGGCCCTACTCCTCTGTGTGTGCGACCAGACCATTTACACTTCAGCGAGCTTATTCTTAGCGAGATATCGGATACTTTTGTTCTCTACCTTCAGACTTCGTTGCGAATTCTATCCGACATAGAAACACCTAAGCCCGTTGAGCTACCGTAAATTTGTGGACCAGTCCTAAATTAAGAGGCCATGTTTCACGGGAGAACGCATTGTTTGAACACGCTTGTCTTCAAACTCTGCCGTATAGGCGACGTGAGAATGTGACGAAGATTCCGGAATGCTATAAAGTATATATAGCCTAATTATTTTGTATAAAATAAAAATCTATTAGAATATGATTAGCGGTTGATCGGAATTGCTGGCGTCCAATGAAAGAAGAAAAAAATGAAAGGAAGCTCAGCAATAGATCGGTTGTAGATGGTAGTGATCATTGTGAAAACATTTCAAAAGTAATTTAAATGTTATAATATTAAACTATACGAGGTCATCAAATCAATGCACAACAGACAGTACTCTATTTGCCTGGAAAGGTTTACTATGAAAATAAAAGTTGAAATACCCCGAAGCCCCCACCGCATGTTACAATATTATGAAAAGCTTTTACCAGCTCTTATTTTATAACTAACTATGATAGCAGTAATTTTATTAGCGTTCACTACATGTAAACGAATTACATTGAAAGCGTTTATAAGTTTCGACGACATACCATGTTGATATGACAACATAGTCCCTTGTACGCTGCGTTCGTTATAAACAAGCAAAACTTTTATAATTAAAATAAGTTATAAACCGAGCCAGTGCCAGCGAGCAGTATACACTGGGCTTAATACTACCAGTGATGATAACCCAAATTTTAAACTTCATCAAAAACAAGATAAATTATACCCGGCCCTCTTTTTTGGTGATCCTATATAATTTTATTTTATTTTTTTGCTTATTGTAATAACGACTATTTTAATATTCGACTTTGGAAAATGTCTGGTGTTTACTTACACTCCTGACCGCAAAAAGGATTTACACAGACTTGACATTGATACCATGCTGATTGATAACTGCCGAAACGACTTAAAGAAAAGATAGGCAGACAAAATTTGTTACATTATATGCTATTATCTTTTCGAAAATAGAACGCCCAATTTGAATTTATTCGAACTAATAGAATTTGTGTGAGTCCCCTTACGTAGAACTTTCTCTGCCGTAAACTTTCTCAACAATAGAAAGAAACGAAATTCGTGCGGTGATAAAGTTTTACTTTTTAAAAGGGAAAACAGCAACCCAGATTAAAGTCAAGCTAGATTAGTGTTTTAGGTAATACTGCCCCTGCATTGAGTACAATTCACACCTGGTTAACTGATTTTAAACGTGGGATACAGAGCTGTGAAGACGCCAACAGGTCTGGCCGTCCAAATGAATTCACGAATCCGGGCATGGTCAAAAATATTCCAAAATTGTTTTAAATGATCGGCGCCTAAAGCTGCGGCAGATAGCAGAGATTTTACACCAACATTTGCGAATGAAAGAACTAGGCGCTAGATGGGTGCCGCGTTTGCTCACTATTAACCAAAAGCAACGTAGAGTGGACGATTCGTCGGCGTGTTTAGCGCTGTTTAGGCGTGATACTAACAAGTTTTGCTACGTTATGTATAAAGAACAATCTATGCAGTGGACTGAGAGCGGAAAACCTGCGCCGAGGTAAGCAAAATCGGTTTAGTCGGCCGGCAAAGTAATGGAGAATGTTTTTTGGGATGTTCAGGGGATTATTTTAGTGCATTATTTGCAAAGAGGAAAAACAATAAATGGAGTGTGTTGTGCAAGCTAGCTGCAAAAATTTTGTGAGGAAATCCGAAAGAAAGGGCCATGAATGGCGCTTCGAATTGTTACCGCATCCGAGGTATTTATCTCATTCCCCAGGTCTGGCCACGTGCGACTTTCACTTATTCCAGAATCTCAAGAAATAGTTAGGTGGCCGAAGATTTTCACCAACTGAAGAAGTCATTGTCGCCGAAGACGAGTATTTTGAGAGGTAGAGAAAATATCTTATCAAACCGGTGTAACGGCATTGGAGAAGCGCTGGGCTAAACGCACCGAGGTAGAAGAAAACTACGATGGAAAATAAAATTGTTTTAAATATAATTCTTAAAGTGTTTCTTTGGCGTTTCGGATACTTATCAGTCACCTAGAGGGTGGATCTAAAAGTCCGTGGCCTAACCTACATGGAGCTATGACATCTTTTTAAATCTGCCGTCATTTGTTAGTATGTGTCATATTGATTTATTGTGCGCAGTTTCATTCCGATACTGCTTTATAAACTTTTAAAATTATTTAACAATATAAACTTTCTGCGATTATTTGTTTGAAGCAATCTGACGCAATTTTCAATAATGGAGAAAATTGAGCACCGTGCGGCCATTAAGTACCTCACTTTGTGGGCGTCTGCTCCATCGTATTCCAGTGTCAAGAAGTGGGTAGCTGAGTTTAAGCGCGGTCGTGAGAGCATTAAAGATGATCCTAGGAGTGGAAGGCCTACATCCTCTACCACGAAAGAAAACATTGATAAAATTTGTGATCTCGTACTGGGTGACGACGTTTGACCATTGGTAAGATAGCTGAGATAACAAACATTAGTTATGGCCTATAAGGTTTCTGCTCGCTGGGTCTCGAGGTGGCTTTCAGCAGAACAAAAACGAGTTCGATACACAATATCGCGAGAGTGTTTGGAACTTTTTGAGACTGATCCCGAGAGCTTTTTGTCTAGATTTGTTACCATGGATGAAAGCTGGGCTTACCACCATACTCCTGAATCAAAGCAACAATCCGAACAGTGGAAAAGATCAGACTCTCCTACACGGAAAAAGGCTAAGTACGTTTTGTCGACTAACAAAGTCACGGCTTCTGTTTTTTGGGATGCGAAGGGCATTATTTTTGTAGATTATTTACCGAAAGGTTCAACTATAAATTCTAGTTATCATTGTAACCTTTTACGAAGACTCCGGAAAGAAATAAAAGAAAAAAGGCCGGGAATGTTGCGTAAGAAATTTTTGTTTCATCAAGACAATGCACGTGTTCACACTTCGGTTGAAACAATGTCTGTAATCCATGATTGTGGCTACGGATTGCTGCCCCACCCACCTTATTCGCCGGATCTAGCAACCCTCGGATTATCATTTATTTCCAAATTAAAAAAAAACATTTGTGTGGCTCGAAATTTTCGACCAAAGATGAGGTGATAGTCTCAGTAAGCGATTATTTCGCCGACCTTCCTGAATCTTTCTTTACGAGATGATAAACAAGTTGCAGGAAGAAGTGTGTTGAGCTAGATGGAGACTATGTCAAAAATATAATTCTTGGTCGGGCATAGAAATTTTAGATCCACCCCGTATATGTAATTGTCAGCGTTTGCGTACAGAATCCTTAAAAAAATTATTATCTACTCAATCGAAGCATCTAATCGACTTATATATACATATAAAACATAGTCATTCATGATAGAGTGATTTCTTGAGGAAGATTTTACTGTATAACTGGATAAGATAGCAATCCGGCCCGTCTTATCCACGGCCGAAGACTGCTTGGATTGCAAGTATTAAATATCCTTGAAGTATAAAAATATCCTAGAAAACCGTTGGGTTATGTGCAATATTCAATAACGCATGTATTTTGCAGCGAGGACGCAAGCAAATATTTAATCTAATGTTGGAGTCCGGAATGTGCTCTGCGGTAAAATACCAACTGGTTCGATCGAACTACAACCAGAACAAACAACATGAAGCGTCGTTTGAGGAGTACCTCAGATGTCGTTTCATGCTGTTTGTTCTCAGACTTTAGTAGAAGTCGATAGACGACGTTTACGTAAACGGAAATTGTCCTCTCTTAGTATTGCTTAACAAGGTTATTGCGATTGACTGGCTTTTAAACTCCGCGAGCGCTTTGATTCTCGCTGTGATCTTCATTATTAGCACGCCGTTGTGAACACTTTTTTCTTGCTATGATTGTCATTATAAGCACATTGTTGCGAGCACTTTGCTTCTCGCTTTGATCATTATCATAAGCACACTGTTGCAAGCACCTTGCTTCTTGCTATGATCATCATTATAGGCACA
>JAFELO010000931.1:189369-232569 GCA_017140195.1 Eumaeus atala | reverse complement strand
TCGCCTCGATGCCCGTAACCCCCCCACAGTTTCTGTGGAGATGACCAGCAGTGATTCTATCTCCGTTTCACCTTTATCTATACGGCGCCATTGGCTTGCTAGCCGGTATTTAATTAAAATTTGCTCTAAGACTAATAGGCGTAATATTGTAAATAAATTAAAAATTCTTATTGTTCATCGCCGCCACTTCAGTAATATCAACTTTTTTGTTGGCAAAAATTTGTGTCGAGAGTACGGACCTCGATGTTTATGAGAGCCCTAAATTATAAATGTTCTCACTTGGGTGTCGCATATAGATGTTAGGTCATGTATTTCACTTACAGTCAAAGGCTTACATGCAACCAAGCGTAAATTGCTAGATTGAGAGATGAAAATACATACTTTGAAAATGTTATCACATAATTATTCTCGATTTTATAAGATATATACCGATGGGTCTAAATCTGAACAAGGTGTTGGAGCAGCTCTCTTCGATCCTCAGTGCAACGTTTCCTTCAAGTGGAGGCTGCACAGTGCGGCGTGTTTGATGCGAGCCGAGCTGGTCGCGATTAAAGAGGCTCTAAGTTACGCAAATAATTTACCGAACCAGCCTGCAGCCGTTGTACTGTCGGACTCGAGGAGTGCCTTCCAGCACCTTACTAGTTGGGTGTCGGCTCAGAGAGGCATGCCCATTGCATTTGAAGCTATTAAGTTAATCCAGGAATTTATCCAGAAAAATAATGTCATAAAAATCCAATGGATCCCCTCTCATGTTGGCCTTGATGGAAACGAGATGGTGGATAATTATGCAAAAGGCGCTTGTAATGGATGTCCTAGGCTTCAAAGCCTTTGCCAGTGAACCACTTCCTTTTGTAAAGAATAAATGACTATAAAAGTGTGTATGACTTTGGTGACCTCAAGCATGTTCGGGCCTGGTACAGAACCATCAAAGGAAAACATCTATGGACTTCTTGGTTTGACCGCGCCGATCTCTCTAGGGGACTGCTGATTTCGACATTCAGACTGCGTTCAGGACATGTTCCAACAAATAAATTTTATCATATGATGGGTATTAAACCCTCACTAATTTGTGAAATGTGTCATAAATTTGAAGACCTACTGCATATTTTGTTGGAATGTGTCAGTAATGCAGATCTGAGAAGTGCTGGGGGAGTCTGTTCCTGTGAGTGTTGGCGCGGTCAACTGCTGTCTAGCAGCGGGGCCACTTACAAGCACGGCTCTTAAATTGTACAATTTCGTTGATCAATCCCTTCATTCATGGAATGTGATAGCATCAATGAGGCTGACATGTTCACCTCAGGTGTTCAAAGCCTCGTCAAATATTAGAATTTAAAAAAATCACCATATCATCAACAGCCGGACGACGTCCACTGCTGGACACTTTAACCAAGGCGTCCTTCCACCGTGTAGAAGGTCGTCCAAAACTCCGTGTTCCGGTGCGGAATTATATTCACCGTCAATAGATTATTTAACACGCCCTTTTGTTTCAGATTACCAGAACATTGTATTGAATATGTAAAAGTTATTCAGTGGTCTAAAGAAAACCCTTGGGGCAGTGAAACTCCTCTAGATGGCGATGAGCCTCAACATGTGGCTTGGGTATTTGAAAAAGCTCAAGAGAGAGCGATGAAATATGGCATTACATCTGTCACATACAGACTAACCCAGGGTGTGTTGAAGAATATAATACCTGCAGTGGCCAGTACCAATGCGGCTATTGCTGCCGCTTGTGCTACGGAGGTATAGTCTGTGTAATGATATATTTGACGAATTCGTTTTCTCACATGCGTCTCTTTAAATTACATGAATCTTTTACTCATATATTAGGTGCCATTTCCAAAACTTTGATAGAGTGGCTTATTGATTCATCGTCATTATAATCACAAAATCATCTACATTCTTTATCCGTCTACTGCTGCGTGTAGGCATTATGAATGAACGCCCAGAAGATGGTTTATGGGTTCTCATGGTTCGCTAATTGCATCCATCACTAACCCGCACTAATAAGTAATTCCACTTTTATGGTCCATAGACAATTATGTAAATTATTGCATCATTACAGTAATACTGTGAATTTGTGTATGTATACGTTTAAGTGTGTATATATATATATATATATATATATATAATGTTTATTTGATCATTACAATTCTTGTAGGTGTTCAAACTGGCATCTTCCAGTTGTGCCAATATGAACAATTACATGGTTCTCAATATGTCCGAGGGAGTGTACACATATACATTCAATGCGGAGAAACAAAACGATTGTGTAGCGTGCAGTAACACTACAAGAATAATGGAAACAGTATATGATGCTACATTACAGGCCATATATGATAAACTTTGTGAAGACAAGAATTATTTGATGAAAAGTCCAGGCAAGTAACAAAAATTAAAGTTGTGTAAAAAACATTAAATTAAATTTTATTATAACTAAAAGTAGCAGTTCAAATGGAAGTAGTGATAATGCATCAGAATCTAGACTAGTTCACTGGGACAAATCACCGCCCATCTACCATTTATTCTGTAAGATAAACTTAGCTATGCAGCTAAGTTCATCATATACAATAAATGGTAACATTAGTAAATGTTAACATGGTAATATTCTGACTAGAGAGAGAGAGAGAGAGAGAGAGAAGAGAGAGAAGAGAGAGAGAAGAGAGAGAGAGAAGAGTGAGAGAGAGAGAGAGAGAGAGAGAGACTTATGTCTCTCTTACAGCTGTGCTGTCTGATTATAGTCGACTTTGTCATGACCTAATCAGGAACTAAAAAATATTAGCAACATATCATCATATCATGTTAACATATCATGTTTGGTAGGTGGACTGTTGTAGTGTGAATGTAAGCCACCTAAGGTAGTCTCCTAACACCAGGTAACCAGCTAGTTTTACCTTCAATGCTAAAAAAAAACTTTGTTACTTTTCGATTTTTTTTTAATAAGAAATTACTTACTTACTATTTATCTATTATTTTAGGAATTACCACTGTTATTAATGGGCGCAATAAAACATTGTACATGCCGACCGTTAAAAGTATAGAAGAGAAAACTAGAGATAATCTCAAGAAGAAAATAACCGAACTAGGATTATATAATGGAGCCGAAATCTTGGTAGCAGATTTGACTACACCCAGTACATTAACTATAAAGCTAAAATTTGTTGAATGTTAAAATGAAACAACTACTTATTTATTCATGTATACTGTTTTTAATAATGTTTTTGAAAACCTTTTTTTAAAATTAAATATAGGTAATCAGCTAAAAAGAGTATATGTCTGTTATTCGTAAATCGCATCTAAAGAGAGTATTATAGTGGTGCCCTTGCTGCATTGTCAATGAATTGAATGGGAACGTCAACATGAATATGCTTACACTTTTTTTTATAGAATAGAGGGGCGAACGTGTAATCCGAGCCTTATTACGAATACCGACGCCCATGAACATCCACATAATTACTATGCTGATGCGCTGCCCTCCTTCCCTGCCCACCATTGGCCACCGGAAACTCACAAACCGCACGAAACGCGACATTGAAGATGTCACTTTACGGCGGTATCATGTGAGAGGTTCGGTCGTGCCGGCCCAATACCGTGGCATATGAGGATGTAGTGTCATGCACCACGCATGGCACTACCTCCTCCTATGCAGCAATGCACTCTTCCTTAAATTGTTCAATTCAATTGTTAAAATCAAAATTACATTATTCAGTTGCCTAAAAAAAGTCTTAAATCACTCTCCGATTATATATCGCTACTATCATACTACCATAGAAGGTGAAGAGGAAGGGAGTGCAATGCACCTGCACGACATTGATGCGGATGTCTATGGGCTTTGGTAGTCAGAGGGCTACGATTCCTCGTTTTCTCGCCTATAATAAATAAAAAATCTATCTAAAATTCAAGCAAAACTTGTGTATTTTCAAATAAACGCTTTCAAATATTGCTTACTTAATTTTTTCTATCTATTTCACTTAGTTAAGATTCCAGGTGACATCAAACAGGCAGTGAATGAACAAGTAACAAATATCAGTGCTGACGTAATTTGATTTTAGCAATGCCCTTAACATACACTTTCGCATTTTGTTAAATATCTTAAGCAGATTAAATATTTCTGATATTCAAGTAACTGGTTTACATCTTATCTAGTTGAATGCTAGCAGCGTATTCAGATGAACAATTGCTACTCTGTTTGGGCATGCACTTTTGCTACGGTACCATGAAGGTGTGCTATCTCTTTTGTTCTCCGCAAATTTTATGCATAGCATGACCTAAAAACCTTTTATCACCCTAAAGTATTTATTTTATTCATATTAAATGGAAAATTGATCTATATTAAATGGAAAATCTAACGAACACATTTATTTATATAAGAATTAATACCGAACATAAGAAAATAGCCTCGAAAATAAAGAAATACATTTTGAAATTTTGCACATAAGTCTTTATTGTGAATTAACAATAAGAGATAGAGACACACTATTGTGGACTTCTTTTGTTGTGTTTTGGTAGATCAACAATTCTCTTGTAGCTTGGATAAATCTCTTCTGGTTTATTTGGTTCGTCGAAGTGAGAACCGAAGTAGGATGCATAGAGTTCAATGAAATAAAAATGTTTTATTCATAATATCTTTCTTACAAATCTCTAATTGAATGACAAACTTATGCACCAGTATATAAGTATTATCTATGAAGTTATACTAGCAGTAGTTGTATGTGGAAAGCAGCATTCCCCTCGCGAGTCGCAGTATATTTAGACTTGTGTACGGGTTGGCCTCGGCCACAAACCATAATAATGCCTTTTCAATTTATGTGAGATTACTAGAGAATACATAAGTATTTTTAAATCTCTCTGATAAAAAAAACGTTTATCCATAGCGTTTGTACATAATAAAATGTATGCTTTAGTAATATGGTAACGTATAAAATACCGTTACCATATTATTAAAGCATACATTTTATTTTGTGAAAATCTCGATATATCAGAGGAATGAAGTACTATAAATAATATTAATTGACCGTACATCAATGACGAGCGTGAAACTGTAGTGTATAAACTATTTATTCAAAATTCATATTTTACATATTTTTTGTCATGAAACATGCGTGTACGATGTAGTGATAATTTTTCATATGTCTTGTTTCTAAAATAATAATGTTAGGTAGACATTACCTTCATAACCGATTAAAAATATTTGAAATGTGCATGTACCATATTACGCTATCTGTTAGGAAAAACCGCGCAAAAGTTAGTTGAGAAGATTTTGAGAAAATCGAGCACATACAGACAGACAGCTTTTGGGAACTTTGTTTACTAATAAATATAAAAGATATCAAAGGTACAACTTATACTCAAATATTTTAATCCTTTACCAGTATACCACACCGCCCATTTTTATTCAGAACTACAATTATTACTTTAATTTTTCAGGTTGGGTAATCTATCTCACTCTTCTGGTACATCATTTCATAAGTTATTTTAATTTTTACGTTATTTAAAATTTTTACGTAAGCAATGCTTATAGATGAAAAATTACCCACATATACGTATCGTACGTAATTTTAGGAATCTGTTGAGCCTCGTTGTTTTGAAGACGAATAACTGACGTGGTTTTGTTTCCTGTCAAATCACAAATGTCAACTTAAGATCAAACCTGCTGCCACTAATAATTTATCTTTGACCCTATTTTAAATTCCTATTTTCCACAATATTATTAAGCAAATTTAAGTTTTTGTTAAGCAATTAAAGCACAATAAGTCAAAATGTTGGACAGTTTATTTGATGATGTGAAACGCATGAACAAAAGACAGGTATATGTTATAAGATCTTACCTACACATTTGATGACGTTTACTTTCGCCGGTAATATTCAATCATTATTTTTTTGTTAAAGTTTATCTACCAAGTGCTTAGTTTTGGCATGATAGTATCGTCAGCACTTATGATATGGAAAGGTTTAATGGTTGTAACCGGCAGTGAAAGTCCGATTGTCGTCGTATTGTCTGGTAGCATGGAACCAGCGTTTCACAGAGGGGACTTGCTGTTCTTGACAAACTATCCCGACGAACCTGTACGTGTCGGTGAAATTGTTGTCTTCAAGGTGAAAGGCCGTGATATCCCAATAGTGCACAGAGTACTCAAATTACATGAGAAGTAAGTATGACAATTAAAAATATTGATTTGAAATGTTCTTTATAATAACTTATACATACTTAATTTACAGGAACAATGGAACGGTAAAATTTTTGACCAAAGGTGACAATAACAGCGTTGACGATCGAGGATTATATGCACAAGGCCAACTTTGGCTAACTAAAAAAGATGTTGTGGGACGCACAAGAGGGTTTCTTCCCTATGTTGGAATGGTCACAATATATATGAATGAATATCCAAAGTTTAAGGTTTGAGTCATTGTTATGTATATTTTTATAAATAACTAAATTAAAATATATTTATTATTCATTACCTTTGATCACGACAATCTTCAATTTGATCATTGATACCTTTTTTTTTGATGTGGATTGTGTATTTAAGTTCTTTACATAAATATACAGTGTACATAATGTAAGTTCTATTACATCATGTATACCCACGTATTATTTCATTTCTAGCTAAACTTACCTATTTCTTGAGTAGAAAGAACATGTAGATAAGTAAATACAAATATTTCAAATTTGCCTGAACATACAACAAATGTTTAGTGTGCTAATCTGTAATTTGGTGTCTACTTCAGCACTAAACAAATTTTTTTCTAACAAACACTTTGCAAGGTGATGTCAGTTTATCAAATTTTTGGGACTATAGCAAAACAAAGACCTTAATGTTTGATAATTTTCAATAAGAGTTATAATGAATAAATAAACTACACAGATATAGGAAAAGCAAGCTGGTGAGATGTTAATCTTCGGATTGAATGATTATGTAAGCACCAGGGGTTGGATGGATGTCTTTGCTTTGCTTAGTTTAACATTGGTGCCACTTTCTAATAAAAAGGTTACAAGTAGGACAATTCCGCATATAGTATTCACTTTTTTATATTTCATTTTTTTCCTGCTTAGTTCTTCTCAGGTCGGGATATTTAATTTTTGCCCTGCTTAGTTCTCCTCAGGTCAGGATATTAAATTTTGGTCCTGCTTAGTTCTCCTCAGGTCAGGATATTTAATTGTTGCCCTGCTTAGTTCTCCTCAGATCAGGATATTAAATTTTTGTCCTGCTTAGTTCTCCTCAGGCAGGGTTATGGTTGAATCAATAGTAGTTTAGTACCAATGTTCAAAATGAGATTCGTTAAATAAAGTAATTTTTATTTATTCCTTGAATTGGTGTCATATTAGTAACAATAGTGAAGTATTTTAGATACCATTTATATTCAAACATACAGTTGGAGCCATTTGATCATCATAATCAAACAACTGATTAATCGACACCCACCAACATCTGCATATGCATATGAGTTCCCCAATATTCATATTTCATCGGCCCGATGGATCACTGGCCACTTACAAACTGCAACAAACATGACAACATAGCCATAATTTTGAAGGCATTATCATGTGATATAGAGGTAATACCCTAATGCCGGACCAATTTGGCTGCAATGCAACACCACCTGTATCATTTGACAACTCTCAAGTAAATGTTTGTGATATCTTTGATTAGCTTCTGTCTTTAAAAACATTAAATTTCATTTATTAATTTATTATCCCAATTTCCAATAATTCTGATCCTTCTGATTTTGAATTGTATATGCAAATTTGCACCACCATTTCATTTTAGTCACACAATTAAAGTAAATATAAAAATAAAGGTTCTGTAAATATATATTACAAAGTTATATAATGTGATAAAGTGGAATATACATTACAGTCTGTCAATGCACACACAAACATTAGTGGGACTCTGTAGAAGCAAAGACATCATACTTGTTGCAGCACAGCTTTGCATTGTATCTTAGAATGAAAGGCAATGTGAATTAAAAGTAGCAGTTGCAACTGTATGTTTAATAAATTAATTATTTTAATTTTCAGTTTGCTGTTCTGGGTTGCCTAGCAGTTTATGTTTTAGTACATAGAGAGTAAGGACCAAATTTGATCTGATGTAAGGTGAATGTGTAAGGAACGCAGCACATCGTACAGATTTTGAAATATTATTGATTAAAATAAGGTCTCTCTAATTTTCCAATTTTTTATTTATAACATCCTGTTCTTAACTTACTCTAATTTTGTTAAAAAAAAAATTCTAACAACCTGCTTCCCGTGAGTTCGTCCGCGTTGGCTACAAACACAAAAATATTGTTTCTATACTTTGTCAGCTATACTATTACATAAGCTACAACATTGTAAATTCTTATCAACATCAACATTTGTAACAAGCATCCCATCCATACATCCGTCCATATTTTTGCATTTGCAATATTACCAAGTTATAAATAATATTGTCGTCCTAGCCAGATTTCGGTTATGGCAGCCAACTACTGACACTAGCCAAATGCGTACGATATAATGCACAAGTGAGTGCACAGAGAGTGATCGAAGATGAGTACGGGACGGCAATCCGACACAACCGGAGGGACGATATTATTCAACAATTTGATAATACCGCTAACACTGGTGCTACTCGGGACTCAAACCCGCGACCTCAGAATTGTGCTTGAAACATGCTCACCAATAGGCCTCGAGGCAGTAAGGGTATACAGTGTAGATTACAATAAACCTTCACCACTTTGTGAAGCGTGTCATAGGTTTGAAGATATGCTGCATATTTTGTTGCAATATGTCAGGAATGCAGATCTGAGAAGCAGAGTGCTAGGGGAGTGTGTTCCTGTGAGTGTCGGAGAGGTCATCTGCTGGCTAGCAGCAGGGCCACCTACAAGCAGGGCTCTTAAATTGTACAATTTTGTTGACCAATACCTTCATTAAGAGAATGTGATAGCAGACATGTTCACCTCAGGTGTTCAAAGCCTCGTCAAATATTAGAATAAAAAAATAATCAATAAAACTTATATATTTCAGTCTATTGCTGCCTTTAGCTGCACATAATGTAAATGCTTCAAAGTAATGTAAATACAACATAATTGGTAGTATAATATATACTTATTATAAAACAAAGTATCCAAAAGCTGTATGTCTGTATGGGATCGGTTTTCTTAATATCTATTTAACGGATTTTCACTAACGGATACAACGATTCCCGAAGAAGGTTTAGTGTATAATTTGATGGTCCCTGTTATTTTTGACACGTAACGCGGTGGACACGGGTGCGTTTTCATATATAATTAATATAGAGAAAGATACTCGTAATGTAATATTTTTCGCAGAAGATCCAAATAACAGTTCCCCCCCTCTACTTAGTGGTGACGGAGTACGGAAAACTCATTAGCATCGGCAGCATGCCATTTTGTCCAGAAGGTTCACAAGTGGTACGAACCCCAATTTGGACAGACATTAAGTTGTAAGGGTAATCGTAAAATAACACATTGCACTGGAGAATACCTGCCTAGCTATACTAAAAATATACAGGTGAGGACTTGTTTGTTTGCCGCGAATCTATGGCCCAAATTGGAAAATTATTTTTGTGTTGAATAGTCCTATTTATCATATAGGCTCTGGCCTACACACATGATGCTACCACTAATCAGGACCGGAGTTACGCGGGTGAAACGGCGGTGTGATGGCAACGTCCGACGTTCCGATGTGAATGTGCCATAAAACAAAATGTGCAATATGCCTAAAAACCACGACCACTCGGTCCAGATCCAAGAGCGACACGGCTAGGAAGAATCAAGATTAAGACTTGTAAGTGTTATACGTAGTGGCTATGAAATTCTAAAGGATGCGATATATTTGAAACTCAATGATTAAGCAGTTTCTCGGAAGTCGATGGAATCTTCCTACGTGAAGTAGATACGATCCCTTGTCTATTATAATCATAAAGCCCCCGTACCTTAAGGATTTAAAATCTATCAATCTTCCATATTCGGATAAAATGTGAACGCTCTGTAGAATATTTTTCATATTATCTATAATTTGTTTCTTTCATAGAGATCTTATTTCTTTCTCTACCTACTTTTTACGTAGTCATATATTGAGGTCTCTAAATTATATAAACATAGTTATGTAGATAGACCGGTAGGTACTAGATCTATTGAATTTTAGTTTTAATTTAGCTAAATAAAATAACCAACTACTATGCTTTTAATCAAAAATATAGTAGTTAAGTACTTTATTTATTAATTAAGTATTTCCAACTAAAACCATTAGAAATTGTTTAATCTATTCCATAGGGCTTAGTCCTAACAATACATTTTAAAGAACTGAAAGGTAAAATAAAAAAACGAGGTAGGGTAGCCGCTTCCACAGCCGAGACCATTTCATTAAGAACATTTTTGCTTAAAATTGCTCTATTCCGATGGGACGGTATTCCGACACGACCTTAGGGAACTACGATTGTGTCGGAATCATGCGCCGGGTTGACAGCTTTACGTGTTTCGCGGCACGGGGCTCTAACACCATCCACTTTATTTAAAAATGTAAAATCACAATGACTCTGTTTACTTTCGATACTATCCACAGGATTGAAAAGTCACGAAAGGGTAAGTACCTATTGTCTAAAATTACTTCTAATGGGTAGTAAGTATTAAAGAAACTGTATAAAAACGAGTGTGGTGTGTGAAGTACACTACAAAACCAGACAATACCTAAATTTAA
The DNA here is from genome assembly GCA_017140195.1 of Eumaeus atala. Classification (NCBI taxonomy): domain Eukaryota; kingdom Metazoa; phylum Arthropoda; class Insecta; order Lepidoptera; family Lycaenidae; genus Eumaeus; species Eumaeus atala. The sequence continues at coordinate 221,873 of JAFELO010000931.1, read as the reverse complement.
AAAGTTTTTTATGTTTGGATTACGTGCACGGAAAGTTGTGCTTTAATAGAGTTGTTTAAAGTTTTCAAACCATCACATTATCCGTTTATCATGTTTTGATGCGAAGGCTTTAATTACTAACATTGCTTTTAAGTTAAGGTCGATCGAACTTTTTCTGAGTGAGATCTTATCGACTTGTTTAAAATAGATTATTTGTAAATAATCTACTTTTACAAATAATCCTTTCCTTATCCACGACACCGCAACTTCAACGGCATCGTGCGCGCGCCGTCTGGTGTGTGAGGAGGGGGACCGTTTCCCCCTTTTCGGTCCCAATAATAATCACCATAGGATAACGCACACAATAAAATACCGGTTTGTCTCTTCGCATCTGCGGGAAAAGAGAGGGGTCGTCTCCCTAAACCTGAAGACATAAAAGTCTTTCGTAGTCATTCGAACTGTTAAGACTGGACAAGCGCCGCCAATCAGTAGTAGGTCCCTTCGAAAAAAAAATCTACTGGGTAGGTAAATAAACGTTATGCTTTACATGATCTTTAGATCACAATATCATTTAATTAATTTTATACAGTTCTCAATATGGTTAAACTGATATTATTCATTCTAAAAAAATCAAATCAGTCTTGACGTTATTTACATACTTGAGTATATGATAATTTAATAAAACATGCATTCGTTTGTTTCTACTTTTTCATATAAAGTTGATTTCAGTAGACCTAGAAGACTGTCTCCTAAAGTTTTAATTTAAAGGCTTTTACGCAGCTAGGAACTATGAGACAAATATTAAGCGGACCAAAGAACTGAATGGTAAAATTCCATTGTTCGAAATAACTAAATTTAATAAAAAATGATGATAATGTAATTTTGACCCTCGCTTTTGCATTTCATAGTGCCAAGTTTTAGTTTTCACTAGTTTTCACTCTCACATTAAATCAATTTATTTTATTTATGTTAAGTTACCTAAGATTTAATAAATGTATAGAAAACAAATCTGATGATTGGTTGTCTGATGCATGTCACATTACACTGTGCTACATTTATGCAACGCAGATGATACACATTATACGTAGGAATTAGATTAGATTAGGTATAGGATATATGCCCCATCATGGTTCAAGCATTGTCGTGGCGGTGGGGCTCAGTAACCGGGGATGAACGAAGGTGTCACACCTTGGGTGACCCCAATTGAACTGAGAAGCTACTATTTGTACCCTCTGCTTATGAGAACATAAGGAGAGGGGACTACATAATTGAGACCTCTTCTCCGCATTTCGGACACATTCCGTCAGACGATGCTGTAAATCATCAACAGTCTCGCAGTGTACACAATTGGGTGAATCAACATTTTTGCATTAAAGTTATACATAAAAGTTCCCTGTGCATCGTGCTTTCATAAATCGACGCCATTTTTTATTTCAACCATAGACCACAGACATTCTGTTATAAACTAAGTGCCGTCGCATTGTTAAGTTCTTAATTAGAGCGCTTGCCGCCGCGATCGTTTCCGGCGCAGCAGTATTCAGCGGTTAACGCTTTACTAGCTCATTAAGCTTGTCTCGGGTGTAAACAAATTACCATGGGCATCCGTTTATGTTACTTCCATATGCAATGAACGCGGGGCCTAACGATCTTCATTCGTTTTCAACGCTTATGCCTAATGCTTTATTTTTATTTCAGTGAGTAGAACAAATAGTAGGCATAAGGATACATACACACATACATTATTATATAATAGAGGCTACTTACTGTTAACCTACTCCGCCAAAATAGTAGTTGACAAAGTTATATTGGGGATGCCGACATTTTGTATCATTCGAATAACAAATAAATGTGTAATTATTTTTTCCCGTCATATAATTTACATTTTTTAAATATTTTTGGACACAGCGGCAACAGAAATACAAAAATTTCAACAGTCTAGCTAGCATAGTACTTGAGATTGGCTGGCGACAGAGGACGGGCAGACAGACCAGCTGACAGCAGAGTCATAGTAATAGAGTCCCATTTTATCTTTTGGGTACGGAACCCTAAAAAGGAATGATTTGGTCTTAATTTTGTGATCGGTTTTATGTTACGTGGGTCGAACAGAAAGATTTTCGTAAATAAAGAACAATTTTCTATAGATAAACATTTTCGAAGTGCTCTCGGTTAGCTTCAGTACAAAGTTTTATGCATCTAAACCAGTTTTAGAGACACTTTATATTCCGAGACAATATTTACAGCCTGTTCAAACACTGACAGCGCATTTTCAAGCGACGGAAATTGTATCCCTGTATAATTGTATTGTAAGAGATTTTTTTTAGGGAAAACAATCACAAGGCGTTAGGTCAGGGCTGTAAGGAGGGTGACCCCAGATTTGACTGACGTGATGTCCAGGAAGCCCCATGTATTAAGCGCGGTGTGCGCGGGCGCGTTGTAGTAGTAACGCGCGGTAGTCCTTGCTCAGTACAGAAAAAAATTGGGCAAGCGTTTGGAAGTATGTACCATTCAGCGTTAATGCTTCTTTAATCCCGTTATGGAATTGACACTAAGAAGCCAGCCATTTTGAGGTAGCTAGCGATTAAAATCGTCCCTTCGAATCGGATCAAGCAGGATCGCTTCACTCCGCCATGCGTCGCTTCATTTTTCTTAAAAATATTAGAGGGAAGTTTTGAAATTGGAGCGTTACTTATAAAGATTCTGAAAATATAATTATTTTCGGAATAAATTATACCCAGCTAGTGTCTGATACGTAAAACTTTTTCTTACAATACTATTTGAGTGACCAGGCATTTTCTGCCTACTATTTACGTTAACGAATAAATCAATCAGAAAAAGAGGGATTTACGAATTATCGGTTGCCGGTATGCTTCTAATTATGATCTTCATGAGAAATTTATTTAATATAATATAAGTTTATATCAGTGCACGTAAGAATTGTCTGACAGTAATTAAAAAAATATTTTAAAGTAGATAACTGTTTGGATACGAAGGCATTATATAGCTTTATAGAACTAAATCCATGTCTTTATTAAAAATAAAAGATATGACGGCAAGCTAATTATGTTGCATAAACTGGATCTCTTTGCTTTCGCTATGCTGAAATCTTTGAGTTACTACTCTTGGGAGAGCCTTAATTTACTATCCAATTAGCTCTTTTGAATATTAAACTGAATAATACGGCTAACATGTTTTAAAAATTCGCTACCCTATTTTAAACCCTAGATTACTGGCTCGAATTGGGATATATTAATATGTATTTATAATGTGTAAAAACTTTATACTATTTTTGTCTAATTATGAAAATTACTCTCTTTCTCTCTTTCTCGGTAACCGATTATGTGTATCAAATACTGAGTTCTCTTCAGAAGTCATCCCTGAAATGAAGATTTTTTATGTACAAAATTATACCAATTCAACATTTATGCATTCATGCATTTCCGTTGTGTATTCTCTATTATTGTTAATATCAATAATCACTTAAACTGTTGCATCATTTTAGTAATGACAATATTATTTAGCATTATGTATACGCTACCTGTATGCGATCGTTTTTAAGTCTAGTCATACATAGAAACCTGTCACAATCCCTAATAAAGTCCCATACCAGAAGATATTTATTAAAATGATAAAAAGAAGTATAGATAACTTTGTATCCATATGATTGGGTAATGTCTGCAATGTTAAACAGAATATGAACCCATAATATAATCTCATAATATAATTTATTGAAGCATTTTAAGAATGTAGTCATAAGCCGTGTAGTATTTATTATTTGAAATATGTAATAAATGATTGTACAACTATACAAATAAGGTGTATGAGAATATAATAAAATATAAAAAAATATTACATTTGAATTTGGAATCTGCCATTTTTATACGATCGTTCATTGTGTTTTCTCACTTTGGTGCAAATAAATTGTAGAATATTTTGCACAATAAGAGTGGAGTGGCATGATAAAGACAACAGAGTCGCTGTGATTGCATTATTCAAAGTAGGTATGCAGTCAGCAATACTCGGCCACCTCTATGGGCCACCGGCTACTCACAAACCGCACGAAACGCGACACTGTAGGTGTCGCTTTACGCCGGTGTCAAGTGAGCGAGTGCTATCTCCTCGATCGTGCGGCCCAATTCCGTTGCATAGGAGGATGTAGTGTCATGTACCATGCACGGAACTACCTCCTATGCAGCAGGGTACTACCTCTTTCCAAAAGGTACTCATTTAATTTTATTTGTATACCAAGTACCTGCTTGTTCTGTGCATCAAATGTCTCATAAGTTAGTTTACATAAGGGACAGACTTAAAACCAGTGCTGTGTCGCACAGCGGCACGGTAGATGCTGAACTCTCCGCATCTAAATTGTTTTAAAATGTATTTTAAATGGTTTTAGTACCAAATTTTATATCCCTGAAATTTACGAGCGAAGTCGTGGCCGATCGACAGTTTTCGGAGATATTCAGTCAGATTAGGTTTCCGCAGCCAAATGGCAAGATATGGAACCCATACAATTTCGTCATGTCCGTCTGTCCGGCGGTATGTCATATACGTTTTAATCAGAGGTTATAAGTAACATTTGGAAGGTAGGTGCAATTACGAACCGCTACAAAGTGATGTAGTAAAATGATTAATAAAAATCTGTTGTGCGTTATTTAAAAACTCCTGACATGTCCTCGAAATTTTACACTACTAAGGGAGAAATCGTAAAAAGTGGGACTATAGAATTTAATAAAAACTTCAGAGGAAAATTGGGTTGAATCAAATCTATATGGTAGTATGGTGGAGATATATTTTATTTTTGTTTGTTGCAGCGTAATCCTTTAGAGGCGAGTCCGACTCCCTTTTAGCCGGTTTTAAAATTAAGTATAGTAGTTTAGAAACGTTACATTTAATTTGCGTAGCTTATTATCTAGATAATAAATAGTATTCTAGAACAAATTAAATCGTAAAACTTTGTGAAGCAAATTAATTATCTGTAACACATTGCCCTTAGCGCCATCTGGTGTTAAGCGCGATACTTGTAAGGAGCCTTGCTAGTTCGTGATTCATTGAAACTACAAGTTTGCGTTTTCGCTAACTAAAGTATTTGTTTCCTGGTTAATTTTACTTGAGTTGATGAAAGCAGCTTTCTTGGTCCAATTAAACTTCGGCTCAGAACGTTGTAATTAAATACTTGTCACGTTTTGTTGGCTATTTTTTTAAAATAAATCATGATGTTGATTTTATTCCACAGTCACATTATTATTAAGCATATCGATGTTTTAAAAGCATTAAGCATTAGCACAATTTATTTATAATGAATTACATATAATTTTAATTAAAGATTGAGTGTAGAAGTATTTTTGATCGGGGCGACCGGGCCACTTCGAAAATTGTATTCTGGATTCCTTTGTTTTTACTTTGGATGTTGGAAGGTGAGCTCATTTTCCAAACGAAATTAAAAAGTCTTTATATTTAAATAATATAATGTCTAGGAGCCGTTGACATTCTACTACAACCTACTCACTGTGTACGTAAGGGTCGGTATTTAAAAAAAATCGAAAAACAATAAACCTCTTTTATAAATAATAATGAAATAGTAATTGCAAGAATGCAATGAGTATCTCATTGCAAGAAATAAAAAAGAGATTTATTCCTGGTATATGAACGATAAGCCAAATATGTTTAATAGACGTTACAAATAATTTTAGAGATATTGGAGGAAAACTCCCGTAGCACAACTCGACTTTGGATTTGGACTTACAGAAATTTTATAATTCAATCATATAAGAACATTTATGGCAGATAGATTAGATACTTATGCTTATAAGTCCCTAAAAACGTTTCTTATAGTCAGTAAATAACAATGGAACGTTAGCATTTTATACGTTAACATTTTCGGGTTCGAAAGCTTTGAGTGTTTTCGTTGTCTAATACTGGAGCTATCGATCTTATTGATAGAGTGGGCCGTACGTGATATCATATTATTTATAGTTAATGTGCTCTACTTAACTGGTCTAATAAGAGAAAATTTATTATTATTTGTTAATAGAACAAATGCTAGACGGTTTTTTCGTATTCTCTACAATTGTCTGTATAGAAAAGTATGCTTTCAACGCCAGTTCAATTCTTGAGCCTTTAAGTCTAAGTCGGTCTATAAAAATACATTTCTACTATACGCAGTGAGAACTCACTAAAAAAAATACGAATTATAAAATCACTTGCAGAGACTTTTTTCTCTGTCCATTAAACTTCTTAAACTTTTATGAAAATTTTAAGCTTCTTCGCCGTGGATCCTATTTTCTCTCCCGATTCGGTCTCCTTGCAGCAGATACGGCCGCAAAAGGTCGCAGGGACGGATGTTTGAACGCTATGGAATCCAAGTCTGAAGGTGACAGAATCCGATGGAGTGGCCTTCTAGTAATTAGTGACAATGGCGTTAGTACGTAAGACGACATTAGGTTTTTTTAGCATACGGATCGGTTCATAAACGAACATTCTGATCACATGATGGTAAAAGATCTGCACAGCTATCCGTAACAGCACGTTTACTTTCAAGTCACTCCTTTCAATGTTGAATAAGGTCCTTTCTCTTTCTAAGTCGTATCGGTCAGGAAGTACGAAGGGTAGCAACTGGTTCCAAAACGAGTAGTAAAAGTAGTGCATGGGAGGAAATTCCTTCTCTAATGGATGGCAGTGTTCTGTGGAGAATCGAGTTCAGCAGCTTAGAATGTATACGTTCTCCTCTTTTTTATAGTATACGATCAATCAACCAAGCCGCAATCGGAGTCTTTTGACGACTACCGATACCCACGGACATCTGCATTATGGTTGTCATGCGAATATGTCTCATGTCTCTCGTACAATGGATCGCTGGCTACACACAAATCACATGAAACGCGAAGCATAGTTGTCACTTGACAGCGGGGCTATGTGGGCGAGAGGGTCCTCCCTGGTCGTGCCGGCTCAATTCAGCTGCTATGCGGTCTGGTACCTCTTACAGCTTAGATGTTCTGAATTCTGCAGAATGCATATAAGCTCATGCGATACCGTAATACATAGATGTAGGCGGCGTGTCACAATACGGATGCTACCGGACCACGGTTAGAAATGAATAAAACTATCTATAAAATCACTTTCATCCAAAACATAATCAAACGTTTTGATAACAATCGGAGAAGTGGAATATCCGTGGTGGCGTGACCGAATACAACTCGTCAACCTAATATTATGCGAAATGAGAGTCAAAATGACTCCCCTAACGTAACACGGCTTATTATTTTTCGGTAATAGTATTATTAGACGCGGGGAAACAGCACAAAATTTATTTATGACTGTTATTCTTATAATTCCACATGTGGGAACGAAGTTCCCGCGTGTTTGGAGGAAGGGAAAAATATCCGCAATTTTAACTAGTTTTTTTTATTTCCTTTTCTATTTAATATTCCGTGAGTCTTCCTTCGAATTTACATTGTCCTTCTATCAGCTAATGATTAAATCGTTGGGAACTCCGTGAGAGTTTCAGAATTTCGTCGGGCTTCCTGCGATGAGTTTATCAAATGTCATTTCAGATGTTATGGTCCTTGCTGTCGACCTTGGAGAAAGGGGGGCGGAGCGGTGTATCAAGATCGTTATGTAAAGTGGTGCCTTGATAATAATAACGTTTTCCTAGCCAAGTATCGGCTACAGCGGCCACCAAGTGAAAAAACAATATTGAAGGGAACGAGGTTGCAGTTGCGTAGATACGCAGAACATATTATAGTCCACAAGTGTGTGCTGACGCAAGTGCACTCCCTATTCTCTAAAATAATAATCTTTCTTACTTATGTTTTTTAATATTAGTCTGTAGTTANNNTATATATATATTATTAATGCATAAATTTATGAACTTAAATAGCATTGTTCAATCCTTAGTACTACTCTAAGAATTGTTAAAGAAAGTGTATAAATGATGACTTGTTTTGTAAGTAACTTTAGCTTAAATATTGTACTAAGTTTGTTTTCCAAAGAGAGCATATAAAAATAAAAATAAAAATGAATATAAAATTCTACGTGAGCATAATTATTATTCATATGGTACGTACCTACATATTACACAATTTCTCACCACACATGTGTTATAAACCGATGCGTTAGCGATAGATATTCATAAGCTAAAGGGTTATAGTTCAATTACAAAACTCTTATCATCATCAGTGCTTATCCCTCCTCTTATGATCATCAGCATCTTCAGCTGGATGACGTCCACTGCTGGACATCGCCTCGTCCATAAACCGCCAGAGGTCACGGTGACAAGTCACTTGCATCCATTATGTTATGTCGTTAACATCTTGTTATAGACACTTATGATCGTATGTGTATTTAAGGAGGGAAAAGAACTGTCTTAATTATGGCAAGTAATAAAATGTTGGTATAATGTTTTATTGCTCAAGAGAGAGCTATAGAGGAACATAATCGCTACCTCGCTTAAAAAATACCATTTACACAATTTTTTGTATAGAAATAGAATAGAGACATGATTATTTAAACATATTAACTACGCGACATCTAATTTTTTTTTCGTTCGCATGTATTATTAACTCTACTACATCTGCTTTTTTTGGCGGGAAAGTGGATTTACGCACTGCCATCGGTCCAGGGTGGGAGCCTATAGGGTGTGGGATTCGCGGCTGAAACAAATGCCCCCTAAAACCACGCGTTGCTGTCGGGCGACTGTACAGAGGTGTCCCAGAACTCTTAGCATAGGGTACCTCCGCGACGTGCCCGTCCCTCATAAGGGACCGCACTCCTCACACAGGCGGCTTTTACGACAACCTTATTTTTGCTGTTACGACAACCTAATTTAGCCCTCTACGACGTCCGGACTGTGCAATTGGGTCAGGATTCCCGCCTGCCCTCAAGCCCCAGTTAAGACGACGGTCTAAGTTGCGCGTAGCGCCTAAGCCCCCCTCTCATCCGTAGTCTCTATATTTTCTAATAACACGTGGCACGAACGCCCGATCTGGCATTTCAGTTAAATAGGTATAAAAGTTTCATTTGCATGTTGGTTTCACAAAAATGCTCCTTTCGTTAGTTTCAATATGTTTGAATTTTTATCACCTCATGATTTACATATTTATTAAGTACCCTTTACTTCTTAAAATGTTTCAACTAGTGTTCATAGTATGAACAGCGATAGCTTATGGAGGCTAATCAAAAGTTTTCATTGATAGTGGTTAAAATTCATGTCAATTAATAGACATCATATATATTGAGCATGTAAAACAATAAAAAAAAAGACACAAATTTATTTGTGTCATAAATTTTGCGCTAAAGCGTTTCGTAATGAAAGTAATAGTGGAAACTTTGATCATATATAATCAAAGATTGGAGAGTTCTTTTAATTTGTCGACACTAGTAGAAAATAAATCAACATCGAAGCTCTGAGATACGTTATTATATGTTTTGTTATTATGCCCTAAACATCTTTATTAAAATACAAAATGAAGAAAATTACAAAATAGAATACGGCGTATCAAAAATCATTAAAGTTTATCTCACAGAACAGAGAAGACATGTTTTTGTGAATAAATGCGGCAGGTGTTCTTTGCGCAATTGTTAATAATCATAATACAAATACTACTACCATAACGGATATTTTAGAAAGTGATTGAGAAATAAAGGAATAGAACAGAAAATGCTGTGAATCTTATTGTGGATGCAGAGCGTTACGTCGTTGGCAGCACATGTTGCTGTCCCAGTCCGGTCGTGCGTGAACACACTGAAGTAGAGCTCGCATCGCGCCGGTACGCGCCGTGTAACAAAGGCATATGCTTTTCATAAACAGCCTTTTTATCATTCTAGAACGCCCATAACTGAAACAAGTTTTGTTTTTTTTTATGAGTTGGAATAATATCGTAATCACAATGGTTGTATGACAGAGTGTTGTACGTAGAGGACGGTTTGGTCATAAGTTTTATTTGATTATATATAGGCGTAAAGTGACAGCGTCGCCTTTCGTGGGTAGCCAGTGGTCCATTGGAGGAGAGGAGGAAAAGAGGATCGTTATCTTCCTAAATGTGTTTTTGCTTAACTTTTATGTGGATGTTAATTGGTATCGGTAATTATCAAAAGACTCCGTCTGTTCATTTCAACCTCTATAATATAAAAAAATAATAAAACAATTACAGCATACTGTAGTATACCGTAGCTTACTTAGTAGCGAATGGTCGTGGTCCTTAAGAAGTAGTCCCAGCATACGTTGATAAAAGTTTAACCCGGTTAAATTAACCCTTCGATTGAGTGGGGACCTCTCGTCGTCGAGCATCTTCCATTTGAAGCTCGAGAGTGACGGGTCCGGGGTGGCAGTAGGCGCCTTTTACAATGTCCCGAAAGGAGGCTGCGGAAAGCTTCCGAGAGGAAACGTCGATCGCTGACCAACCACGCAGGCGAGGAATCAGAATTTGCAAAAGGCGCTATATACAGCGCCTCCTGCAATTAAATAACTTTGCAGCCGTGGATTCAGGCTGGGTATCTGATTCCAATTAAGGTATGATGTCATTGGGGTCGTCCTAAGTGCTGGGGTAACCCCTTCCGGATGAAGACCTGTTCTTAGTTGAGGACTGGCAGGTCACCGGGGTGTCCTGTTGCTTATAGATCCAGATGTAGCAATTATATTTTGCTACTTTTTTTTTTGGCGAGCTTGCAGCTTGCAGGAAATGTTGCACAGCCTAAATGAATCCTCCCGACGTATTGGCATTAGGATGAACCTGCACAAGACCAAGTTCATCCTAATGGAGATTCGTCGAATGTCCCACGAACACGTTCTTCCCAGGCCAGTGAACATCCATGGTGCTATTCTCGTAGACGAATACGTCTACCCCGGGAAATTATTGCAATTAGGTAGATATAGCTTCGAGAAGGAGGCCTATAGAAGGATTCAGTTGGGTTGGGCAGCATTCCGGAAGCTTCGTCCCATTCTCACTTCGCCTATACCGCAGAGCTTGAAGTCGAAAGTCTTCAATCAATGCGTTCTCCCCGTGGTGACCTACGGGGCCGAAACATTACCTCCTCTTAATTTAGGACTGGTCCGCAAGTTTGCGATAGCTCAACGGGCTATTGGACGTGCTATGTTGGGTGTTTTTCTGTTCAACAGATTTCGTAATGAGTGGAGGCCGCGTTTAGGAAAACGAAGTGTTGGTCGATCGTTCACCAGGCGGGAAGACGATCTTCGCGCAGTAGCCGGTCCGGGATGGATGCGAGTTGCAGGAGATTGGTCATCCTGGCGGTCATTGAGAGAGGCCCATGTCCAGCAGTGGACCGATAAGGGCTAAAAAGGATGAAAAAATGATGATGACTTAAACATTTTATAAAAAGTATGTCTGTCATCTTTGACTGTCAGACTGAAGGTGCGATCATGATCTGAGGGGTGATCGGTATAGAAGAAATGTCATTCTTTTTTTTTTCGGCGTGGCTTGGACGACAGATTGATTTGATGCTGACGCTATCTGCCATCACCAAATGATAATTAAATAGTTTTTCTTTTCCGCCGCGAACCTATATATTCGTAAAAATATACACGAAATAACAAATTATTCAATATAAAAAGGTGAGTTCATGATTTCTTGCCGACGCCACATTTCATATTTTATGTTTCGAAAAATTTTGTTAGTAGTTTTGACATGATCTGTATGGCTATTAATTTGATAGACTGCATCATTAATGTGGTAGTTTGAATAGTACATGCCACGTGTGAAAGTTTGATGTTAAATTCTTTTTATTGTAACAGAGCATATATTGCCCGATTTTAGTTGGCTCATGAAGCCAAGAGAAAGGATCTTATTGGTTGTGTGTTCCTTTTCAGAGCTCTACTAATTTTTCTTTTTCCCTTTTGAGTTGGATATGAAGATATGATGTCACTATAATCCTCAACTATTGAATGTAAGGATTGAAGAACAATCTGAAATTTATAGATTATATATAATAAGGAGACCTCAGGGTTGCGGCGGGGTGTCTCGGACAACAATCCAGATAAGACTTCGTTCTCTCACTTTTTACTCACCCTTATTAAAAACTATATTGACTCTGTTGTTTGTATCTTGCATTATTTTAAGTTCTGGATTGTGAATGTGGAGAGACCATCATTGATGAATTTAATCTAAAAGTCTGATTAAACTTGTAACAGTCCCTTTACCCCCTATGCCTGTTAATTCCTCTTATAGAACAAACTGTAACTCGTGACACCCCAACACGGCGGCCGCAGGCTCTCGCAGTGGTTTTTAGTCGGTAGTATTGCTACGATGCTGAGTCCGACACACCCATCTGGTTCCCCCAGGGCCAGTGGGATAGTGCATAAGTGAATTTTCCCTGCGATAAGAAAAGCCCTTTAACTGAAATATTTGGCAAGTTTGATGTTACTAGTTGTAACATTCATTAATCATGGGAAGACATTAGATAACTATTTTGAATAACTTAGCAATTGATAGCAGTAGACAATCACTTCATTCTTTACTATCCAATGTGTTCTACATGTCGTAGCCGTATTGTACAAAAACGTGTATAACATTACGGCTAGCCATTTTAAAAAACAGGCCCATTTTTTTTGTAGCAGGATATCGAACGGCGAAAAAAAAAATATGGTTACAAGTTTGGTTAAATTAATTTTTCATTTCTTCATAGCTTATCAGTTTTATCGTAAGAATAAAAAAGTCACTACTTTAGAGTTACAAGACCTTGGACAATAGGCTTTCGTGTTTCACTTGGACATTAGTCTCTTCTATCCCCCACTCTCGGTCGATGCATTACTTACGGGACATCCTGGACACTTATAAGAAGATGAGCTAAATGATATTTATTTTATAGGTAACAAGACCTGGACCAGGCTTAATATTTTGCTCTTGTATAATCTCTAAAATTTAACGACTGTCACCGATTTTATCGCCGTTTATTCCAACCTTCAACTAGCGCGAAATTTCAGAAGCTTTACAGAAACCGTGTTTACGGATAATCTCACAAGAAAGAGTAACAACGATACTATAGTTTGTTATACTTAAAAGGCGATAAAAATAAATAGGCCATATACGAATTCACCTTATTGCGTATTGGCATGACTTTTGTAACTTCAACTCAAAACGCACAACACTTAAAAAACTTTTCTTAATGATGTCGATAAGCCATAATTGCCAACATTTGTATGTGTACACCATAATAAAGTTATGTTTTTGTTATACGTTAATTAAGCCGTTATAAAAAGTAATGATTTAACTTTTGGAGCGACCCGAACATCATACACAATAACAATGCAAATATTACGACGCTATATCTGATGACGGTTTGCTACTAAGTATATTTGTGACCGAAACAAGGTTCGCTGACAATGTTGTGTATACTCATTCATGTATTTCGTCGTTATAACTTTTGTGTAATTACATTTATAAGCTTTTACATTTTGTACGGTGACTTTTGATTAATTTGCAATACTTTAATAAGTAAATGTGTGATAGCAGTAAATTTATAAAAGTATTCTATTCGACTTAGAATTTACGATTGTGTTGAGCGCTATTTTGCACATGTTACGTTGCAACATATTAAATGAATTTATTCCAGAAACTCGTTTAAAAATAGGTGGTACATACATAATGCTGGTATGGTGAAATTTTCATAGTTTCAATTAATAACTGAACAATAATTACTCATGAAATATACAATAACTTTACTTTATTTCCATGTTTAATTTGTCATGGTTGTATGGAAGTGAAAATAAGAATCGGATTGCTTGCTTGTGACTGTAGTTATTTGTCTAAGCTGTAAAAGTCTGTTTTACCAATACCACAATTCACCTCGGTTAGCTATTCTCACATATACTGTAAACAATTATCGATAAGATATTGACTGACACACCTACATACATACAGCAATAACTATATTATTATTTTTTATACCATACGAATAGACCGTGGGCATTAGATGTTCATGGGTATTAGATTTCAGGGAGGTGGGACCATCCACATTGGAGGAGAGCAGCTTCCTTCACTATACGGCGGTATCAAGTGAGCGAGAAGTACCTCCCCAGTCGCACGGCCCAATTCCGTTGCATAGGAGGATGTAATGTCATGCACTATGCATGGCATTACCTTTTCCTAAAAAACGGTCACAGTTTAGGTTTGCTGATGATGATGCTTCCTATTTTGCAGTAAATTGCAGACGTTTTGCGGTAACGAGGGATCAAAGAGATGCTCGTATGAAGTACACTTGCCTGTACTTGTAAATTTCAGACAATACCCTTGTATTACCTCGTGCTCACGTAGTGTAGAGCGGTGTATATGCAAATATATAGTCTAATTCATGACCATCATGATACTCTCGACTATTGAATAATCTAAATATAACCCGTATCGTTACGCCGGTCGTATTTCGACATTGTGAAAAATAGCTTCTTTTCAAAAAGAACTTAAAATGCTGAACGTTTATATATTAGATGTGGTTTCTCCGGCTTATTTTTTTACGACACAACTCTGGATATTATGGCAGTAGTTTTAGTTTTATATCGAAAAAGAAAAAAGACTTTATGTTTATTCAATATTTGTTTATTTTTCTCAAAAACATACTCTATATTTTTTACTTAAGTGTACCAAAAATATTAGTGAAGTAGAAACTTATTGCTCGTCTATAGACTTCTTAAGAATTTATAAAGCTAAGAGTGGCAAAATTTTAGACCAAAGTTAAGAAGCACAAAATTTCTCTGTATCCGGTCTCAAGTGGTTCTGCTGATTTTAACCTTGATAGCTTTACATACGACTCTTAGTGATAATTTTGAGGTGACTTGGTCCTCTCGGCATTCCCACGATGGCACCCACAGTTTCCACTGCTTTGTAATTATATACAATCACAACTATAGTTTATATAGTTGTGATTGTATGTATTGTCACTTCTTGATTAAACGTAAGGTGAAAAATAAATTATTTGTGGAAAAAGTACATAAGTTTATTTATTTATTCAATATTGACAATAGTTTTATTTAACATAAATTAAGAGATAATTCCGACCTGCATTGCAGCCAAATTACACCGGTAGGACCATTTTTTTTCTGACCTGAAATTATGATGTGGAAACGAAGAGAAGCCCAAAAATGCCTCAGCTGATTGCTATGACTGCTTGTCGAGCGACGAGACTATGTTTGGGGTCGTAAGAGAGACCGACGGGGCGTCGGCAGATGAGAGAGGTGTATCCCGATATGAGTGTTTGCAACAGCAATTTTAACTGTTATTATCATGGCCAGATAGACCGAGAAGTCCCTCCTCCCCCGACTCTGACGTCGGGAGGACTGCCTAGTCGATCGATCGGTGCGGCACTTCTTGCTCACATGAAACCCCACCCCAAAGTGACAGGTATTCTGTCGTATTTCGTGCGGAATGTGAATTTTTAGTGTCCTGGATTAGATTGGAAGGGGGCGAGGTAAGTTGGGCAACACATGTATACATCAGTTATTATTATCAGATGTATATGGACGTCGAAAATCTCTAAAAGCCTCCGACTGCTGGTTTCCCCCATTAACCACAAAAAATGTAAAGTATTTATAAGTGAGTGAGCTTTTGCTTTAGTATAAACCGCTGATGGACGATCAACGCCTCGCATATGCTAGTGCATAAAATATTACCGACCGCTCAACCATTTAATATTTCACTTCGGAATCGTCTGAAATTAGTTTCAACCGAAATCCTCTTCTAAACCTCATATTTTGCAAGGTTTTCAGGGAACCAAATTTCTACTGAAAGCTTACATTTTCATATCTCTCTTAAAATTAAATTTTTATGTATTTTACTGGATCGACAAACTCAACCCTCATACTTGAGTCACTTGACGATAAGTGATAATACACATAAACAAACGAAAACATTCCTTCTATAGTCATTAAACTATAACATATGGAATTGAAATTAACCCAGGCTCGGTAAGGAGATTTATTTATTCTTTGACAAGTTATTCTAATCACCGACCTGCGTCTGCATCTGGAGGGTAGTGGTTTTCGAGCGTATATAGGGATATGAGTGTATGTATGTGCCTTTCCATGTTGCCTGCTACAGCCTAAACGGCTCGACACATTATAACTTATAAGGTTATCGTTAAGTTCGTCTTGAAAAATACGAGTGTCACAAAGTACATATGTACATACTTTGGCTAAAAGTAACCAGCTCTATGTATATAATATTAAATAAAAAATGTTAGAGATAATACAACGAGAAGTATATGTTTTTTGGAGACACGGGGAACCTTTTCGCGCCATCACGGGTCCTAGGTGAGGTTTAGGGAAACTCGTTATGTAAAATCTATGAAAGGATAATTCTCGCACGTCTAAAAACCGTGATACGAGAGAAAAACCTATTCATAGACGAGCAGTTCGCATTTCGCGACAGCCACAGCTGCCCACAACAAGTACACCGCCTCGCAGAGTACGTACTATCGGGACTCAAAAGACAGGGCCGGCCACGCGGCACGGGCGTTGTCCTCTTTGATGTAGCAAAGGCATTCGACAAGATGAAATACTGAAAGTGAAATACTTGGGAGTGACTCCCGATAGGTCGATGAGCTTTAAGAATCACATAGATAACGTTCTGAAAAAGGCACGATATGTCCTTTATAAACTTTATCCTCTTATAAACAAAATGAGCAAAATGGCGTATAGACATAAGCTCACTTTGTATATTACATGCATTCGACCGATCTTGTCATATTGCAGTACAGGATTCGCGCACATATCCCCTACTCAAATAGAGCGTTTGCAGAAAATGCCAAATAGATTCTTACGCATGGCTACTGGATGCCCGTGGTACTTCTGAAACATCGACCTACATTGTGACTTTCAATTGACTTCGATTAAAGGACACTTCAAAGAGCTGTCTCAAAAGTTCTTTGATCGTGCCCTTAATCACACGCACGTATTGCACGACGCGGACGACGCGATCGCGATAGCAGTAGCCAAGTCCGTCCAAGAACACAAACAAAGACAAACACCAAGACACGCTCCCGCAGTAAAATGTCAACAGGGCCAACTAACGGATGGCAGTTATTTGTCAGTAGTAGCTTGTAGTAGCAGCCCCCTTGGTTCGGCTGGATGGCACTTTTTCCTGCTAGAACCAATATCATATACACCGCTCGTACCGGTTTAAACCTTACATATAGTGACGCGGTCATACACATATGACTGACAGAATGTCAAACTCACACACCGCTTACGGAAATGAGCCCGGGTTCGAATCCGTAAGTTGAGAGCTTAGGTTGGTAGAAATAAAATAACGCGACTTTAGAGAGCTCTAATAATAAATAAATTAAGAATACGGCTTTTTGCTGATTTATAGCGCAAATCGATCCCTGCCGTCAGTGGGAGGGGGGGGGGGGTGAAGAGGCCGGCCTCTTTAGATAAGCCAAACATTAAATGAGCTCAATTATCCTTATCCACGACAACCCAACCTAAACGGCATCGTGCGCGCGACGTCCCACTAGTGTGGGGAGGGGGACCGCTTCCCCCTTTTCGGTCCCAAAAATAATTACTGTAGGGTACGCCCACAATCAACCCGGTACATCTCTTCCCATCTGCGGGAAAAGAGGGGGTCTGTCCCCCTATCGTCTCCCTAAATCTAAAGACACAAAAGTCTTCGTAGTCAGTCGAATTGTTGAGGCTGGACAAGCGCCGCCAACCAATATTAGGTCGCTCCGAAAAAAAAAAAAATGTTTTATCCTCGCACCCTGTCCCGTGCCGGGTCGAGGTGAGCCGAGGATTTGTCCCCAGGCTACTCCTCACCGCTACGACAAGGCATGTGTAGTATGAAAATTATATACCTACTAAGAAGAAGTGACTGACTATTTAGTAAAGTAATGTCATTTTCATATTGCAAACAAATCGGCTGGTAACATGCAGGTAGATACCTGCATATGCCTCCCTCCCCCTCCCCCAATACAAACCTTAATTTGTACGGAGGGCTAAATGGGAGGACAAACTATAACACAGCGTCGGTAGTCATAAAAAGGCTCCGTTTTGGTGACTACCATCGCCCTCAACTCACACGTGGTCCCTAATGCTGTAGAAACTATTCAATGATTCCGTTTATATTTTGATCAGTTTTTGTAGTTGTAGTTGCTGAGCTCAAATGATGAATTGAGAAAAAATATAATTGTACGGCCAACTACGTCTATAATACGCACACCAGAAATAGTTTGGTGTATCGATCCAACGGCAACGTTCTCGAATGCAATATCCGCTTCTAAACGAGTTTTGGATCTAAAAACTATTTCGGTCTAGGGCATTCATGTGCAGGTACTATAATTGCAAAATGTCAGCATCATATTATACGTTAAAAGCGTTTTGAATTATAATAAAAAATAGAATATTTTGTATTTTTAAAATTTGCATACAAAAATAACATATAATCAATCTAAAGATTGCAGTCTTTAATATATTGTTTTAAATTATTATTCAGATTAAAATATCAAATGATTATGCTTAGTAAAAATATTATTTTAAAAAAACTCTCTTTGCGTCCTGACTACAATAAACAATTCCTACTCCGTTTTTGAAGTTGAGGTTATGTTATTTCTAAGTTCTTTATAATTCTATATATGTATCTCGTGTGGCTACTCACTTTATTATTCAAACAATCGAAAGTAGCCAATAGTTGAAGATGTAAAAAATTCACGAGTGTCTTGAAAAGATAGATTGGATTATTTAGAGCGTAAATGAAGAGACAGGCTCATATTCGCTTGTCAATTAAGGTGGGATGAAGAAGTCGCCAACAATTTAATAAAATCTACTCGAACGAAATCTATCTTTTCTATACACAATCGATTATTTGAATCAAAAATGGAATAAGTTTATGAATTTACTTGTATTATTGCTACACACGAGGATTTTTTTAGCTCCTCTTCTTCTTTTAAGTCTGGTACTATTATTGGAAAGAATCAGTCACACCACTAAGGCACAATCTCAAAAGTGAATATACAATTTGTATATGATGAGGAGTTTGGGATATTTTTTGAATAGTTAGCCATGAACAACAACAACAATCACTGCACATCTTTACGTTAATCTGTATTTAACAGATCCCGCTAAGTTGAACAGAAACAACTATTTTAACTAACATTTACCGGTACATTTTTACCTAATAACATGTCAATGTCGAACACGAGAGATTGAAATAAATACTCTGTGGTCATTTGGCATTCGTAATTGTATTGCCTTCAGTAATTGCTAATGAACATTTCACAAGTGCTCAAGTATTGGAAGGGGTCTTTTTATTGCCTCATCGTTGTTCCTCTTGACGTGTGACCGTAAATTTTTTACGTTTCGATGGAATGGCTCTGCCAAAGCTTAACCGGAGCGTAACGTTTCATGATTCCACTTTACGGCACTATCCATGTTCATTTTATAAATAATGTATTTGAAGCATTCTATATATTCGCCTGTTATTTTATTGATTGTGTATACCGTATTATACTTTGTCGTTAAACGCTATTCATGTCTTTGCATTCAGTATTGCTACCGGGTGAAAGTACTATTAGTTATAAGTAATTTATATTTTTTCTTTAGCAAAGTCCCCAAAAGCTATGCAGGCATATGTAACAATATTGCCTTCACAGTGTTCAATCGTTACTTATTGCTTTAGTCGAAAACGTGTATTGGTTAGATTGAACCAAATTGGAATGAGACATTAATTTAAATGGCTAGAAGGTAAAACACATGTAAGATGAGAAAATCTCGTATCAATTACAAAGAGAGTCCCTTTTTTGTTACCAAAGACAAATCGAACAAAATCAGATATCACGTCTTGGGTTTATTGCACGTTCGTTTTATTCTCGTGACCCGGTGTTACATTATACGTGTACGATGGAAAGGTTCCTGCACGTCTCCAAAAGCAAGTCCGCACGAAAAGCATCGCTAATTATCCTATACTTTCGAATTTGAAGTTGGAAGAAAAATAGGGCATGAGAAGTTTCATCAAGTAATGTTGTTTACGCAATTTTTTTTACATATTACCCTAAAAATACTGTAACGTATTTTCTCAGGGTTTATTTAATTGTTTGACAAGTTTGACGTTTCAGACTTTATATATTAACTATATACAGTTATTGTCTGGAACGTAGTCCAGTGGCATGTTCAAACAAAGTTTTGAGGTCCTGGGTTCGAATATCGGGTCGGACTAAAGTGTTATTGGGATTTTTCCGAAGTCAGGAAGTTGGCGGTGTTGCTCCCGACGGCTTAACGTGTCTTAATGTGGATGAGAAAACACGAGCACAGACAGAGTGCACATTAATATGTTATGCATTCTCCCCCTCAACGCGGAGTGGTGAAAGATTTTTAATATGAAGGGAGTGTGCGGCCTAATCGGAATCCGCGTCGAGAAGCCGCACCGCAAGTCCCACCCGGGGCAGTGTCACAACTGCCTAAAATACGGACACTCCGCACGAAACTGTCACGGGAAGACCAGGTGCTACTAGCGCCTGGGCTCTCACCACACCAGGGACTATCTGCGGACACTACCCTGTGACGACCCCCCAGAATGTTGTCTGTGCGAAAATACCTTCAGGGGTTGTCCTCCACCTACAGGGGTTGTCCCGTGCATCTCACACCGCCCAACAATCACCTTCCCTGTACGGGGACACCCTAACCCCCCTCAGGGACAAAGATAGCCTCCAAAGAGAGACCAAGGTCTCCAGCTCTCGAGTACAGACCGGCTAAAATAAATGGATGAGCAAAAGAAGACGGACTTGTTGTATACAAAAGCGATGTCTCAATCTCACCCGACGTTACACGGAAGATTACGAACGAATGGCTCTGAAACAACTGTAGAACAATAAGACACCAGGCAATGATGGAATTACAGCAGAGATTCTGAGAACGGATGGCATGCCGGTAGAGTCCTCTAGAAATTACTTATTTTCGTTTGCACGTGGACTGGAAGTGTGGTGGTTTTTTTCTTAAGAAAAGGTGATAAAACCTTATTGAAGAATGACAGATGGGTCTGTAGTGTATTATTTCCGAGCTACGTTTACAAGTTGCTTCGAAGGGTTGTCAGGAATCGTCTAACACAGAGGCTTGACGACTTCCAACCTCCCGAACAAGGCAGTTTCCGTGTAAGGGCTTAATACCATAGACCACATCCACACGCTGGGCCAGATTATACAAAAAACGGAAGAGTATAATCGGCCTTTATGTCTAGCGTTTGTGGATTACGAAAAAGCATTCGATTCGTTGAAACATGGGCGGTACCCTAGTCATTATAGCGGTGCAACATCGACTATCGATATACCAAAGTGTTAAAGTGTTTGTATAAGAAAGTCACAACGTCGGTCCGATTACAGGATCAGGACTCGTAGCCCATCCAACTGTGGAAGGTGTGGGACTGCGAGATATAATCTCTTCGAATCTGCTCACTGCTGCACTGGAAGATGTCTTCAAGCATCTGAAATGGAATAGACTTGGCATCAATATCAATGGCGAGTACGTTACTCACCTTCGATTCTCCGACGATATCATGGTCAACGTTGAAGTTGTTGATCAGTACGCGTACCTGGGACAAAAATCCAGTCAGGTAAATCAAACTTCAAGAAAGAGGCCAATCACCGAATCCAACTCGGATAGGCAGCCTTCGAGAAGCGTAGGAAGATCTTTTCGTCCAAAAGCGTAGAGCTTCTTAAACAGACTCAAAGTCTCTCAACATGCTGTGCAAAGTGCTATGCTTGATATTTTTCTGCAAAATATGGTCCGAAAAATCCGGAAGAGAACCAGAGTAACCGACATTACTCAGAGTATCAGCAAGCTGAAGTGGCAACGGGCTGACCACATTGTTCGCCGAACCAATAACCGTTGCGGAAGCTTTCTTCTCTTCCAGTGGCGGTCCCGCACCAGAAGACGGAGTGTGGGACAGTCTCCTACCCGATGGACTGACGACTTGGTTAAGGTGGCGGGGAGCCGCTGGATGCAAGTGGCTCGTGACCGTGACAAGTGGCGCTCTGTGGGGGAGGCCTGTGTGCAGCAGTAGACGTCGTCCAGCTGATAATGATGATAGGTTAAACGCCCTGGAAGGCGGTACGGCCGTCTATTATAGGAGAATACTTCACTGCATCCCTTTTGACACTCCCAATACTTTAGAATACTTAAAGATATCCCCCTTAAAGCTTAGCATGACAGATCATCAGTATAGTTACGTTAGTTAATATTAAATAACAACTGATGTACATCAATCCGATGGTGTCCTGTCGACCCCAACCTAACCTAGGCTATCGCCAGACATGGCTTCACTGGACAAGTGTCCAGTCAGTCCAGTCAGCATTTAGCAGTAAAAAAAAAAGAAACTGCGGACACACTTATACACATTAATTCGTCCTGCGCAGTTAACTATTAGGTAGTAAGTAGCCCATAGTAAAATTGGATGACTGTAAAGCTTCTGAAACTTTCAGATAGTTAAAGAATTAAATAAACCGCGAAACCATTAAATAAGTATTATTGTAATAGGTTTATTTAACGATTTTTATAGATGTGAATGAGTAGTCGGTTTTCTTTTTATATGTTCTCGCAGTTATACAGAAGTGTTGTCCTCATTTATACAAGACTAAAACATTGTTTTGTCAGATGACTGTACTATCTGAATATGACTATTAAGCTTATGTTTGTTTTCTCCGGACTTGAACTTATGCTGTGGAAGCGAAGAGAAGTCCAAAACAGTTTCATCGTTCGCTATGAGTGCTTGTGTCTGATGACCAGACAAGGTTTGGAATCGTAAAAGAGACCGACCTCTCTCCAGCGGATAGGAGAGATGTATCCCGGTATGATAGTGTTTGTAGCAGCTCATTTAACTATGATTATCATGGCCAGAGGTCCCGCCTCTCCCGAATCTGACGTCTGGGGCAGCTCGCGCGCGGTAGAAAAAATGGCCTCTGCACTGACGTGAATGTTTGGCTCATGGAGAGGATCATTACTGGGGGCCCGTACCCCCTTCACCCTCAGATGGGTGAAAGAACTCACGCGCGGTAGTCTCGGAATACTTAACCGGTACGGCGTTTTTATTTGAGCTAGACAAATCACGAATCGTTGCGTCATGTCGCGTCGCGAATTGGAAGTAGCCCCTATTCTGAAGGCGTCGTTCGGACTGTTGGTTGTCGAACATGTGTGCTGTAGTCTGACCTGACAAGTGTCTGGATTGTAGCGTATGTTTCATTGCGAGTTCGGTGTCATCTCTGAGACCGTTTTTGCTGAAAGTGTTTGGCAGTAGTCGTGATTCGGCCGACAGAAGGTGTCTGGGACGACGACCGATGATAGTCATACATTTTGGCTCATAGTCCACTGCTTTTGTAACGAGAGGTTATGGGTGATGAGACATCAGATCGAAATATTCAGTTAATAGGTCTTTGAAGTGAAAAGAGTACTTGTGTGGGTCGAGGTTGCGTACGTACCATGTACAGCCGGTGGCCATTTGCAGTAATGTACAACGCGATTTATTGTTAGGAGTATTCGCTCGACGAATCGAGTGATTTTGTACTTTTTGCAAAATCTCTATGTGAGAGGGTCTAGCGTGAGCCAAAACTACGCTGGAATATGACAATATCGGATACTTTGTGGAGCGTAAGCTTATCTCTAAGAGACATCTTACTTTTAGCAATTATTAGCTAATAAAGCTTATGTACTTACCGCGCGTTATCAATGACTTTGGTTATGTGTATATTCTTTGAAAGTGAGAGCACGATCAAGAGTGATTCCGAGATACTTCACCGAATTTACTCGGGGTATTTCTGTGACCCGTGGAGGGTTATTGGGGCCATGGTGCGTCTAGCGTTGCTGTGCCTAGTGCCACCGAAGCATATAACTCTACTCTTTTCAGAGTTGTTATCTATTCTCCATCGTGCGAAACACTCTCCGAGCGCAGTGACGGCCCGCTGGAGATTAGTGTGGGATATCGTGACAGATTAGACTCGAGTAAAGGGCGGTATCGTCTGCGTACATCGCCAGCTCTATCTTCGGATGTTGTGGGATAACGCTTATGTATAGGCCATACAGGATAATACAGAGCTCTGGGGGACTCCAGCTCGTAGGAGGCGCAAAGAGGACAGTGTGCCCTCTACCCGGTATCTGAAGTGCCTGTTAGATATGTAGTCCGTAATGGTTAATACCAGTCTGTCTGGCATTTCTAGACGATATAGTTTGCAAATCAGGCCTTCGTGTCATATTTTGTCAAATGCTTTTGCCACGTCGAAGAAGACGGCACGTGTCATGTTTACTTTTACAGTTTAAACTGTTCAGTATATATTCCATGAGGCGGTGTACTTTTAACGGACAGCTGTGTGCTTCGCGTAATACGAATTGCTGGTCTATGAAAAGTTCTTTATCCCTCACTACATCTTTGATGAGCGCGAGGAGAACTCATAGAGATTACCCAACGAACTGATAAGGCAATGGCCGCCAGTTTGTGGGCAAGTTTCCAGGCTTGCCTGGCTTGTGAATACCGATTGTGGCTTCCTTCCGTATGTCTGGGAATTTTCAAGGAGGGCGTTGAAATATGTACACTATGATATGATATGAATATGTTTATTATAACGGATGGCAAGATTTTAAACACTTTGTGCTAGTGTATGGTCCAAGGGACAAGTCTCTACAGGATCCCTTGGACCATCCCCTCTCCATTACGGAGCAAACCCTCGATTACGTAGTAAATCTATATCGATTTTTATTTCTCTTTCGAGAAGTTGAAGTTTCTGCTTGTTACCTTCAGACTGATGCTGGTCGTATTCGCGTCTTGCTCGGTGATTTGATGCGAATTAAGTATTTTATATCTTCCGGGAGATCAAAATGATTCTGGTGTGTCGTTGTAATCTCTTTGGCAAATCTTTAAACTGTGATAGAGATATGGTTTGTGAGATGGGCGGCTGCCACGCTGGCAGCTTCACCGAGCACTATCTTATTGGGAATGTTGTCGAGATGACTAAATTGAAAATCTATTAAACGTACTTTTAGGACGGTGTAGTCGATAATCATTTTAGTGATATTGACATTTTTATAGCGACCAAAGTGGAATACCATAGGCCTGTAGATTGAGTCTATCTCGTGTAACGTCTCACTCCGAATGACGTTGAGTGAGACGCTTTTCACAAGGGAATCTAGAAAACTGGGGCGCTGGACTGGGCTGTTACGACCTGTGAAACCGTGACCATTTTGGTGGGGATAATAGCAGAAGTTGTTCTGTGT
This sequence comes from Eumaeus atala, assembly GCA_017140195.1. Taxonomy (NCBI): domain Eukaryota; kingdom Metazoa; phylum Arthropoda; class Insecta; order Lepidoptera; family Lycaenidae; genus Eumaeus; species Eumaeus atala. The sequence goes on along the minus strand of JAFELO010000931.1, from coordinate 196,708 downwards.
AGGTCATGTTAGCGAGCCTCGTACCGTTGGGGGTCGTACGGATATCACCCCAGTCGGTATGGCGACTGCTGAAGTCGCCGGCTATAATTACTGGTGGTCTAGATCTTTACAATAAAACTAGTTTTACGGATTTTATCGCGGTTTATTTGATTATTTATCTAGCTTCGTTTCAGAAGCTTTACAGCAACTATGGTCACGGGTAGACTGAGATGACAGATGTCCTCATGTACCAAGTTTTTAAAAGTATCCGAAGAATTTTAATTTTAGTTGTTCCGATTAACGCAAACTGTACTGTATCTTGCTGTCTTGAGGTGTTATATTTAGTTTTTGACTTGATTATGTTCACCACTGGGTCCCAAGCATAGGGAAGAAGCCAACCATCTTCTATATTGAAATATGGTTATTTTTTTGATCTCAATAGCCTCACCACCACAGATTTTGTAACACGCCGGTGTCTCATATCGGCAATATGTTCTTTAACGCGAGTTTTCAGTTTGCTCTATACAAGAGAGTCCACAGTCACAATCTAGCTTGTACACTCCTGCGTCTTGCAGAGGGATATGACATTTTACTGATGTCAAGAACTGACTAACCTTCTTTGGCGGCTTAAAACAAGTTTTTATTCGTTTCCATAGCCCATAGCCCTAGGTCTCATCTTACGATTGCGCGCTTAGCATCAGTACGATTGCGCGCTTAGCATCAGTGCGATTGCGCGCTTAGCGTTCGGTTGTGATATAGCGGCCGCGGAGGCCCAAGATTCCTCGGTCGTGGAAGTCAATGAGCGGTTGGGGGACACGGAGACTCTCTGATCGACTACCGTAAATTGTGCGGTTGAGTCGGGTATGGCACGAGTTTTGCGGACCACCTCCGTACAGTCCGGTTAGCGAGTCCGGAGAAAGGACACGAGGGCCTGTACCTCTGACATATCCATGATTAAAACTAGTATATCCTAAGTTCTGAGCGTCTGATTATGTAACCACACAATGAATCGAATACGAGAAGTATTATATCCCGCTTGATCGGAAGGTGTGTGTGAAAGGGAGTCAGCCTACCAAGTAAGGTGTGTGTAAAGTATATGTGACTTACGTACTTCGCCTTTCGTCCCGTCTCTAGAGTTTCCTCGGAGAAACACAACGCGATTTATTAATAGGAGTATTCGCTCGACGAATAGCGAAATTGTGCCATAATAACCCGCGCTTCTGGGTTACTAATAAATCGAACAAGGCACTATCACTCCAAACTCCTTAACTGTATACTTTGTGTAACGCACACGCTAAACTTACTTAGAACGTGTGTGTACTAAGACCGGACAATCACACGAAAGACCCTTTTCCAGGTACAAATACTCGCAACAACTGACCGGAATGCTATTATTCCAAAAAACGACAATGTCGATCGGAGAGATAAGATATAAGCTCTGAGCTCGGCACGATTGATAGGGATGGACACCAAAAACCAGACTCTGTTTATGTTTGTACAAACACTTTCGTACTTTAATAAGAGTACCGAAAAACACAACTGGCTTAAAACAAATACAACAGTTAAATTTTTTTTAATTAAAACCAATACGGCAATCGAAGCGACGTGAAGGTACTTTTTTAAGGCGTGAAACTATTCACTCCGTCCCTCTAGACGCGATTCTGGCCGCGTTTTGTGTTTTTTTGTCTATATAGGTCGATATAATCCGGCTAAAAAAAATTGTTACAAAGAATATATGTAGGGTAAAAGCAACCGGAATGTATTTTGAGTCAGAGTAAAATATCAAGAACAACTTAAATAGTAACAACTACTTTATCGAGTAGCAAGATTGAGGTGCGATTCCGATTTATTACACTTTATTTTTAATTAATATATGAGGTCAAACGAGTAGCCGGAGCCTTCTGGTGGCTAAGGACCTAAATATTCGCATAATTATTGCCACATCCCACACTCCCCTAATGATTATATCCTTCCCTACTCCCACCCCATCCCAAAGAGCCACCAGAAACTCTTATGGCACTATCTTTAACTACAAAATTGGCCAGTCGAGACTCATTAGCACTTACTATTCACTCTAAGGCTGGTGAGTCCCCGATACGACTTCAATGCAGCACGACCATCTAACAATCACGTCACATCTGCCGATTCGGTTTCAATGCAGCATGGCCATCAAACAATCACGTTACGTCCGCCGCTTCGGTGTCAATGCAGCATGGCCATCAAACAATCACGTTACGTCTGCCGCTTCGGTGTCAAAGCACCATCTTACAATTAATGTACAGCTCTACTAAAATAAGGCATAGTAATATTAATGAAATAAGTTTATGGGAATTCATTCCAATAACATTACTTATGCGTACTTTACCGCGGTTAATTTAATTATGTAATTAACTAGCCGGACGTTTCAGTAGCGTTATAGAAACCATGGCCCACCTTGGTTATCGTTGCTACAAAGCTTCTGAAACATCGGTCTACTTAAATATTTAAATAAACAACGACTCAATCTATAAAAGTAATTTTATCTTACCAGTGATACTTTCTTTCTAACTAGAACACATCCCTTTTTATTTCTACTTTTTGACGCGGGGACACGCATTTAGGCATCTTCACCGGCCCTAGGTGGGGGCCTTAAGTGTCGCGATCCGGAACTACAAATCATCAGTTAACCTCAACGACTAACCGTAACCGATGACTCCCACATATGGGTTGCCACAGGGCAACCCCACCAAATTTGGGACCATGCAATGGGACGAGGTTCGCATCCTCACCCTTTATCCCGTGCGCAAAAGCGCCTCTTCCTCCTGCTCTTTAGTCCCCTCGTTTTTTAAGAGGGATGCCAAGAGTGGTTCCTCCTCCTGTTCTTTCGTCCCCTCTTCTTATAAGAGGGGTACCAAGAGCAGCCACCTCATTTAAATTAGCCCAAGATATCTGGGTTTAACTCAGGCTACTGAGCCCAATCACAACGGCAAGGCTAGCAACGCGACCAAATGCATGCATCAAATCATGGTGAGGAACAAGCACATATCCTTTTCTATAAGTTGCTTAGGAACTGTATAAAGTATATTGTAATGTATATAGTCTTAACAGCGTAAGTACTCCCAGACCAATCTCCGGCTTATCACCGACGACGTCCTCCAAGTTGGCAAAGTTATAGTTTGTCTTACTGCCAAATTTGAATGATTTATAAGTATGTCTTTGATGGGATAGAATTTATACTGGTGCGGTATCTAATATTTCCTTCTATTTTATTTGGAAAACAAACAGTGGCACGGTATTTAAGATAAAGCTATTTATACGTTTTCACTTACGGTCTATGTACCATCTCATAAGAAGCAGGATCTATACGAGATGTCCGAAGTTAGGAAATAGATGGAATGTAGTTAGGTAGTGCCATGTTAAAGCTTACTTTAATTGTGTACTATAAATATTGCAGAACGTCGAATTACAGGTACCCAGTAAATAAGTAGTAACTCGTTTTAAGTAAGTTTAAAATTAGTTCTTTTTATTTACGGTAGATTTTAGAAAATCGTGTGTGTGATTTCACTTCAGCCTGAATTTCGTTCGGGCCTTTTTATACATATTTTCTTTAAAGATTAGCTAAAGTGTACTAATTATTATAGATACAAAATGAACTTATTCTGAATATGAATTTCGAGTATTTCAAATCTGTAATGTTATACTAACTGCGCCCCGTGATTTCTGCCTTATATATTACTGTGATGATGGCCAACCGGTCAATTGTGATCAAACAGTCCTTCGTGGCTCTTGGTCTCGTCGATCACAGCTAGACCTAAACATTAAAATTAGGACATACAGAGTTATTATAATAATAATAACATCGTCCTAGCCGAATTTCGGCTGCAGCGGCCATCTCTATTGAGAGAGTCATCTGCGCGGGACATATTATAGTGCTCAAGTGTTTGCGCAGACACAAGTGCACTCTCTATTCTTCTATTCTGATATGCAATCAGACACGACCGGAAGAAAATCAGGCGCAGGACCGACGGCTTAACCTACTCTCCGAGGTACGGAGGTGTAACACCGCCAGCTTCCTAACTCCGTACAGTTATTAGAATTTAAAAAATCCTAATAGCACTTTTAGTATGGTTGACCCGGGATTCGAACCTGAGACCTCACTTCTGTGGCTGACCATGCTTACCACTATACCAGGAGGTAGTCCAAAATAAGTAAAAAAATATATATTAGTAACTCGGCGACAAGTTAATATTATAAACATTATAATCACATATGCCGATTGTTCTTAGTGACGCATAGTGGAAAAATTATACAGTTTTTTTTTACAGAAATCTAAACCTAAACGGGTGTGTCTAAACTATGAGAGACTAGGCACTAGGGCGTGCGATGTGGCTGTCCAAATACTGCCCCTCTATTTCATGAACAGTCGGACTCGTATACAAATAATGATAAGTGACAATTTCAAATTGCTCAGAAAATGTTATTTCAAGACGACCTCTTGACTTCCGGTCTGATTAAAATAGATCGTCCCTTACATTTGTGATCTTAGTAGATCTGTGATATGGGGAATAAAATATACGAAAACAAAAAATAACCTAAAATAATTTACAACTATGACTTCACTGGCAATGGATCGAGAGCTTTCTCTCCATCACACTGAATGTCTTTTTTGACACTTAACACAGTTTCACTTAAAACACTTATCATTCAGTTTAGTCCCTGATCAAATTCAGAATAGTTACTGAACACATCAGAGTGCTTGAATTGTAAATGTTTCTCTAGACTCAATTTTTGAACACACCGGGAAGAACAATGCGAAATAGGATTATAGGTGATAATGAAAAAGACGAGAGAAAGAAAGAAGAGAGAAGAAGGCTTTCTGAATATAGGCTTTCGACGCGAGCGTGTCCGATGAGCGCAGTCGACACTTCGACCTAACTTCCGACTAGGAATGGTAGATTCCGAAAAATTCCAACTGGAATTTTAAACCGGTTCTGTGCCCTAGATATGTCGGAAACTACAATGGAAATTGACGTGAGTTAATTGTAGGAGTAAGTATAAGAGCAGGAAAGCTAAACTATCAGATGAGACGCATGGACATATGAGGAAACGTAGCGCCCACGAAGACGTTACGTCTGCCGATGTGAAGCTTCTCTCAAAGTGAATCCGGAAACGAATACGTCCAGATATACGCAATGGGTTACCGAAGCGATTGAGTAGAATAGAGGGTCGATAGTTGCTGAGGCGTTTGGAAGAATCATCTGACGAAGGTTAGAACTGGGTCTGGGGTGACCATTTCTTCCAAGCCTGGGATCTTATCTGAGAAAGAAGATTTTTATAGCAAGTTATATACGTCGCACGCTCCTCATCCCGATATCCTAAGCAACGATCCGCGAGCTAGGCAGCTCGCGGATCGTTGCTTAGGATAACGTTGTTTTGTTTTTTCACTAATTCAAAATTACAGACCAATTTCACTTCTTGGCCAATATTTACAATTTGTTCTCAAGAGTCTTGACGAATTGTCTCACCACAAAGCTTAACGAATCCCTCCGGAGCAGGCTGGGATTCGCAGAGGAATTAGCGCCATGGTCCACATTTTCACCATAAGGCAAGTTGTACAAAAGACACAAGATTACGATCAGCCGCTGTAACTTGTCTTTGTGGTCTATGAAAAAGCTTTTGACTCTGTCGAATCCTGGGCTGTTCTGGAAGCATCACAACGATGTTAGGTCGATTGTCGATACGTCGAAGTGTTGAGGGCATTGCATGACGCTGCTTTTATGTCCGTTCTAATTCCGGAAGGTCAAACAAGGCGAATCCAATTGCCTCGAGGAGTGCGACAGAGGGATATTATATCAACCGAAACTGTTCACTAATACTTTGGAGCACGTCTTTAAGACTTTAAACCGGGCATAATGCGGCATAAATATTAATGGCGAGTACTTATCACATCTTCACTTCGCCGACGATATCATTTGACTTTGGGGTTGTTGGACAGCTTCCATGACTGTTGCATAGCTTAAATGAATCTTCCCGACGTATTGGCTTTAGGATGATCTTGGACAAGACATAGGTCGTGTTCTACTAACACATTCTCCCTAGACCGGTCAACATTGATGGTGCTATGTTCGAAGATCTAGACGAATACGTCTACCTTGGGTAACTTGCGTATTTTTGTCAGCGCTAAAATATACTTATTGCGAGAGGTATCATATAAGAATATTATCTTATAAAGTGTGAGTAGTATAAAATGTAGAGCTTTTTCTATCTTCCGACACAGTAAAAGCCCGTCTTTGCTCGGGCATAAAAGCTGTTTTAAATATTACCTTCGGATTTACCCTACTAAAGCCTTCTTACATATACATTACGTAACAGCGGAGTTATTTTCTGAAAATAACGTATGCAAATGAGACAAATTTGGACTCCCGTGGGACTTTTGGCTAGATGTTTTTTCACATCGTTTATTTTACGTTATTATATCACACATTATGATATTTGTTCTTTGTGTGAAAACGAGTGTTAAGGCTTGATTTTTTTTTGTGGAATAGTGGAGCATACGAGCAATCGGACCATTTTTACGACTACCGACGCGCATCAACACCCACAAAATTACTGTGCCGATGCGAAGCCCTCCTTCGCCCCACCCACAATGGGCCACCCGGCTACTCACAAACCACACGAAACGCAACACTGAAAATGTCACTTTATGGCGGTATTATTTGAGCCGGTTGTTTCGTAGTGCCTTGGATTTTATATGGCAATATGAAGACGAGGCTTTTGATTAATATCGAGGCCCATACACATCTACATGTTTATATAATATCGAGGCCCATACACATCTACATGTTTATATAATATCGAGGCGCATACACATCTACATGTTTATATAATATCGAGTCCCATACACATCTACATGTTTATATAATATCGAGGCCCATACACATCTACATGTTTATATGATATCGAGGCCCATACACATCTACATGTTTATATAATATCGAGGCCCATACACATCTACATGTTTATAATGCTGATGTCGTCTTCTGCAACGGGTCGCTAGCAACTCGCGAACTGCGCGAAACGCGTCAGCATAGCTGTCACTTATAGCGGTATTATGTGAGCGAGGCACTCAATCCCCTGGTCGTGTCAGCTGAATTCGACTCCGATGCACAGCCTCTTACTACCATTCAATCGCCACGATGCAAAAGTTGATACGCAAGAATTTATTTTCTAAAACACTCCCTTTTACGGAGCTGTATATTCACGATTAACAGCGTAGTTCTTGGGAAGGAGAAAATGGTGGGCCCACGGCTTATCTTCAGTGCGAATAGTGAGTTTAGTGAGTGTAACTTTGTGATTTAGGGACGACTGCCACATACCTAAC
>JAFELO010000931.1:128293-180462 GCA_017140195.1 Eumaeus atala | reverse complement strand
TATATATATAAAATAATAGTTTTTTAATAGCTCGCTACTTGACAATATAAGTATTATTGTATGTTATCTTAATTCTTAAGTATAACTTTACGCGTTATGAATTAAAATAACTTCTAAATACTCATTATTTTACTTTTTTGCTCTTTATCCGTAGAGTGCAGTAGCTCTTACTGCGGGGTCATCTTGCATAAAGAAGCGTTTTCGTGGGCTATGAAAACTTATTTCAATACAAGTACTGAACAGACTTAGAAATAAAAAATCATCACGTTCCATAGTGACTAATAAAAATAAATTCTAATAAAATGAAATCTGACACGTGATATCTACTGACTGTTACTGTGGGAAAAAGTCTATTTTTTTTGTTGACGCGGGGGGTCGGTTACGCGCTTTCACTGGTCCTGTGTGGGGTCCAGTGATTTGTGGGGCTCGCGGCATATTATAGTGTCGAATACCCATAGAAACCACCGCGAGTGCCATCAGTGCCGCCTCCGTGAGGTGCCCCGGAACTACAAATCATCAGCGCACCTCGACGGTTAGTGAGCCCCCTCAGGGACCGACTTCACCTCAACAGATGGCGTTGTCCTGCACTACAGGACAACCCCACCAACTTTGGGAGTGAAATGAGGTGAGGTTCCCATCCTCACCAATGGCCCCGTGCGCAAAAGCATCTCCTCCTGTTGCTCTTTTCTCTCCTCTTCTTATAATAATAATAACGTCGTCGTAGCCGAATTTACTACTAGTCATACTATAATACCGTGACTTTATGACGGACCGAAGCATATATTTGGGGAAATCTCCGTGATCTAAACCGCACGTGACCACACATAGGTTAGAGGCTCTCTGAATGTAGGCTTTCGACGCGAGCGTGTCCGTTTGGGTTCACCCTAGGCTACTGCACCCTACCGCCACGACAAGGCTTGAGCCATGGTGGGGCTGTGGGTGTAAGCCTGCAATAGATAATAATGGGTGAATACAATTACTGAAGAACAGAAAATACAGACAACCCTGAAGAAGGGCTGTCTACCCGGTGCATTAATGATTTGGTTACGGTGGCTGGAGCCGCTGGGTTGAAGTGTCTCGTGACCGTGACATATCGCTCTATGTGGGATTCCTATACCCAGCGGTGAACATCGTCCGGCTGGTGAAGATGATGTTAATTCGTCCAGGATTACCTAACTGCACTAGAGCCTAAACGTTTGTACTGTTGTTATAGTGAGCGATTGATAGCAAAACATAATTTATAGCAGCTTAAACGATTTGGGCACTGACAGTGTCGAATGAGCCAATTACCAGCGTCCAAGTCATAATATATCTCAAGATCGGAATGACTTATTCATTTGTCAAGACTATTGTGTACCAGAGCTGTGTGAAATTATACCTATTTGAACACGCTATCCTTGTTTTAACTATAGTTTCATTTGTTACCGAACAAATTTAGAGGGTAATTTTCGTGTTGTATAAGCAACGACATACTCTGAATAGATTTTTTTATATTATCGTGCTTTCGTTTTAAGTTAATGTACGACAGAATGTTTTGATGTTTATCAATGAGGGCATATATCAGCATTGAATGTCTAAAATATCAAATCTTACTACTGGCATAATACATAACAAGCACAATAGACTTTTTTATAGCATTAGGCGCAAACAAGCAGTCGTAGAGGTACATTCAGTCATATAAAATCAAGGTGAGCAAAAAGTTGGTAGGGCTTATGATATAATGATGTAACTTTACTGTGTTGTGATTAAATTACGATGTAGAGGAGAAATGTATCTTTGGCGTACTCTAATGTTGTGCTAAATAACAAAGATACAAGTGAATATTTCGTATGTTATTTAAATGGGCTAGCTGAGGCGAGCAATAGTAAGTGTTAAGTATATAATCTGATACACGTTTCGCAGGAGATGTATGTATGTGGACTATGTCAGATAGATCAAAATGTTTTATGCGTATTTTTTGAAGGATTATTAAACGTATTGTTTTCATATATTTACGCGAATGTTATTCATTGTGTGTCTCTTTAACGGATTTTATTGCGTTTCTTTAGATTTTCTTGTGAATTTCTTCTCATTTCACAAGAAATTCTAAATAAACGCGATAAAATCGTTAAAGAGACACAACAATGCATTATTAAACGCTTCAAAATAATGAATTTTATAATTAGTTTTTTAATAGCAAAGGAGCAATTGAACTCTTTTGATGAGTACCGACGCCCCCCCCCCCCGATAGGCCACCGACTACTCGCAAACCGCACGAAATGCGACAGAGACGCTGTCACTTTACGACGGTATCACAGTTGATACGACAGTAGTACGCAGAAGTAAGTAGCCAAGTATTTATATAATTATGAGAGGACGGTTTGCAGTTTCCAAATTAAATTTCCAATTTCATGCACTACCTTTCCAGACACGATGTTAAGTTAGTTTGTTTGAATAATAATAATGAACAAATATCTAGTCTCCACAAGTAGGTGTAGACTGTGGATGTAAGTTCTAGTACGCACCCAGTTTAAATGCAGATTCACGAGAACGTTCTATGTTCTTAGACGTACAGGCATAATACGAGTATTTTCCAACAAATTACTTATTATTACCTCTCTTGTTCTATACATATTCTACTTTTAACAATACTGACAATTATATTTTTAGTGTGATTACAAAACCGTATTTTGCATTCTAATAATTGCGAAGAAATGATAATGATTTATCTCTAAGCTAATATTCTAGTAAGCTCGATTGCAGCCGAATTGGGGTGGCATGACCTGGGAGGTACCTCTCGTTCACACGACAACGCCGCAATGTGAGCAGGAGGGCAACGCATCTGCAAAGTAATTATGTGAATGTTCATGGAAGTCGGTAGTCGTAAAAAAGGCTACGATTGCTCGTTTGCCCCAATTCTATAAAAAAACACATCAGCACCATTAACCGTGTGGAGCGCATAGTGTTGGGCTCCTCTTCGCTTCTACAGAATCAGTACAGGACCGCAAGAATCTCAATGGTTACCAAATCCCCTAATGTTATAAAAATTAAATTATACATTTACGTTGCTGCCCTTAGGACCGCATCAAAAGGATAAAATCTCTAGTATAAAGATATCGGAACTCAAAATCCTCGCAAGATATTTGGATTATTCACGTCTGCAGACACCCGCATGGTAGACCCTTGTCAGGTTATACAGCAGTGTAATTCAATCTAGGCCGCTCCATCAATCTGTGAGTTCTCACGCATATATTTCTGTTGATTTGACAAATGAGTAGGGTGTGGCATTTATGCGATGTTAGACGAGGTACGGATGCGTTCGTCTGGTAAATAGTTTTACTAGTCCTTTCCAGGTGTCAATAGTGAGGAAGGCAAATAGAGTACTCGTAAGAAATGGAGATCCACTGGAAGATAAATGATTGACTGTATTTTTAAGCTGAACTTTAAGTGGATCAAACTTATTTTCAATATACAATTCTGTTCGATTGCTTCTTTCTTACTTATGGTTTATTTTTTTTACTTCGCCTCGCTTTCTACTTACAACAAATCAAATCGGTCGTAAATTTCTACTACTAAATTCTCTGATCTAAGGTATAATTTTTATAGCATTCAATCTGGCCCGCGATTTTCTTCAAATTTCTTCACCGGGGAATTATTAAAGTTTACATCAAAACTTGTTCTACCATTTTCAGGTGATGCGTGGTTAAAAAACACAAACAGATAACCAGACAAAAAATCTAGCAACTGTTGGAACGTGTTCTATTGTCGATTCTAATGCCCCAGCAGATTTTTTGTGAATATCTTCCGCTGTGAGGATACACATGGAAGATATTCGAAAAAGAATAATCTAAATGTCTAATATCTTATACCTATACGTAAATACAATCCTCTTAATATTTTTTACGTCACACCCGTCGCGTGCTGCATAAAAACATCCAAATACAATTCATAAAGATTAGAGAATGCTAGGAACATTTCTTTTAACGCTGCCACCTTTGTGATTTACATAGGTTTAATAGTGATATGCTAACGCGCTAGGAAGCTTATAACTCATAACGATAACATCATATGACGGCCTGGGCGGTCGCAAGTTCCGAAGACTTTATTTAATGTAACCAAATGACCTACAATTTTTGAAGTGAAAACTTCTTTAGTGACGATAGGTCAGAGAAAAATATGAGTTCGACTCAGCAACATGCCGCGTAGGTGTGCGGTAACTCGTAGCTGTAACGCGGCGCTACCTGTGTATGCTACAGGTCATTGTTACTTGGTAGTTTGAAGTTTACACTTTTATCAGTAGTCCCCATGGGAGCCTGTTTTTTTCATCGCTATGCGTTATTGAGTATACTGCCATAGGAGAGAAGAGACATTTCCGTCCGTGTATAAAATTGCCAATTGGCAAACACGAGTGAAGGCATGTAGTAATTTCCTCCCACGTTGCATATACTCACAAATCGTCCCGCTAGTTTCACGAGAGTAAAAATTGTTTTTCGCCAGCCTAGGATAAAAGTTAGGATTTCATCCTTAGGAAAAATTATTTATTTGCATTTTCCAACGCACACGGGAATGGCTCGTAGGTAATTATTTTAAGCAAATATATTATATATAAAAGTAAATGTTTGTTTGTGTATTTCTCCTTTGTGGACTTTAAAGTGGTAGGGGATAGGACATTGATGCCACTAGCAACTTTGTTCACAATTTATTGAAAAAGGATTTGCTCAAAAAGGGAAGCAACGCGAGTATGTAACATGTAAATATTTCATAAATCTTTTTTTTTTCGAAAAAGAAAGTTGTTTTCAGAAAGAACACAGTACTAAATAGACAAGTTAAAATTAATAAGTCTGGTTTTAGTCTCTCGCCGACGGCACGCGCACCGTAAGCGCTGAAGGCCGAGATATACGAACTTTTAGGAAGCGTTTTTTTGGTGACGCGTAGCTATCAGCGCGCACGGTGGTCAGCGCTGATAGCTACGCGTCCGTACGCGTCGCGCGTCGGCCCCGCGTAGCTGTCGGCGCTGACGCTCGCACGAGTGCCTCTGCGTTCAGTGAGCGTTTTAGTATCAAGCGGAGCAGACGACATCAGCGCGTACAGTCATGGCGAATCGCGAAGTGTTATGTTTAATTACTAATAATATGTCATTTATGTTATTTTTTTTGTCTTACCTATAATATGAAACATAACAATAATAAATACCTATGCTGTTTTCTTACCTATACTTTGCCATGATTACACATAATTATAAAACGAGTAAATATGTTTTTTCTTATCTTAAAGTCACCATTAGTCATTCAATCGGTGGTATAGGCACGATTCGGAAGCTGCAATAGACCAGTTCATCCTGTATCTTTGCCAGAAGTTCTTCAAAAGTTCTACTTGACATTCGAAGGTAATTAAAGAATTTACTTTCGTCAGCCCTCAAAGTGCCTCTCTCTCTCCTGCAACGGCTCTCTGCTCAATCAATGAATGAACATGGAGTCTTTCTCGTCGCCGGCCACGCTGATCCTCAGCGCTGACAAACAACGCGCTGAGCTATGAGCGCTGACGGTGAGCGTGAGACTAAAATCAGTCTAAGACAATTTATTTTTAAAACTTTGAAAAGAACATAATCTTAAAAGTGTTATACCATATTTATTCGTGTTTCGTAATTTATTCAAGTATGTGAAGAAAAACGTTCTGTTGGAAAATAATGTGAGAACTCCTTGCAATAGCGACATGCATTTATATCATCAGCAGTAGCATATTTTACAATTTGTGGACATTATGTAAACAAGAGATTATCTTGTGCTAACCTGTCTAATGAATATGTATATGAATACAGTATTTATTATTACATAAAACTGAGATGTGAGCAACTATCGATACATGATTAAACAGTTACAAATCAACTAGAAGTACTTTAGGAAGAGGTAGTGGCCATGCCGCATAGGAGGAGGTAGTGCCATGCATGGTACATGACACTGTATCGCCTATGCAACGGAATTGGGCCGGCACGACCAGGGAGGTGCCTCTCGCTCACATAATACTGCCGTAAAATGATATCTTTAGTGTCGCGATTCGTGCGGTTTGTGAGTAGCCGGTGGCCCATTGGGGCGGGAAGGAGGGGAACGCATCAACATAGTAATTATGTGGATGTTCATGGGCGTCGATAGTCGTAAAAAGGCTCCGATTTATCGTTAGCGCCCCTATTCTAAAAAAAACAACTAGGCTTTGGAAATTAGGAAAGAGGTTGAAAGCCTGTTCCACTTCTTGCATTTCAAGTAAATGATTTAACACTAGCCGTAGCCAGTCCAAACACGCGTAAAAACTTCAAACACGCTGCACCCCAAGTTCACGATAACTGGAAACTCGCCCTCATTACCGGCGACCACCCATCCGTATATGATACGAGGGAGAAGGGCTGTAGTAAGCCCCTACTGTCTGCAGTTGTATATAACTATAAATATTTAAGTGCTCGCAACATGCCGTGTTGGATTTTCCCATGGTTCAATACAACCTCTTTATTATGAAAGGTAATGGCGGTTTTAAGTTTTCAAATTGGCCCTCTTGCCACAATTTGTATCACCACTTTTTGACAGCATATTTTTTTGGAGGAAAAAGTTATTCACACAAAAACGATTCGAATTTCATATCACATTTTTTGACAGCATATTTTTTTGGAGGAAAAAGTTATTCACACAAAAACGATTCGAATTTCATATCTAAAGTTCCGGCATTTGATCAGTCACCGGTAAATTTTAATTTATTTGGTTCTGATTCTTTCTACTTCGATTCTGAAAATCGTATGGTTTTCATGCATGAACATGAAGTTCATATAAAGATAATGTCATTGTTGCATTGCGACCAAATTGGACCAGGGTAGTCGTGAAAGTATTTTTCGTTTATATATGGTACCAGTGAGGAGATCTATATAGGAGAGACTGGAGGGCCCATAAGTAAAAGGCGACGGCCAAAAGTCTCCTAGTATTGGGTTTTGCGGGTGTGGGGATTCATTTTCTATCAGGTTTTTGAGTTTATAGGGCAAAAGAGCGGACCGAGTGTTTTGACGACTATCGATATCCACGTTATTGGTATGTAGATGCGTTGCCCTCCTTTCCTTCTCCCCTCCAATAGGCCACTGGAGACTCACAAATGACAGGGAACACGATCCTAACTGACACTTTGAGGCAGTATAATGTGGGCGAGATACCTCTCGTTACACCGGGGTACCCCCCGGGGTACCCTCTTACATAATTAGGAGGTAAATCCAATCCACTAACGTGCACCTCCTATGCAACAAAAAATGAAACGGCAATGGCCACAGCGTTGGAATATAAATTGCAGCAGTTTAAATTTAGCATGAAATGTTTGATGTAAAAAGTTATGGCTATTTTAGGTGCAGTTAGGGCAAGTTTTATTTACTCGAACAACGAAACCCGCCGCAAGGGTGGCGCGTGCTCCGGGCGTTTGCCTAATATGTTATTATGTGAAATAAAACGAGCCAGTTCTTAGACTAACGACTTGTCCATACTGCACAAATTACCTTATCACTAGCGTGTGTGCGCAGCTTTAATTAAAATATATTACTGCTTTAAAAAATCTTGCTTTCTTTGTAGCCATTCTTTCGTTCTTAATGCATTTTTATAATTTAGTATTATGACCAAAGTAGTACTCAGCATTCATTACGCGCTAGACTCAGGTTTCTATTCGTTATGGCAAAATTGCTATTTCAAACTTCAAGTCTTGAGAAAATAAATTGCAGGGATTCAGCGAGACAAAGAGTCTATTATTTTTGTAATAAATTTTAATCAACCATTTCTAAATAATACATTATAATTTTCTTGATTATAGAGCCACATAACTTGTTTGAATATAATATGCTAAGCCTCAATAGCACATATACAGTCTCATATAGTCTTTAATATCGCATATGCAAATAGCTCTTGGCGGACTCGAGCCAGCAAACCCGCGCTTGGCCCCTGTCGACGTAAATAGCATTTTTTTATGTAGATTTATCCAAACGGACAGTTGGAGAGTAAGCAAAGGAAATTCATTATTTCTATTTTAACAAATACAATTAGATATAATAGTATTTCCAGAATAGAATAGAATATAGTACAACAGGAAGGAATAAAACAGAACAGGACAGAACAGAATAGAAAAGAGCAGAATAGAATAGAATATGATGACTCCCTTGTGTCTTTCGCGTAATAAAGACCCAGCTAGTAGCCGAGGTGATCCTGTTGCCAACAGAACCGGGGTCCAGTGCATTCATCTAAGACCAGCTGTCTTAGAGGAATGAGCTGAGAGCTGAATGAGCAGAGCTTCCGTGAAGTCTCAGTGGGGTGGCGTTAGCAGATTAGGTATTCCAGAATTCCCAGACGTTATGAACAATTGAATAAAAAACAATACCCGCTGAAAGAAATAAAATATAACAGAACAGAAAGTTCATCTTACCATTCCGTTATATTTTACAGAATAAAGGAGCACAGAAGATAATAGAGGCAAAGGGAGGAGAGGAGAAGCGAAGAGAACAGCAAAGCGTCTACGTAACAATGATACTGATACGTCGGCAGTCATCAAAGGACTCGGACTGATGATTTGCTCCGTTATATTTAAAAGGAATCATTATCATAAGGGATTGTTGTTGTCCGCCCCTTGTGGGATAGGTGCTTGTAAAAACGGCCCAGGAGTGACATACAACGCTCTGCCTAAACCGTTTAAAGACACGCTTATGCAAACAATTTATTGAGCATCACTTGCTATCTATACACGAACATTAAGTTCAGTTGAAGAGTAACTGCAAAGGGGCTTAGCCTGAAATAACTACACGCGAGCTAAGACTCGTAACATTTACTATGCATTGATTCAACAAGTTTGGCGAGATTGCATATCAGTCTTGTAAATATTTCTACTGTACGCAAACGATGCCTTGCCAAAGGCGAGCAAATAGCTCTGGTTTATAAAATTCCAATACTCGCTTTCGATCTAAGAAAATAAGAAATTTCGCAACGCTGTAGGGCGCTCAATGAATTTTTTGATCAAATTTTTAATTGCATGAGAAATATGCGGTAAATAATGGACAATTATTATTACACGAGAGTATTTTTTCTTTAGACTTGAGCTTGTGTTAAGGAAGCGAAGAGAAGCCCAATACAGATTCGTTTTATTGCTATGAGTGCTCGTAGGGTGACGAGACTATCGTCGGGATTTCTAGCACTTGCAGTTTCTGATATTTTAAGATTAGTGAGTGAGTGACCTCTTATTCGCTGTCAATAGTTACCATTAACGTGTCAAGTAGTTATTCATATTAATATACCTCTAATGAAGAAGTAACTTATGTGTCAAGTAAATTATGAACCAAAGTTCATAATTTACTTGATACATAAGTTACTAATATGTTAATAGGGACGATATTCGGTATCTGTAAAATCGGCTCTAATAATAAAGATATCATAAATAGTCGGTACCGTATTTTGGTACCAACCGGCCCGATTCGCTCCTCGAATCATCAAACGCTTCAAGGTAAAAGCTTCCCAAGAAATAGCTGAGGTATATGGGGATACCACCTGGGTGCCCTCCGAGTGTGCCAATAGTGTTAAGGACATAGGGTAGGCAAAGAATATGCACTTATCACCATTGGAGTGAGAACGTTCGAACTTGTCGAGTAATGATCTTGTAAAGTAATTATAGATCTAGAGCAACCTTATTTGCTTTAATACAGCTCAGGGCTTCCTTGAGGCTTTAAGGTGGACGGATAGGGCACACTCTTAACGTCGGTCCAAATTGCTGTGCCCGAAGTTTTCCTCACTTTAAAATGATTGCTAACAATTGCCAATAATTGCCAACTTTATGATGGTTAAAGGATAATAACATTGAGGCAAATAGCATTAATTTCAAATTTGGAATAGAATTTACTTTATTTCAGTCGGAATTCAAAGCATTAAACTTAATTTCAATCAAAATTTGAAGCCTAAACGTTGGGGCATATGAACTGCAAGATTTGTTTAAATCGTGATCTATGCAGAATTTCAGTCAAGACAATGAGGCATATTTGTGTATTAATTTTGTCGAAACAAAACGTACATTTTACAAAATAGACAAACTGTAGAATGCAAAACAACCATTGCATTATACAAGTGAACCAAAGTTAGAATAGTGTAAACATTTAGCCCCGTTTTATATAATTCAATATTCGTATGTGTAAACAGTTCGAGTGTCGAACTAAGACATTTCAAATAAGGGAATGTGTTCGACAGCACTGTCACGTTCAGATGGCGTGCTCGGGTGCAATTTGCTACGTCGCGCCGCCTACTGTAATAACGACTTCCGTACCCCGTCGTGGCGCCTCCTCAAATTGGTCGCTTATCACCAATCTACCGCCTAGAATCAAATATCAGTTGGACCGCTCACAATTTGTCAACTACGCTTTTAGATTTTATATTTTTACTTGTAGAACGGATGCATTTAACTTTATGTTTTTAGCTAATCAAATAACGCGCTATCGACATCGATTCATAAGATTCGGTGTTAGCTTCAATCATATTAAGTAACCGTCGGGGGTTTGCACTCTTTGTATGGATACCATTGATACCACCAACGACTTACGATGCTTGTCTGTTCACTTTCACGCAATAGCTACACAACGGATTTACTCCTTTACCCCATCTATCTAATGGGCCACTGGCGCTCATAAACAACACAAAACGCTATTAGGTAGTTATCACTTTACGGCGGAATCATGTGAAAGATGTGCCATCTCAATTCGGCTGCAATGCAGCATTGCACCTACTTCTTATTACACTAGTAATAATAATTATTTAAAATAATTGATCAGGAGAAGCTTTGTGTCAAAATTAAATGCAAATTGGTTTGTATATAAAAAAAACTTGCATTGAAAAAACTACAAAGCGCCTTCGCTTTTGTCTATCCCAGATTCAAGCAGATTGACTTAACAGCAAGTACAGAGAATGTTTAATCTTCACTTAGTTGATCCTCGCTGTTGGCCAGTAAATACAACCTTGTATACTGTGTATCTATACATATTATAAAATAAAAGCTGTCGGTCGGTCTGTATATATCATGATCGATCTTCTCTATTACGGATAGAGCGATTATTAAGGATGGTTTTGGTGTTTATTTTGTTAAGAGCAAAGTTTGGTCCCTGTTTCACGAACAAAACCGGGACGTATCGCTGATAACCTTCTACAATGGAAACTAGCTGTGCCCGGTTTCCCCGCCTAAAATCAACCCCAAATAAACCATATTTTTTGTTTATAGTTTACTATCGGGCCTGGGCATTTGTCCATAGATTAGTGAAATCAAAGCCAGTTCAGCCATTTTCACGTGATTTGGGGCCAAAAAATCAGACAAACAAATAAAATATCTAAGAAATGTTGCAACTTGTTCTGTTGTCGTTTCTAAGCATTCTCTCTCATTATCCTCGGCCAATTTGTTTCCGAATATGTTCAATGTTCGACCCTCTTTAGCATTATCGTCGTCATCATCAGCCAGACGACGTCCACTGCTGGACATAGGCCTCATGCTCAGATATATAACTTGCTGATCCTTCGTTTCGGTACACTAGCTCCTGTTTAAGAACTCTAAACTGACAAATGTGACCTGTTCGTGAGTTGAAAAAGGGAAGCACACCTGCATATACTGATGTAACTGGTCATAGTTATGTTGTGGCTCCGATTCCACCAAACTTACAAACATCCGCACTATCAAATAGTATGTAGACGCATTTTCATTCTACATACCGATTACCTTTTTTTGGGCTACTTCAACACGTTGATACAATAGTAGCCTTTATTTAGCATTAACAAATTGTGGAAAAATGACAGTTGCACTATTTATCTTATAATCGCACTATACGCCATCATTTTTTTATATGCGTGGCTTAAAACGTCGAACGCAACAAATGTCTGACACAGTGTATTTATTTTTTGTGAACTTTCAATTTAAATATCAAACAAATGTTAACCTTCGTGGATTTCGGACCAAGCAGGAAAAAGGCCACTTTATTATTACTTTTATTGGAATATTATTTTGCGTGTTTACTGCCGGAACAATTAAATTTTTTCATTAATTTCTTGACCTTTCCATTAACGGTTACTTGACGGCAAGCATATTGAAAAAAGTAATTGAGACATACGTATTAAAAACTCGATACTAAAAACATAAAAAAGTAAATAAAATTGAAATAAATGCATAAAATTAAAATTAAAAATGCCATATGCCCGAAAAAGGCGCACTTTGAAGTCCGCTAGAAATGTAAAAAGTTTAAACAAAAAGTTATATTTTTTTAGAATACATATTTTTTAGCCGATAACGTTCGATGGTTGGTAATGTTCTTGGGGCGTACGTCGGTGATGTAGGTTGTAATGTGCCCCGCAACATCCGGAACGGCACGACGGATTTAGACTTATGAGTTGTCGGTGGATTCGCATTGATAACTCCAGTGACGTGGCGCATATTAAAAATATATATTATTGTCTTTGTTTCTAATTTAAGTAATCAACCCATTGTTTATTTCTTTTTGGAATTGTTCTCTTATAATGTACTAGCGATCCGCCGTGGACTCACTCGTTAACAACAATTAAATTATACACCGAGCTTGGGGTCAAAACTTCATGTGAATTAGTTCAGTGTATTTTGAACAATTCGGTAACGTATTGACGTCACTTGAATCAATTTACCTATTAACGTTTGCAACACAGTACTAACAACATATGTATACGAGAGGGTAGCACGTACCTAACAGCAGCAGACCTACATCTACGTGTTATCGCAAGACTTGCTGTCACACTATAATATTGTAACGCATTCATCAACGTTGGATATAAATAACTTATTCCACTATAAATTGTCACAATAAGTGTTTATGCAAACCCCACTAATACTAATATCAATTAGGCTACGTAACTTCATTTATCCCCACCATGGTTCAAGCCTTGTTGTGGGGTGCACCCCACCGTCACGACAAGGCTTGAACTATGGCTAATGAAGTAGCCTGGGATGAACCCAGGCCAAATCCTATTGAACCGAGGGGGCTAGTCTTTGTACCCCTCCTAAAGATAGAGTGTACTAAAGAGCAGGAGGAGGCGGCGCTCTTTGTACCCCTCTTATAAGAAGAGGCGATAGAAGAGAAAGAGGACGCTTTTGCGCACCGGGCAATGGGCGAGCATGGGAACTTCACCCTTGCCCTCCTTTCCTCCTCCTCTCCAGTGGGACTACCTCTTAAGTTTATTGATCTTATTTGTCCTTATTATTATCATATGCCTTTATATAAACATAAGAAAAGTATCTTCATCTGCGTATCTAGTCTCTGTATACATCATAACAAATGTACATATTAAGTCGTACATCTCTGAAATTTATGATATGAGCTAAAAACTTTGCCTTGCACCTCCATCACTAACGCCCGCTCTAACTTACTACATTATTGCGCCTCCCGATATTATTTCAAGGAGAATAAAATTTATTTCTCGCAGATATTTCTTGGGAAAGTTATCCCCTGGGTTCGTATACCACTTAGCTCTGAATGAGCTGGCATTTGTAGATTCACTACAAATTTTCATGATCTGTTGGCTATAAAGAAATATTATTTAGAAGTCACGAATGGAGGTAATTTTAATTTATTGCGAAATTTTGTAAGAGTACCTTGAGAGATGCTATACAATACACAAACGGGGAAGTAACTCTCGCTCACACGATACGAGGAAGCGACGGTTTTGTTGTCGCGTCTCGTGCAGTTTATACTTAGTTAGGCTACAGATACTGTTACAATTAAAAATAAAAATAAAGAAACATTTGAATTTGGAATCCGTCACTTTTTACGATTACTCATTGTGTTTTCTTATTTTAGCGCAAATACATTGTACTATATTTTGCGACATTAGAGTGGAGCGGAGTGAAAAGTGAACAAAATTATTGTGATTATATCAAAGAAAGTAGGTATGGCTTCATACAAAAACTCTCCATACACTTGGTATTAGTCAAACACTTGTGTACCGGGCTATTAATAGGTACAATAAGACTTCCTCTGTTTGTGACAATTAGAAGAAATCCTGTCGTGAGCAAAAGATTATATCTCGGGAAATGAAGACACTCGTAGTACCTAACTAAGATAGAACCATGTCGCATATTTTAAGAGATGACTCAGGACTTGCAGCCTATCAGAGACGCAGTCGGTAGTCGTCAGTATTTTAAGTTTGTCCATTTATTTTTATAAAATAAATGAAGAATTTCGTTGTTTGTTTGAACGCACTAATCTCAAAAACGAATGTCAGGAATTGAACAAATTTTTTTTATCGAATAGTCCATTAATTGAGGAAGGCTATAGGACCGGAGTTACGCGGGTGAAACCGTGAGGTGATATTAGTATACTTTAAAAAAAGTTGGGTGGAGCAAGTAGAGTGCAGGTAGTTTTAATTAGCTGCTATTAATGTAATCAAGCAACCGCTTCCCTTGATGGCAAGCGACAAATCCGATTCACGAAAGTCAATTACGCTTGCTGACCAATCCAGACTCGGATCAATATGGTAGAGAAAGTACTGTATAATACCATGAGGCCACTTCATTATAGCTCTCTGGTTTAGTTCAGTCAGATTGAACGTTTCCAACGAGAATCCGGTGAGTCAGTTAGTCTTTAGCAAAATAAAACATTTGACTAGTATTACATGTAGTAAAATGTTGAACAGTCAGTGCGTGTCGCACTGGCTTGTGAATATTACGGAGCACATTCTATCGGATGTGAACTCAAAAAACCCGAGAGAAAAACCACCGACACTTGAACTCTAGTCCGCCTGGTTCTATTACAAAAAGGAGCCTCTTCCGCTTCACAAGGATGAAAGTTAAATTGTTGTTGATTATATTTACGTAACTCCAAACTATTTATAAAGGTAAGGAAATATTGACCACTACTGTACGCCGCCTCGACCCGTGCGGAAAAACGTCCCCTTTCCCTGATCTTTAGTGACCTTATAAGTAGGGTTCCAGGAACAGTTCCGTCGATTAAATTGGCGTCGTTCAATAGCCTGCGTTTACCCCATGTTATTGAGCCCCACCGCTGCAACAGGTCTCGAACCATGGTGGGGGTATTTCTATTATAACCTAGTTAAAAGCAAACGAGATATTGCTTTGTCATCACATAGTACTCTGTCAATATTAAAAGAACAGAGTGTACAGTAAAAGAACAGAGTGTACAGTAAATTTATTTTCATCTTGGGCTATCGCAATAATCTAAGTCGCAAGCTGTGTAGATACTACATAGCGTACACATTGTTTAACATCCCTGGAGATAAGGCAGACACAACAATATCTTATACACTTGCACAAAATTTTACGCTTTCAAGTTTAATCCTAATTTAAATGCAAACTTTCCCAGGCGGCCAAAAAGTATTCATTCTTTGACTTACAAAAATAACAACAACAACAACACCTCATCACGCCAGTTCCCTAACGGGGTAGGCAAAGAGAACGTGGCGCCACATGTCACGATCCTTACATACCTGCCTTGCCTCCTCTACTTTCATAAATCTCTTCATACAAACGCGGCGGTTGCGAAGACTCCGAACACCATCTTCGGACAATACTCGACCAATTTGATCGTGGTATGTTAGTCTGGTTCTTGCCCGATACCTACATCCTTCCACATTCGCGTTGTATATCTGTTTTTAAAAACCTTACATCCATCATTCTTTCAACACGTCCGAACCATCGGAGCGTGCAAATAATTAAATTAAAAAAATAATTAATTACAAAAATAACAGAATAAAAAATATCAGACGCGTATACGTGCTTATTGATATTTTTAATCATAAGCATCTACTTTTAAATGGCAAGTTTTTCTTTTCTGCACTGCGCATCCGTCCAAATATAATATAATTTAGATTAAAAAAAATAACTTTATTTCAATAATATTTACTCTGGTGGGCCTGTGCACCGGAGCCGTGCATACACGGTATATCTTGATAGCGTAAAGCTCGCAGTAATATTACCACGCAAGAATTGTCAGCTGTTGTATACCGTTACATATTACCGTATAAATATCACCGATACAAATAATAATATCTGTGGCCTTATCCCACTATGCTAATCTTGCCCCTTGTTGGGCTTTTCTTACGAATACATTTTTCATATACTTGAGAAATTTTATATGTTTAAGAGTTTTATTTTTATTTTTATTTTTATTTTTATATAAAAAATATTTTTAAAACACTATCAGTATAGTAATATTAGAAAGCGCTAGCTTTCCAATTTGTTGGCGTAATTAAATCACCATTGATGTAAGCGTATGGACAAAAATCCTATTAAATTTTGAAAAGTAATTATTGTATATTGATCTCCTACAAGCTTGCTGCTCTCTTAAAAAAAAATTGTATAAACGTCAATGACCTGCACGAGATTCGAACCTACGATTGGATCAACCAGTCGTCATAGTTGTACGGAAGCTATACTTGTGACCGCTGGCAATAATATTTAGGCAGGCATGGTCTAAGCATGTTTAAGTCGCCACGGCACGCGAGGTTAGTTAGGGTTGACATTCCTGCTAGTTAACTTTGATTTGGAAATAAAAGGTTATTGACGTTGTTCATGATTATACCTTCCAACTTATTATTGGGTTTTTTATTGGGCCATAGTTTATTGTTTTACTGAACGGCGTATTTTGCGTGACGCATTCGAATTCTTTAATGGGCCACCCACTCGTTCTTATTGTATTTTGTATAATTATATACTAATTGAATCCTTGAATGGTAACAATAATTAGTAGCATATACAAGTATTATTTATAAAATAAAATAACATATTAACGAATAGCAGGTCATTACGAAAGTGGTACAGGAATTGGAGAAGTATTTTAACTACGTAATGCGGTACCGTGGTACTGAATGACGCAGTTAAAATACTTGGCTGCGTGTCTGCTTCGTGATGTAGATTTGCAGCCAAATATATAGTGCGTCTACGTAGGTATACTGTAATCTGTAATTTGATAATACCAAAGTACTGATCGTAGAAAAAAGACCTACACAGAATTTGAAGACGATGTGGAATTCATTTTTAACGATAAAAAATATTTTACGCGTTTCTTGTCAGTTTTGAAGCTTGAATTATATAACGCATCATAAAACAATATAAACTTCAAAAATACAAGGAATAGTACATGGACGGTGAGTCGTTTCTTATATTGGATAATACCTCCCACTATCCCCACACTACTTACAGGATGCAGTATTACGCTGTACTTACCAGAAAAAATAAAACGTTGTAAACATAATATACGTAAATACATGCTGTACTGTCAATTTCAATATTTTATTTAGTACAATCCTAACGTAATACATTGACATACTATTTCTGTACTAAAAGTGCCCGAAATTCATCATCATAATTACCCGCCATGCGCGTAAACAAGTGAGTCAAGTGCGTGAGTAAATATTGATGTAACTTTACGCGAATTTTACTCATTACAATAAAACTACTTTTACGGATTTTATCGTGGTTTATGTAATTATTTAAGCATTACAGCAAATTTAAAAGAATGAAAGCTTCTGAAACGTTGTGCTAGTTAAATAATTAAATAAACCGCGGAAAAATATATATAATCTCTCTTATTGAAGTACGTTATATTTATATTGTCTAGTATAAACAGTCACACAAGATTTCAACCCAGTATGGAGTTGCGTGAAATTCTTTCTCAGTGGGTGTCTGCGTCCTAAAAGTAAACAACGTGCTGAATTTTAAGCTTGTAGTTGTTATAGTTTTTGACATTTTATGATTAATCAGTGAGAGGTATTTCGCTTTTATATACGAGTATATAGATTTATTAATAATAATGTTGTCCTAGCCGAATTTCAGAGACGGCGTCTATAGAGACTAACTAACTGTGCCGGACATATTTCAGTGCACAAGTGTGTGTGCAGGAGCAAATGCGCCCCCTGTCCCTTTATTCTCCCATTCCTCTGGGACGGCAGTCCGACACGAGCGGAGAGGAATCAGCCGCACGACCGACTGACGTCTCGACTGTGTTTACCACAAGACCACAAGGCAGTATGTACATGTATTATTAGTTTACCAAAAATTAACTTCTTTGTGGGATAAATATAATTGATATTAGTTTTTTTTCATTTATTTTTGCATATTCGTATACAGTCATGTTAATTTTAGTTGGACAGCCCTGATGTTTTTTTCTGGTGATTTTATACAAATGGGTACAATTGAGTAAATTTAACATAAAAAGTTATATAGTTATCTGTCTCCGCGGCTAATTATCATTGAAATGGAATCCTATAATTTTACTAAATACCTACTTAAAACAAAGTGGGCATATTTTATATTCCAGCCTAGTGGAGAAATAATATAGGGAAATATTACGCTATCCCAGATAGTTCTGAGACAGGCAACAGCTAAATGTAATTACGTCGTAAATATTTATTAGAGTGGGTTTTTCAACGTTACCACAACAGCGTATGAAGGATCACAATACAAAAAGTACACAGTAGCGTGCATAACGAACGCACTTGTGTTGTTCACAAAGCTATTGTGTGCGGCCTCTGTGAATGCATGACCTGACGCGAATTCGACGCTGCCGATGTTTGTGTTTTAAAATTTTAATTAATTTGATTCTTGTAAAAAAATGTCAGGCATAAAGCAGAAATCCGTGGAAGAATAGTCTCGCTCATATATTCGAAATTTGAAACGAATGACATTCTTAAAAGTAGTTCATCCCACAGAGCTTACTATACAAACATTTTTTTTAATGGGCAGGCTTTGGACTTGGCGTAATAACGTCTGAAGCCTATGGCAAATTCGTCTGATGGCGCTCTTTCTCCCAAAATATATGAGCAGTTCAATGGCTAATCGAATATTAGGATCGTCCTGACGATGGTAGACACCAAATGGTCCGCATTGCTCGTATGTACAACATTCTAAATACAACGTCGATATATAAAGCAAAGTTTTAAAATATGTTTAGTGCTCTGTCTACATATATACGAAGTCCTACATCGAGGCTGTAAAAGACATCAGTTGGCCAGTGACATTAGAATACTGGATTTAGCGATGCAAAATTCCGCCGACAAAGTTTTGGTATAAATCTAGGATAGTATTTGTAGTCCACAAGAGCTCAGTGTGTCAGTAATACATATCACGGAGTAGTGAATAAGTACACGTTCTTCACCCTACTTCCAACTAATATTATGAATACAAACTTTCGCAAAGTTTCTATTTATGTTTGTTATTCCTTCAGTCAAAAAGTGCTAGATGAATTGAGTTGAGATTTGGTGCAAGTATATAGTAGTAAGAAAATCAGTCGTCTTGTCGTTCATTGAGAGAGGTCAATGTCCAGCAGTGGAACGATCAGGGCTGACGATGATGATATATACATATCTGGAATAACACAAACACTACTTTTTAATCCCGAAATAATGAATGGGGGTCTCATTAAACTAATTCTGAAGCAGACTGTTGGGATAGATTTTTGAGCGGGCGAAACTGTGGGTTACAACTTACAGATTATACATAATAATATTTGACATTTTGTAAATAAAACTACTATTACAACTTAAGTACAAGGTAGCAAGTTAAAGTTTGGTTTTATTGTTTTTTGTAGCGTGCCACGACGCAACCTAGAATTAGAGAACCATAACAGAAAAATACCTCGTTGACCGTTGAAAATAATTAGGAGTGGACCGCACTTAAATGCGATTATTGTACGTATATTTTGCCTTTATGTGTATTTGTGCTTCCGTCGCGTCGTTTATGTAGCTATTTCACTATATTTGCTCATAATCCGCTGTTCGTTAGTGGTTCTGTATAAAAGGTCAGCTTATGATTTATAAAACCATTATGTCATCAGGCATAGCGCATGGATAATTTAAATTCCTAATTAAAAAGGATAAGAGGTAATGTCATGCTCCATTGCAGCTGAATTGGGCCGACACGACCGGGGAGGTACATACGCTTACATAATGCCGTCATGAAGTGACAGTTATGTCGCGTCTCGTGCGGTCTGTGAGTAGCCGATAGCCCATGGCGGAGGAGATAAAGAGGGCAATACATCTGCATAGCAATTTTCATGTCTATGGGCGTCAATAGTCATCAAAAGTCTCTGGCTGATTGTTTGCTCCTAAAAGATAAAAGAAAGTCTTTCTGTGTCTAATGTGTAATTTTATGCAAATGTTATGCAGTGTTTGTATGAAGTTTTTAATACAGGATAAAGAAGAAGGGGAACGCCTACGGCAGGCGGTCGGGCAGTCTTCCTCGAGAGATTCGCGACGCAGACGCCGCAACATGCCTCGTTACTTACAGGAAGGTTTACTGGGTGACCTCTTGACTCGTCGCCCATTCAGAAACCCGATTTATTCGGACCGTCGAGTGTTCGGGTGCCGTAGTAAGGAAGTTTCCTTAAGCTAGTTAGCTTCACCGAGAAGAACCCTCAAGAACACCGCTGGGGTTTAGTGCATTCCCCAGCGACAAAAAAGCCTGACCTTGTCCCCAAAGGAAATTCACACACCGCACAAAACGGAGCAGTTTAGCTGTAATATTATGGCGGTATCAAGTGAGTGAGATGTATTCGGTCGTGCCAGCAGTTCGTGCTACCTCCTACATTTAATGCAGCTCGCAACACTCAATATTTGCGCCGTCTTTGTAGTACGACCGTGTGTGTATATTGACCGGGGTTCGCGGCGAAGCGCTGATTTTAAGACGCGTAGAAAAGTGTAAAGAAAATAATGTGTTTGTCAAAAATTACTTCTATTTTATTTTGGAGGGACCTACTACTGGTTGGCGGCGCTATTGCTCCCGCCTCTACAGATCATCGGACTAGCGAAGGCCTTTGTATATTGTGGCTACAACACTTCTAAATATCAATCAGAACCTATGGCTACAAATAAAACAATGCTCTACATTTACAGCTTAAAAAAAGACCCCCTTATTGGGCCATAGTAAGACAAAATTAGTAATAAAATCAATCAAAACACTACACTTTTGATGTAATTTATGTGGGTACCTATAAGTTTACTAGTGAAACTTACACTCTGCTTGAAGCCGTATGATCTTGAAAACTAAGTAGGCACGTTGGTAAGGCTGCGCGCGCGGGACTTCGACTGCTCAGTGTACAATGTTAAACCTTGATTTGTTTGTTTTGCCGGAGAACCCCTGAGAAAGGCTCCGCGACCATCCAGGGGGCCGCGATCCACTGATCGAAAAACACTGGTTTAAATTTTTGACTAACCTCACGCGCTCAATTTATTCAAAAAATTTTAAGCTTATAATTTCAGTAGTTTACATACATGTCAGCATTTGATGCTTTTGAGTAAGCTTGTAACTGTTTATGTTAAAGTGAACTCAAAAGTAGGTCAATGTAGTTGTCGATTGGAGACCAAGGTTTAGGAAGACGAATGGTATAAAAATATTCGAAAATGAAGTATCACAGTTAGTACGTGGTTAGGCCGCCATTACTGCATTGCATGCAATACTGGCGGCCATGACTGAGTTGGTTCTTTTTTTTTCTGACGCGAGAAAACGCATTAACGCGCCTTCACTGGCCTTGGGTGGGGTCCAGTGGTGTGTCGGACCCACGGCACATGATAGTGCCGAATATACACAAAAACCACCGCGAGTGTCATCAGTGAGGTGCCTTGGAACAACAAATCATCAGGGCACGTCGAGGTGCTAGTCAGTCCCCTAAGGGACCCACTCCATTTCCAGAGATGGGGGTTGCCACGCACTACAGGACAATCCCACCGACTTTGGGACAGTGCAATGGGGTAAGGTTCCCATCCTTGCCCCTTGCCCTGTGCGCAAAAGCGCCACCTCCTGTTGCTCTTAGATAACCTCTTCTTATAAGAGGGGTACCGAGAGCGATTCCTCCTCCTGATCTTTATCCCCTTCTTCTAATAGGTGTAAAGATCCCCTTTGGTTCAATGAGCTTCGCTTGGGTACACCCCAGGATACTAAGCCCCACCGTCACGACAAGGCTTGAACCATGGTGGGGATGACTGAGTTGGTTCTCGTTTACATGATATTAACGTGAATTCATCCCGACAATGTCTGTCGAAGGCTGTATTGCCCATTGGGGATGGGGCTAAAATGGGGACTGCAAATGAGCTTTTGGTTTTGTGTGTGATTATGTTTATGTACGTTAGTTTTTCTGAAGAGGTAGTGCCATGCATACTGCATGACACTAGATCCTCCTATGCAACGGAATCCGGATCCGGAACCGCCGTAAAGTGACATCTTCAGTGTTGCCTATCGTGCGTTTTGTGAGTAGCCGGTGGCCCATTTGGGGAAGGGTAGAACGAGGGCAAAGGATCAGCAGAGTAATTATGTTCATGTTCATGAGCTCAGATTTCTCGTTTGTCCCCCCCCCCACATTCAATAAAAAAATTGTTAGCAGAAATCAAAGACTTCGAATGCTCATTTGCCCACTCATACAAGGAATACAATAACATAGATGTTTAGAATATTGTATGACTCCAAAATGGCGGGTGTAATAATTATTCAATTACTAATATTATGTATGTCAAAGTTTGTATATATGATACAGGTTTTTGTCTATACCAATTATACAGAGCTGACGATTTTGATTGTTTGTTTGTTTGAACGCGCTAATGTGAACTACTTGCTCGAATTGAAAAAAAACTTACGTGTTTCATAGTCCATTTATCAAAGGAGGCTTAGGTTATATACCATGTCGCTACGACTAATAGGGCTGAAGTTACTCGGGTAAAACCGTGGGGCGATGATAGGTTGTTATAATGTGGTGAAGAAGGACAACGCATCTGCACAACCATTACCCGTGGGGATGTCAATGGGCGCCAGTCACCGAATGGTTCCGATTGCACGTTTCTTGTATAGAGAAAAACATTTGTAGGCTATAAGCTATCTTAGAGCCTTGTTAAGTTTGTGCTTTGTCCCGTGAACTTCTCCGAGCCGACACTAATGTGTTATAAGCGCTTTCGTTAGGAATTCCTCTTTGTTCGTTGTGTAGTTCGAATTAGATAACGTAGAACGGATACATGTCGGATCTTAAATGAAATTTTAGTACGAATCATTTTAATGGTGTTCAAAATAGAAATTTGAACGCAATTAACGTGAAGGGATTTGCTACATTAAGTAAACTTGTAAATTTGTTTTTATTAGTTACTTCCACGCATTTGATATCGTTGTACGTTAAGCTTTATGTGCTATATTTAAAAATAGCTTAAGGGCATATAATTCAAAAAAATTGGAGAAATAGTAGTCATTGTGAGACCCACTTGTATTTCTGTATATTTCACCACAAACCGTTCAGCGGTTTGGCACTGGAGATGTCACAGATAGACATTACTCTTGCGCGTCGGAAGAGTTCCTAATCGCAATAAACGATTATCCCAGCCAAAACGTGTGTTTTTCTTTTAAATTCTTTTTTTAGTATTTATTTTATAGACAGTTATGCTGACAGTTTTTGTACAGTGTGTGAGTTTCCGGTGGCTCATGGAGAATAAGAAAGCATGATGAATAAGAAAAGCTTTATCGAACCCAGATGATTGAGAAGAACACGCTCACAGACGGAGAGCGCCACGCTGCATATTTTTTTATTGTGCAACCGAAATGGACGGGCGCCCGTGATGCCTCATGCTCAGTTCATATCGATGCGACGTGACGGGAATGTAACAAGATTGCCCAGGAGGGCACTGGCATCCGTGGTACCGGAGAATCCCTCCTTGGACCTCACAACAGTGGCTGTGAACTTCTGTAATATCAGGGGATTACATTCTAACTAGAACACCGTTCACTCTATGCGTGCCTTTATAGATCCCATGGTGGTAGTAACGCAATTGATCGACTCATCGAGCATATCAAAAAAACCACTGGCTCCGTGCTCCACGGTGTTCCTACCACAGGGATTATAATTCTTACTGATTCGGATGACCGAACATGCGGAAAGATCTTTTTGAGTTCTCTTTGGCATATGGTCTGGCACAGCAGGCCACCTCGCCCACGCGAATACCACATGTGGAAGATCATACACCTTCCCTGTTGGAGCTAGCTTCTGTTAACCTCTTATCGGAACGGCTACCTGATCGCCGCTCCACTAGGATCGTCGGACCATTGCGTGATACGGAATACTTTGCCCGTTGCAAGTACACATATTGGAAGCTGCCGTCGTGACTGGCACTATAGGTCTGCAGATTGGGACGGGATGCGGTTATTTTGCATCCTACCCATGGTAGCAAATCTGCTTCTCCCCGAGCAACCCTGACGCCATTAAAGACTCTGTCGCTGATGTGGTGCTTTAGGGAATGGAACTTTTTCTTCCGTTCTCTGCGGAACCACAATTGGTTTGCTCGCTTCTCTCTTTTGTCAATTTGCCGTAAGCAGGAGTGTTATCGGGCTTAGGTAATAGCGGCAACTACTCGGGATATAAAAATCAGTGCATTAAAGAAGAATTATAATATTGCTTTCAGGTCCCACAAAAGTGTTAACGCCAAAGCAAAGTCGGAGCATATAGACAAAATTGGCGAGCGGCTGGCCCGTGTTCCTTCGGAAACTCGTGCATTCGGGTCGCTCGCCAAAGCTGTCCTAGGAAACTTTGGTCCGTGATCCTTACTATCTGTGTGAAGACATGAGACAACTCGTTAGCCCATGATGCAAAACAGCCAACAGATCCTCTGGGCTGTCTTTTTGCATCCAACTCGAATCTAATTTGTCTACAACGTTGTGATTTCTTTATGCTACACATAGAGATCCAGCAGAGCTCAGTGTGGAAAGCGCTTCCCTCCCTGGACATCCATAAATCCCATTTTTATATACTTATATGTGATGATACGAGGTGGACTCTACGTAGATTATTACATGTATGGCCACTAAGGTACACGTCCAAGTAGGTGACCCCATCTTATGGCCTTCGGGGCCTTACTGGATATTGCGTGTGAGTAGCACGGGCATCGGCTGTCATCACAATACAGACATCTAAATATCTTGTCAAATATGCAACACCTCCCTTTTTATAATAAACAAACAACAACTGGCTGAAATGGATCAATAATGATAAATTTGCAAGATTCGATGCTATATACAGAACACAGGCTCTTATTTTGCCTCCTATGCGATAAAAGAAACACTGACTGGGAACAAACCTATAGTACATATCTCTCAAACCGAGCCCGCTCTGATACATCTTATTTACCAATAAACCTTTGACTTTTACCTCAGCGAAGCTTCACCAGTTGTACGTACAGAAGTCCCGCGGTAATCGAGCAAAATCTCTAATGAATAGACATTGAAAATTTAAGACACAGCTACACAATCAAAACAGAATAAGCTGAATAAGGTTTCTTTTGCTTAGGCTCAGAACGTTATCAGAACTAACAATATTTAATGAACCAGTCCTAGCCTAAAATATAGCGAAAAAGCTAAATTATTTATAAATTAAAATTCCGAACCTTATATTTAAAAAGGAAATACTTTGTTATCTATCAGTACGTGTAGTTGTGCTCCATTTTAGAGGAAGGAGGGCGACGCATCGGCATAGTAACAATGTGGATGTTCATGGGCCCCGGTAGTTGTAAAAAGGCTCCAATTGCTAGTTTGCATTCTATTATTTAAAAAAAATGTCTGTTAAGACCCTTCTACTCGGGAATGCGTAGAGGCAACATGTTGAAATTCGTATGAAAGACCGGTTGTATAACACGAATGCCTTGAAACACAGTGAAAAATAACCGGTCCAGGGCGTCACGGGCCCTAATGGCGGTCTATGAAGGGATCCTTTGCAGCAAACAAAAAGTTTCGTATCTCATAAAATACTAAATATTTTTATATTAAACATCCTCTCAATTTTTTTTCATTAATAATAAATGTTTTACAAAATTACACAACATAACTTTGTAATGGTTCATAAAATACACGTACCTAAATATCAAACATACAGTGCCCATTATCTTCGTGTAAAATGTCTGTGTGATACAGACGTACGTGACGAGGTCATAAGAGCTTCGCGTATTGCCATTTGGCTCTAAATTGCTCTAAATGTCAAACTTTTAAGTCTACGCAAAAGGATAGGACACGTTGTTTTCGGTCTGTAGTTGTAATTCGTACTCACAGGACTCTCTGCCGTCATTGTTAAAAGATAAGTATTGTAACACAGAGTTTATCATGTACTATTAAGTTGGAGGTCAAAGATCACAAGCCGATGTTGATAGCAAAAGTCATTGGGATATTCTCGTTTGCAATATGAATCTGCGTCCGATTAAAAACACGTGTAATATTACATATGTTTTTCCTTAAGCCCATTGCATATGACTTCACACTACACAATTAATCGTTACGGCAATATTACAATTGGTTACAGTCAGAAGAACAGATGGCACATGGGGTTCTGGAGTGGAGGAAAACGAAGTGTTGGTCGACCGGTCACCAGGTGGGAAGACGATCTCCGTGCAGTGGCCGGTCTGAGATGGATGCGAGTAGCTGGAGATCGGTCGTCTTGGCGTTCACTGAGAGAGGCCTATGTCCAGCAGTGTACCGTTAAAGGCCGATGATGGTGATGAAAGTATTTGCTATTTTATAGTATTTACACTGTTAGAGATTTAAAAACTTATCTGTTCAATAGACAGCGTCGCCGGTGTGTTGTTTATTGCTACTAGTTAATAGCCGTAGTTGTTTATACTAATGGCAGTTACGGCTCCAACTTTGTCAACTGAATAGATAAGTTGGTTGTCGTGCCGTACTACATGACAGATTCTCCCCAGAATCTTGAATTAATCATCGCGATAATTACAAGAATCAGTCGCAAATAGGACATTCATCAGAGTGGTTCTCACAAAAGTATATAAAGAAAAATGAAGCTTGTTGTGTGTGTGTCTGTAGTTTCCTTGTTGTTAATCGTGTCAAATGCTACGCCGATCATAGAAAGGTGAGTTTAAGTTCCAAGTTGGAAATGTTTGTTAAATATTTTATGTTATAAGTGTAAAAATTATTATTACATATCTCGCGATATAACACGTGATACCACTATAAAGAGACGGCTACACTGTCACGTTCAGAGAGTTTCCGTGGGTGAGGATCCCACCTTTCTTCCCACACGACTGCAAAACTTATGCGGTATGTCAACAGGCGTCTGTGTTCAACATACATTGAAAAACATACAACCAAACATTTATACAACCTTCAATGTTATTTAAATAATTTTACAGGAGCTTTTGCAACTGTCCATCATATACTGGTGAATTATGTGCCGAGCATTCATATACATTATATGGCGTATAATATCGACATATGACAACTACATCACTTACATTATACAAGATTTCGTCATGTAAACGTTTCCATAGTATAAACGCCAATTACAATGCCAATTTTGTCATATAATCATAAAAAAATATACATCGGCTAAACGTATATTAATTGTTTACAGGTAGTATTGGTAACCATCATATATTAGTCGAATAAGTGCATCCTGTATATATCCCAGTGTTACATACATGTTAAATACAACTGCCTTTTAATTAATACTATAAACTATTCCCATAACATTGCTACAAAATTATTATCAGACGAGAATACATGGTAATGAGTCACCCCAATCATGTGATAAGTGAAGTGGTGATTCTTACGTATTTCTAACGGCTAATAATAATGTTACGTCAGATATAGATTCTTTTAGGATTAAATGCTGTTTCTGATATTGAGATCAGTAAATCATTCATTACGAGTGACTATAATTTGAAAGTTTTTTCCTTCAATATATGTAGCATAAACAAAAATTTTGATAGATTCGTTACATCGCTCAAACATTACATGGCTCAAATATATCATACGACTTAATAATTCTCCTCGAGTGCTGGCTAAATAATCTTATGGAGGTACCAATATTACCTGATTATACAGCATATATGATCAGTAAGATTATAAACCTGAACAGTGGTGTGGTAGCCTATGTACTTAATAACTTAAGCGTTACTAAGTCGGAACCACCAATTAGTGACGCAAACTGTCTACAGGTTAACAATAAGACCTGCATCCTATGCATATTTCGCCCGCCTGCCTTCACAAATCCGGCTACATTTCTCGCCACATTAGATACACACTTAAGTAAAATAAACAGACTGTTTATTTTTCTTGTCGGTGACATCAACATCAACACACAAATTTTATCATTTTCAGAAAGCCCATGCTGGCAGGACTGTCTGTGTCCTATCACACAATATGGAATGCTCCCGGCAATTACACTGCCAACTAGATGTAACAGTTGCATCGATCCTATACAAGTAAAACCCAGTAAACCGGTCGTAGGAATAGTGTGCTCGTCCGATATCACAGACCAATGCATCACAATGAGCTGTATGGAAATAAGTACACATAAAAAAGAAAAAGT
The DNA here is from genome assembly GCA_017140195.1 of Eumaeus atala. Taxonomy (NCBI): domain Eukaryota; kingdom Metazoa; phylum Arthropoda; class Insecta; order Lepidoptera; family Lycaenidae; genus Eumaeus; species Eumaeus atala. The sequence goes on along the minus strand of JAFELO010000931.1, from coordinate 152,144 downwards.
AACAATTTTTATTTTCAAAGATATCTACAAGAAATTAAAAACGATTAGAAAGGTGTGTGTACTGGTCGGATATATTAAATAATAACTATGACATTCAGCAACAAGTGCAATTATTTACGGATACGCTTTCTAAAATAATCAGCAATTATACCCCAAAAGACTTTATGTGGGAATTCTAAACATTAGTTAGAAAAATAACTATAGGCCAATATCATTGCTCGGAGTATTTTCGAAACTTATAGAGAAAATGGACAATATTAGGCTAGTTACGTTGATTTGAGTTTAATCACCTTTTATCTTCACAACAGTTTGGATTTAGAACCAATAAAAGTACCGCAGATGCTGTAGAATTTTTGACATCTTCGGCTGCCACAATTCTGGATAGAAAAAAGTCATATCTTCTTGAACCTCGCAAATACATTTGACACTGTGTCAATACCGATGTTGCTTGTAAAATTAGCCAAGAAGTGTGTAAATGACCGCGCGCTGAAATGGTTCGAAAGCTACACATTCTTCCTACTCTACATGGACGACATTCACAGCATCCTTCTTAAGAACGCCGACACACTCTGTTATGCAGACGACACTGCGGTTGTTTTACATGGCAGTAGTCGGGCGGAGGCAGTGTCGGCTGCGAAGCAAGGTGTGTCACGCTTAAGTTTATGGTTCCAACACAACTTACTAATAACTCTTAATGATGAAAAAACGAACTACACCTGATTCCGAAAGTCTTCTGCTGCCTCAACAAGACTCTTGGATGAATGACGGAACTTGCATCAACAGGGCTATATATTGAAAGGGTGAGAGTAGCTAAATACCTGGGTATCCTCATCGATGAAAGGTTGCGTTTTGAGGAACACATGACAAAACTATTTGACAGGGTGTGAAAGCTCACTTATATTATGAAAGAACTACGCAGATCCGCTGAAATTAAACTACTTGCCTCAGTTTATATTGCATTTGGTCAATCACTAATAACATATTGTATAGGAGATTGGAATTGCATATCAAAAACGAATCTCATATGCGTTGAAAGAGCTCAACGAGCTATATTGAAAACAATGCATTATGAACCCTTTAGCTATCCCACTAAGGATCTTTACAAAGATGCTGGATTTTTGACTGTACGCCAACTTTACATACTTAACATTACAATCACAACACACAAACGTGCTATTAACGTGACTGACTCTAAAATGTATTTAGGAAGGCGTATCTTTAGAGTTCCAAATATCAAAGTAACCTCGTCGTTTGCTAAACGCTTTAACCCTTATGGTGGAATTTATATATATAATAAAATTTGCTCGAATACTGGCATACAAAATGGTACAATCGGAGATTAAAAAACCATAGTAAACTTCCTTAAATCTTTAGACAACGAAAATAGCGAAAAAATTATAGTATCACTGCGATAAATCTCTTTATTAAAAATAAATAAATAAGTATATTAGTACTAGTTTAAGTATGTATGTATCGGATATCAATTTATCATTAATAAAATATTTATTTATTCACTTCACTTCAACTTCAAATTGTAGTTGCATTAATAATTGTCATTTGTTATCCATTAATATTTACCGAGGTCAAGCATGTCAGGTAATCGTCATATTCTAGCTCTCAAAATACAGGTTATCCTAGTGTGAGCACTGAAATAAACTTGTGCATTTTGTTCATTATGCATCATGCAGCATGCTTTATAATTATTGTAATTGTTAATTCTTATATTGAATATTATTATTGTAATGCTCAAATGAATAAATTGAAATTGAAAACATTAAAGGTTTATAAAAATCTTGTACACATCTTCCACCATTTTGAAACTAATGACATGCAATCTTATATTTCGGGAAGTCCTATACTTGCCGTATAACCAAGTCTTGTCGTAATTTCTTGGTGTTAAAATATAAAAACATTAAAAGTTATTTTAAAAATAAAAGCTGTCATTTATATGACTACTATGCGAGAGTGTAAATACCTTTGAATACTCGAAACGTGACAGCATAGCTGTGACTCTACAGCGGTATCGTGTGAACGAGAAATACGTCCCCGGTCATGCCGGCAGAATAATGCTGCTCGGTACAACGCTTAATATTTGGTATCAACAACCACCAGACCCATACCAGAGTTTTGTTGTGTGTTGCTATAGAAGACACGTCCTGTTTTCATTCTTAGCAGTAATTTTACGAATATGAGCTGAAATTGCTTTGAAACAATTCCTTTACATTACATTAAGATAATTTTAACATTATATGAACGACTATAATTAAAATATGATCTGCAGCTTAGCCAGTTCACAAACAATGTGTATCTTTCATCATTTTTAAGTACTCATGAATACAAAGTCCTGTCCAAGTTTCAGCTTTGGCACATTACATATTGTACAAATGAATGGGTAGACACAAGTGTACTGTTGGTCGTCCGACACAACCGGAGAGAAATGAGGCACTGCACTGGAAATGAGGATCGCTTAACATTTTCTGTTGGTCCTCCGAAACAATCAGAGAGAAATGAGGCACTGCACTGGAAATGAGGAACGCTTAACATTTTCTGTTGGTCCTCCGACACAACCAGAGAGAAATGAGGCACTGCACTGGAAATGAAGAACGCTTAACATTTTCTGTTGGTCCTCAGACACAACCAGAGAGAAATGAGGCACTGCACTGGAAATGAGGAACGCTTAACATTTTCTGTTGATTCTCCGACACAACCAGAGAGAAATGAGGCACTGCACTGGAAATGAGGAACGCTTAACATTTTCTGTTGGTCCTCCGACACAACCAGAGAGAAATGACGCACTGCACTGGAAATGAGGAACGCTTAACATTTTCTGTTGGTCCTCCGACACAACCAGAGAGAAATGAGGCACTGCACTGGAAATGAGGAACGCTTAACATTTTCTGTTAGGTACGTGGATTACACCGTCAACTTTCTGAACCTTTGCTCTTGAACTCGAATCCGGTACTTCATCACATGAACATGCTCTCTAATAGTCTACGAGGTATTTAGTAAATATTTATAGACGGATTATTAGTGGTGCATACATCTACATAATCAAATGATTATACGTATTAATCAATATTCATTTAATTCCCTGTAATGGAGCCAATCTGTGTCAGAGTTAGTACTCTCTGAAACCTGCAACGGCCATTACGCTGATGAGACATCATGAACAAATCAGACCCAATCTGCCTTGTCCATCCACTCACCTAGCCAGGAATCTATGTTTGCATAATTTCTAATCGTCATTGCAATCTAACGAAAATTCTAAAGCAAATCATAATTTTTTTCAGATCTGACCTGTCACGATGCGCAGAATGCGACAAAGCCGAGGTATATATTTGAAACGTATACTAATAATATTATGCTGAATAGTGCATTAATCGAGGAAGGATATATATATATATATGTGTGTGTGTGTGTGTGTGTGTGTGTGTGTGTGTGTGTGTGTGTGTGTGTGTGTGTGTGTGTGTGTGTGTGTGTGTGTGTGTGTGTGTGTGTGTGTGTGACGACCAATAGGACCGGATGAAATCGGGAGTCATGCTATAACATTTATGATTTCTTAATTTATTTATTTATTATTATAATTGATACAACCAGAAGAGGATAATAATGAGTTTGCATTTATCGAGGTTTAGCCAGTTCACATCAACATCATACATTGAAACAAAATACAAACATACACGAACCACAAGAGAAGATAACAAAACTAACATACAAAACATATGTAGAAACATATCACCTAATAATTAAACAAATATGCTACTAAATCTCTTATTATTTATTATTATCAAATTTAACGCTACCGCAGAGGTTAAAGACAAAAGCTCGGTATCGAAGTCATAAGGGAGAGAGCTAAAGTTTCCGTTACCACCAGAAGAGTAAACTCGCTGAAGTGGCAGTGGGCTGCTCACACACTCAGAAGATCAGATGGCAGATGGGCCACTAAACTACTGGAGCGGAGGCCGTGTCTAGTAAAACGAAGTATTGTTCTACCGTTCACCATGAAAGACGATCTCCGTGCAGTAGCAGGTCCGGAATGGACCATTGGCGTTCATTGAAACAGGCCTATGTCCAGCAGTGGACCGACAAGCGCCGATAATGATGCTGATAAAATTTAATTTTTATACAGCTTCTGAAATTCTCATCAGTTCTCCAGAAGACACGACGTTTCATTTAATTTCCAACTTCTTTTACAAATTAAATTATTTTACGTTTGTGTAGTACATTGCAAAATAAAATACTTAGTGTATTTTAATATGTTTAACAATTTTTATTACTGCTCATTTTTCTGCACACGTAAGAACATGTGCGTTACGTAACAATACCAAAATAAATGAATACCTTTTCTTTTGTTGTTGACGCTGGGAAACACATTCACGCGCCTTCACCGGTCCTGGGTGGGATTCAGTGGCGTGTGGGGCTCGCGGAACGTAATAGTGCCGAAAACTCACTAAAACCACACATCCTCACACCTAGCCCCGTGCGCAGGAGCGCCTCTTTTGTTGCTCTTCTGTCCCTCTCTTATTATGAGAGGGGTATAAAGAGCGCCTCCTCCTCCTACTCCTTAGCCCTCTCCTCTTATAAAAGGGGTACAAAGAGCATCCCGCTCGGTTCAATTGGCTTTACTTGGGTTTTGCCTAGGCTACTGAGCCCCATCGCCACGACAAGGCTTGAACCATGTTGGGGAAGATAAATGTATACCTATATTCTTTAGTAGTGACTATGAATTTGGATCGCTTGACTACGCGACCCTTTTTTTTTGTTGACGCGGGGAAACGCATTTACGCGCCTTCACCGGCCCTGGGTGGGGTCCAGTGGTGTGTGGGACTCGCGGCAGATGATAGTGCCGAATACCCACAAAAACCACCGAGAGTGCCATCAGAGCCGTCCTTGGTGAGGTGCCCCGGAACAACAACAATCATCAGGGCACCTCGACGGCTAGTCAGCCCCCTAAGGGACCAATTCCCCCCTCCACAGATGGGGTTGCCACGACAAGGCTTGAACCATGGTGGGGTGGCTACTCGATCCTATAATAGAAACTTGTGATATCGTCCTTACATTTTATTTTATTATTACGCTCCATGGTAATGGTAAAAAAGGACCTAATGACTAAAGTTAAACATATATTTTAATCAGTCTATCTATTTAACCTTTTTTATTGACATTAAAAATAGAATGGTTAATTATTAAGGTTGTTAAGGTCATCGTGTCGGTCAAAGAGAAAGTCAAAACATTTCATTAAAGAACTTAACAGTTTATAAAGGTATATATTAGTATTTTATTAATAATCCCGTGTTCCAGGAGGCACTGAGTAGAGCGAAAAGAACACCGGATGGACAAATTATTATGTACGAGAAGATGTCAGAGTCACACGTAAGTAATATTTATAACGACACAGTTTTTCAAGGGGTAATTGTCATGAGATACCTTCGAATTAGAGGAAGCAATTCCAAAATACAGACGAGAGCTATTTGGTCGCTACTAACGCATATTAACACACATGTGAATCCCGTCCCTGCGTGGGCCACTGGCACCTCAGAAACCACACAATCTCATGCAGAATGGCTATGTAGCCATCACTTTTAAGGCAAATAAGCCAGAGGTTACCTCCTGGATGTCTAGGGCACCCATGTTATCTAGTCTAAAGTCAATATTGTGAAGTGAAATGCGATGATGAAGTGAAACAAGGGCTTGGCCCACCACTCACTCCCACCACAGCTACTTCTGTGTCTCCAGGATTAACAGCGTGATCCACTATAAACACCTTGATATGATCACAGGGAGCCCGAGGGAAAAGCTGAAACTGTCTTGGGATCCACGACGTTTTTACTACTGATTAAATGAGAAGTAGGAGGGAGTAGGAAGGAATTCCAATGTCCTTCCCTAATCAAAGCGGAGGCAGTACAACATCGCAATGACTTATACAAGATGATAAAAGAGATGGCAGCCAGGTGAAGCCCAGCTGCTAAGCACCACAAATAAGTGATTTATATATTCATTATTTATGGAATATTACGAAGAATGAGACATTTTCTTTGCTTGTTGCCAAAAATATTTATGACAAACTTGTTTGAAAGCACGAAAGTTTCTCCAGTTGTCCAGTCCCCATAGTTAACTACACCAATAACACTACGAATTTTATCAAGCATTATATTTCGCTCATCTTGCCAAAGACCACACTTCCACAAGATATGATGTGCGGCTTGTTCATATTCGTCAACTTGACGGTATTCATTTAAAACTGAAAAGTTTGCTTTTAAAGTTGCCGTGACCAGTTAGAAACTGGCCAGTGTAATGATCAACGTGTAATTAGTGTTTCGATAGCCGGTCACGTACGCATGGGAAAAAGTTATGTAAATGCCGTCTTAATTGTGTCAGTCCATTGCGCCTGCAATTCATTCATTAAGTTAACGGTAGTAACGTCTGTAGGATTGAATAGTTTCGTAATCTTCTGTCTGTGTAGTGGTAAACTCTGACATGAACTGGCAAGGCTTCCGTACTGACAGTACGGTAGGCTTTACATAAAAATATTAAGGCAAACGTGATGAATATATAATATTTTTCTTTTTCAGAGCCAGAGTTACGAGCGCACAATATCCATAAGTGGCGATAATCCTCAACTTAATCAGTTCTTTGTCGGGTTTGGCAAAAATAATGGGAATTTTTTACAGTTTGGGCATTAAGATAACCAAAAACCAACCAAAATTGTATATATTTACTATAATCAGTACCTTTCTTAACTTGGCGCTTAACACGTGACTTTAGCTGGCTTCGGCGACGATGAGCTGGATAATGGACTCCTACTTTGGAAGGTGGCTAATAGTAAATATTATTTACAATCAATACATATTATTTCCAGAATATTAATCAAATCAATTGGTTGATAAAAAAATTCAGCAATAAATTTTAAATGTAAGATTACAGTTCACGGTTCTTTGTGGTAGTAAAGCAATGAAGACATTTTGGTATTCATATCTAAATCATCATCTAAATTATAAGATTATGAAAAATATGAAATTTACTGACATATTATGAGTTGTATAACCTGCCATATAATAAGTAATTATGTTTTCCAAGTATGCCATATTATTTAAACGTACATAACATATGAGTACTGAATAATATGTAATCTCTAAAGCGTTTTGTCATACCGTATGCTAGTAATAATTTGTGCTATTGGACTGACTGTACCTATGTAATCCATTCATTTTATTATTGTAATTGATTCGAATGTCTTATTTGCGACTATATCATAATAAAATTATTTGTAGAATTAATAAATACAAATAGGCTTATCATATCTTTTTATTTTATATTAATTAAGAAAGTCTCACAGACTTTGTTCTGTTTAATAAATATATAATATCAGAGAAAAAGTGGAGTCCAGCTGCCCAGGACCGGTGAGAATGGCGTGGAAGAGAAGGGGCCCATACCCAGCAGTGACCAAATTGTGGCCGATAAGAAGAAAATTATGCTTGCGTTTTCATTAAATCGTCTTCCCTCGACGACTAATTATCGCAATATTAACAGAGAGTACAGAAGTTCGTGATACTAACGGTTGCATTAACTTTTGGCTGTGGCTTATATACTAGCAGGCTGCCCCGGCTTCGCACGAATATTTTATAAAATATGGCATAAATTCATTGAATTACAAAAATACAAGAATTATAAATTTTAATGTCGGCTACGTAAACATTACACGTTACAATAACAACCTATGCAAGTTATGACGAAACCACGTCTGTCAGGACAGCCAGTTATCGATAACTTCTGCAGCTACTTAAAGATTCACCTTGAATTTGTTTTAACAAATTTGGCTATATTATCGAAGCTTCCATACTGATCTCTAACGTTTTAGAAAATGTTATATGTCCTATGTTCATCAGAGTTAGTTTAGGTTTCTAATGGAACCCCACCAAGCGCTTTTGCGCACGGGGCCGATTATAGGAACCTCACCCCATTCCACTGTCCCAAAGTAGGAAGGGTTGTCTTTTGATGCGGGGCAACTCAGCTGTGCAGGTGGCGACGGTCCCTTAGGGTCTTTTACTAGCCGTCGAGGTGCCCTGATGACTTGTTGTTCCGGGGCACCTGACTGGCGGCACTGATGGCAATTGCGGTAGTTTTTGTGGGTATTCGGTACTATAGTGTACCGCGAGTCCAACACACCACAGGATCCAACCAAGGGCCGGGCGCGTAAGTGCGTTTCCCCGCGTCAACAAAAAAAGGATTTCAAATATTAAAAGAATTTTTCAAATCGGTCTATTAGCTTCAATTCAAACAAATTAACAAATAATAATCACATGCTTCCCCTTTATATTATTAGTATCGATTGTATTTATATGATAAAAATCTTAAACATATAAATAAACATATTAAAATGTATCAATACAGCAGTCTAGTGTCTGTAACACAAGTCTTATTTAGCACAGAGCTATGGTAACATGGTGTCAACCATCACTGATATTAGTACATCTTCTCCTCATCTGCTAAGGCTTAGCTTATTATATAATCACCATCACCCGTCTATTTATGTATATAATGTGAGGAGTATCTAATCGACGCGAAGGCGCTACCAATATTCAAAACCTTCACTTCATTTAACGCAAATCTATATGAGATCACAAATCTGTGGTAACGTGTTTTACATAATTTAGCTGTTGTAGAAGTACGTTCTCGCAGTAGTCAAACAGCCGAGGCTCATTGTCCACAGCCCATGTTTATCTGCTCCACTGGTACGTTCCCTTTCAATCGTGAAGCTGACGTTTGATCAGTACGCTATCCGCGTTCGGTGAAACGCAAATCCAATTCCAAATAGGTTAGTTTGTCGTTTGTGCTCAGCTTTTGTTACTTTGGTTAACCAAGGTTAAACAATCTTTACGAAGTTAGATGATTTTTTTGGCAATGAACAAGTTGTGATGTTTCCTTTAAACCTTATTGAGATATTCGAAATTTAAAATGCGCAAAGTTATGCCAGCCCCTATTTAAATTTTTTTTTTGTGCGATTAGATATTTAATGGACGAGCTAGTCACCTAACGACTACAATTTGTAGTAGTTCCGTGTGGACTGTGATCAGCAGGCTGATAGGATCAAAGCACTCGCAAATAAAAGTGTTATTGTACTTATATTATGTTTACGATGAGAGTATGTATAGGATTAAGGCTTGAGTTGAGATTGTGTAAGGATTTAGCGTTTAGCGGGTTCAAGGTTTCTAGGACCTTTTTTTGACATAATTGGCAAGTAACTAGTGGATACCTGGCACCTGTCAAACTAAAATGTGTTCCTAATAGAGTAACCGGGTCTTTGATGAGAAACTGTGAATCTGGTCCTCAGTTTTATTTTAAAAGCCCTAAGTTCTTCTGGAAAATGCGGAATGCAGAATGATGATGATAATAATTACGGCAGTGACGATGAAGTCGGTTCCCAAATATATCCCTTGCCTTTATTTATAAGATTTTTTTTAGTTCTGCTGTTGTTTTAATTATTTGTTACATCTGAGCCACTATAATACTTTCCACTATAATATATTATATTTTCTGAACACATACCTTACACTGTGTTACGGTAAACGAGGCGAAACTAAAAATGGTTAGTTTTATATTTAAGGCTAAGGTTTGTACAATGTCCTTAGATATGCTGCCTTTTTATTTAACGTATCGTTATATATGTCTTTATTTTACGTTTTGGAATACGTTAAGCGTACTGTACAAGTTTTTACTTGCGACAGTCTCCAGATGTGTGATTCGCAGAATCGAAGTCGCCTATTTTTTTTTTCTATCGAATTAGGGCACTGTCCGCACGAGCGAGTCTTTTATCACGTTAATATAAAGTACCGTACCGTGCGAACAGGGCCTTACAGACGACTGAAACGAACAAACGTGGTATCAAACAAACAAATAAAGATAATTCATACCACCACCACCAGGTCATGACGAAGTATTGGTCGATGATCGACAAGGTAGGAAGGCGCTTTCCGTACAGTAGCTGGTGAAAGGTAATAATAATATAGTCAAAACCGAGTTTCGGCTATTGCGACCATTTCTCCATAGAGAGCAAGTCTCTATTGACTTGCCAACTGCGCAGGACATATTATAGTGCACAAGCGAGTGGCGCATGCACAGGTGCATTATCTATTCTCTCATTCTCCAATTAAGATGGCACAGGTAATGCTTCAGAACGGGAGAAAAATCATCGGTCTCCTAACCTTTCATTGAAAGAGCCCTTTCTCCTGGCTAGTGCATCAATAAAGACTTATTGCGTTAATATGTGTAAACAATCTGAATAGCCAAGAAGGTTAAAAAGACCAATATCTGTTTTATTTTTAAAGCAATCGAAAGCCACAAATACAAGCGAACGAAAATTAAAGCAACCGAAAGCCACAAATACAAGTTATCTGAAAAAGATTTTTTTTTATTGTGTTTAAACTTCAAAGTGAAATGGTTTTATGTTTGCAAATTGACCTCGTATGACGGTAATGTTACCACTTCCGACGTTTATTTATTTTCATGAAATACCAAACACTATTATAGGATTCGCTGACCGAGATTCCGTACTATGTTTCAACTAAGAACCAAACATAACTACTTATTCTGCAAAGCTTCAGCTGATCAATTATCGTCCCCACTTAGATTTCGGGGAAAATTTTCAAAATTAATTGACGTGTATACTAATGCCAAATTACAACTTTCTAGTACTAGTAGTTTTTGAGTTAAGTGTCGGACGGAAGCACGAGATTTTCCGTCGAATGGGACATTTCTTTTATTGGGTTTATATTCTATATATCATATTATAGCTAGTGTCATTTTTCCATTGCAACCAAATGGAAGCCAAACTGAGAAGTACCGTCACTCATATGAGAGTCACTCCTATGTGAGTCACTCCTAAGTGATATTAACACAAACCGTTTAAAATGCGGACAAATTGCCGTCGCGCTCAGAAGTTCTCACTCCGTGGCGCGCCTTGGAACAGGACTGTCCAGCAGTGAAGTAGCGTCAGCAGCAGCAGAGAGGAAGAGACAGAGAGCCAGAGAGAGAGAGAGAGAGAGAGAGACCATCGTGCGCGGTTCTATTTGAGCAAATAGTTGCAATAACACCGGCCCGATTATGCAACCGCAATCATATAACATACAAATAATATTCCATGTCATTATGCACAATGTTGACACAAAAGGTTTCCTAAGTTCCTTCATAAAACTAACAATATTGCTGGTAACAAGACAGGAGCATTTCTCTTGAGCCCATACTCGCGCTATTGTCTCGCATAACAGACTTTAGAGGCTTGAACCCGCCGTGTTGGTGTACAGCCCATTGTTTAGTTTTCTTCACCTGCCAAGGCGAGTTTCATACAAAGCCATCGCTCGTTTCTGCACTTGTGTTTGTTTTTGTAACGTGCAATTGGAGGCTCGAGTGCACCACGTGAGGGTGCGTATATCTTGTTTGTTTTCAAGCGCTCTTTTTTGTTTCTATATTTTGGTGTCGTTTTTAGTTTCCTTTTTTATTTTCATTTTAGTACAGTTTCTAGTTTTTAGTCTTTGTTATTAGCTTTGGCGCATCGTTTTTAGTAGAGTAAAACCTTTTTCGTGTGCTTTGAATTTGTTGGCCTATCTCACTTGTATCGCATCTCACTTGGCTACGCACCTATTTGCCTCAGCTGGCCTTACTGACTATATATTGCAATTTTAAATAATATACTTCATTGTTTCAAGTTTCACTTGCATAGTGATTTTCACAGATTTTTTTCCTGAAGTTTTTTTGACTATAAAAATAATGAAAGTGTGAAACAGCGATGAAGCAATCGAATATTAGATCAGCGTTATGCTTTATCGCGCTTATGTCGCTTACGTTTTACCTTTCACTTCAAAATAAAGTTCATTCTGAAGGAGTAAAATTGAGCTACATCTCGGAACTGAGACACATAATAAAATTTACGCACGTGAGACTTCTTTATACACGATTGATTCAAAAAATATGCTGGTGAATGCGTGACGAGGCCAAATGAAGTTGAAAGGGATATACAAGTTAGTGAAGATAGAATGAGAGAGAGATAGAGAGAGAGAGTTATCCAGAAGTTTAGAGTGGTACTTTTCATATATTCGGTACTGCGAACAAGAAGGAGAGGTGTGAGCACACATTTTCTTTCTCTCATTGCTAGTATAACTAAAGAAGTTCCTTCGGTTTAAGGTCTAAAAAATAAAATTAAAGTAAAAAAAAACATTTTTTCTAAAGCAACTTCTTAGTTTTAATAAAATTCTCAATCACGTTCTTAGGGTCTTGTATATATGATTTTATAATCGAAACTATGTACACAATTCAGGTTATCGTTTTTTCTGCTTAATTCGTTTATGGCTGAAGTTGTAAAGTCGATTCATTTTAATACAATGTAGCAGTTCAGTTATTGTCCAATATTTTCCTTGTAAATGTACATTGTAGCATTTTGAGTACGTATTAACTTGTTGCCGGTCCGGGGCGGACACGAGGTGGTCATTTACGTCCTCTTAGACTACGTCTTTAACGTTACATACTAAAGTGTATTTCTGTTCTTGGAGATACCACTTTAGGAACATACAATTGTATCCTCATAAAATCGATCCTTTTCTGTCATTGTTGGGTGAAGATTGGAGAAAGTTACTTTAAGCCTTAGATCAATTTTGCTTGTATTATATGACTAGCTAATACCACTTGCATGCTTAACATGAGCATGAGGTGATGCTACATTGCAGCAGAATTGGGTTGGCTTGATCGAGGGGTACTTCTCGCACACATGATACCGGCGTAAAGTGACATCTTCGGTGTCGCGTTTTGTGAGTAGCCGGTGGCCCATAGAAGGTGCGGAGGAAAGAAGGGCTACGCATCAGCATTGTAATTATGCGGCTAGTCATGGGCGTCGACAGTCCAAAAAAGGTTTCGATTGCACGTTTGCCCCCCCCCCCCTAAACTATATAAAAAAGTGAATATTTTGAGATGACACTGAGAGTATTTGAGATGATACTGGCAACTTATCGGTGGTAATTTCCAGAAATAAATCTTAGAAGCCGAAACGCGTCGAGTCGCGTAGATGTCGAACATACTGCAATAACTCAAATTTATTCATACGATTTAAATTCTAATAGAAATTGTACAAATCTAAGTTAATGCCGCAGTCGATAAGGCACTGTGTTGTTAAAACGACTTTAAATAAAATTAAAAAAAAAAAAGATTATTTGTCAAATAATTTTTATTCAAAAATCAGAACTGCTGATTTTCTATTTCATGGCTGGTCAAGAAACAAATACACGAGGCGGAAACGGCGGAATCTTTCCCTCATGTCCTTTTTACTGCACCGCTCGTTCACAAACTGCGTCTCGGGAAATATTTACCGACACAATTAGGTGGTAATGAAACTGCATTCGAATTGAAAACGAACAATTACTGCATCTGTTCACTTGTTTAGTGTAGCGCTGAAACGACGACGAAATGAAATATCTTCTCAACACAAATAGCTGGATTTAAGTTTTTTTTAGATATTACCTATATGCATACGAACAATTGGGCCAACGAAAAGCAAGCCAACTATAGACGCCTATAGCTGAAACATTGGAGTTTTTGTAGTTGCGTTACCAGTTTTTTGTTTTCGGAGGTATAGTTTTTATACCTTCGTAGAGGAGATATAGCCAACTTTTTCATATAAGTAGATTTCCTTTACATAGAACTAGACTCAAATCTATGAAAGGAACGTTTTCATAGAACTAGACTCTAGCTCTATGAAAAGGAAGACTAAAAGGTATGTATATCTGTTAATCAGCAGCAAATATTTAACTATTACTATCAGCCCCTAACGGGTCACTTCCAGATATAGGCCTCTTTCAATAAACGCCAAGACGACCGAAATTCCTGCTACTCGCATCCATCCCGGACTGGCTACTGCACGGAGGTCGTCTTCCCACCTGAAACACTTCGTTTTCCCAAACGCGGCCTCCGCTTCAGAACTTTACTAGCCCGTCTGCCATCTGTTCTTCCGAGTGTGTGACCAGCTCATTGCCACACTAGCGAGCCTATTCTTCGCGTGATATCGGATATTTTCTTTCTCTGCCTTATGACTTCACTGAGGGGGACGTATTGGTTGAAGACTTTTGTCTTCAAGCTCTGTGGTACAGGTGACGTGAAAATGTGACGAAGCTTCCGAAATGCTGCCCAACCTAACTGAATCGGCTTCCTTCTCGAAGTTATGTCTACCTAATTGCAATAGCTGCCCGGGGTAGACGTATTGGTCTACGACTACAAGAATAGCACCCTCAATGTTGGCCACAACATGACCCTTAACCTAACCTAACCTAACATTTGCCAGACGGCTTCTTCCATGCTTCTCCACAAAAACCTCCGACCCTCCGCTTAAACGCTTCGGTAACCCGTTGCGTATTTGAAATGCGAAGGTCTCTGCGTATTAGTTTGCGAAAGAAGTTTGACTTCAGCCGAAGTAACGCCTTCATGTGCTCTGCGTTCCCTCATTATTATAAGCGTCTCATCCGAGAGTTTAGCTTTCCTGCTGGTACCTACGACATCTTTCACCCAAGTCCCGCATGCAATCAATCACGCCACTTATAGCCTCGGCGATTGCCATTGTAGTTTCCGACATATCTAGGGAATTGAATCGATTTTTAATTCTAGTTGGAATTCTTCGGAACCTACCATGGCTCGTCGGAAGTTAGGTCGGAGTGTTGGTTGACTAATCAGACACGCTCGCGTCGAAAGCCTATATACAGAAAGCCTCTAACCATTCGGTGATCACTTCCGGTTTTAAATCTGTTGATCACGGAGATATCCCTAAATATATGATTTCGGCCCGTCATAACAAAGGCAATCTCGTTCCTTGTCACAGTATCTGGGCTCTGCCTCGTCCACTTCTTATGGGGCTCCTCCTTAGAATAAGAGTTCGTTAGTGAGAGGCCTTCTCTCTCGAGGAAGTTTACTAGCATTTGCAACTGCGATTTGGAATTCCGACTCCATGTGTTCCCAGACTCGATTCGACACCATTTTGTACTTCCACCTTGGCATTAAAGTCTCCCGTAACAACATTAAAGTGGACCTTACAGGTGTTATGTAAGGCCTCTGAGACATCCTCATATTAAGTTCTCCACTTGCATCGCTTTGAGGCTGTTCCTTTTAGTGAGTTTAAGTCTGAGATACGCCACCCTACACCCTAGAGATTTCGACGAAGTAGCCTTGTAATCGGTGTTATGGTGTTCTCACCTTGTATTCGGACTTCACATAACCCCAGAACGTGCCATCGGATAGTCTAAGCATTCGACCGTTAAACGTAGCCAGGTCAAATCGGTGGTAACGATCCCTAGCCCGGACACTCTTAGTAACGCATTGGTATTAGGTCACGGTAGCGGCCACCGTTACTGTGGCCGCTACCGTGACTTAATGGATTTACCGGGAACTAGGGACCGGATTCTGTTGTTGTCGTCCATTGAGTCAAATGCTCGTAATTGCCACGCTGAGCAGCCGGATTGGCAGTTGTAGAGTGCTTTGCCCGGCGCCACTGCTGCCCGTCGCCGATTCGATTGATGGTACCGCTATCACGGTGTTCCCGTCTGTTTCACTGTTACTATGAAACACCATACAATCGGCTCCCTGAAGCCCCTTAGATGTGAAGAGACTAGTGCCCTTTGACGACTTTTACGTGACCCTGGGCTTCGATTGAGGGTAAGGGTATTCTTAGGCCGCCCCCACACAGCCTACATTTTTTCTTTACAACTAATTATTTTTAACTCCCAGTCAGTTTACCAATATTGTAGATACACATAGATTAACCTTGTAGGAAAGCTTCTTTTTATAGTAAAAGAGGACAAACTAACAATCGGATATATTTTTGGTGACTACTGAAGCCCACTAATATCCGCATGTTTTCATGTGGCATGGCATCATGTGAGCAAAGCAGTATTACACTACCTCTAGCAAGGCCTAATAGGCAAAAAAAAAAAAAACAAATCACAAGCAATGTACAAAAAATAACACATTCGTATATTGTTCACGAACATCCCGATATTAGTTTTGAAATATGATGAACTTCAGCAACTATAAATTCGTTGATATTGCGTTCAGGTATAATCCAGTTTATCATGAACACAGATGGTCCCTCGGCGGAAGTCATATTCATAAACAAGTGCAGCGGAAGTTTGGCAGCGGAAGTTTTTGCGTATTTATGGCGCTGCGCCGCGGCCGGGAGGGACCCGACCTCTATCAATATTCGACTTTTGGCAAACGAACCATCGTAAAACTCTTCATTGTGTTATGAATCGTTAAGAACGTGGAACGATACGTTGAGGTGTAATATCGGATATAATATACTACATTAATATGTCTACATAATCTATATTTATACATATTATAAAACAAAGCCCCCAAATTTCCTGTGTAATGCTGATGAGCCATGTGGTTTTCATCAATCATTATCATCATTATCACCAACATCAATTGGACGATGTCCACTTCTGGACATGGGCCTCCCCCATAGAGCCTCCGCCAGTAGATAGAGAAATTTTCGAGGAAAAACCGTTAAGATAGCAATCCGACACGGGTTATTCGCGGGCGGAGCTGAACAGATCGCTAGTAATATTACTAGGCGGTTGAAAAGTACTCTGCCTAACATATAATATTCAATTCTAAAAATCAAAACTACCCACATTCTTTTGTTCAGTTCAGACTAGCTGATTGTGTGAAGTTCGAAAGATGTGCGATAATTAGTTGGGATTGTATAATTTTTTAACACAGCAATCGGACATACTTTCTACAAATGGAGCCAATCGAGCAGCGTGCCGTCATTCAGTACCTCCATAAGAATGGATATCACCGAAATCCATCCATGATGAAATGATCAGTACTTTAGGAGAGCCTGCTAAGTCTTGTTCATCCGTCAAAAAGTATGGTAGATTTTTTTTTGTTGGAGACCGCAGTTAGTGAGATAGCCGACATTATAGGCATCTCTTATGAACGAACTCAGAACATCATAGTCAACGAATTGGGTTCCCACAAGCTGTCTACGAGGTGGGTTCCGTGTCTGCTTTCAGTCGAACAACAATGGACGCAATTTACTATTTCACGTGAGTGTTTGGAGTTACTTGAAACCGATGGAAGTGATTTTTAATCGGTTTCTTGCAATGGACGAGACTGATTACTACTGTATCTTACTACGTCTTTTACAAGAGGAAATAAAAGAAAAGCGTCCAGGAATGCTCCGAAGAAAAGTCCTGTTTCATCAAGATAACGCCCGTGTTCACACGCCTGTGTAATAAACGGCTGAAATCCACAATTGTGGCTTTGAACTATTACCGCATCCGCCTTATTCACCTGCTCTGGTACAGTAAGACTTCTTTCTATTCCTTTACCTAAAAAAGCACTTTGGAGGCCAAAGATCTTCCACAAATGACGAGTTCAAAACAGCTAAGGAAGAATAATTTTTCAACGGTCCAAATGCTTTAAACGGGAGATGGCAAAGGTGCATCAAAGTTGATGGTGATTATGTAGAAAAAAAAGTATAACTGATATAGTATGTGTTTATTTTATAGGTTTGCCCGAATACTTTTTAATACACCCTAAACGTATCCCCTTTTAAAAGAATTGTACAAACGATGGACTTAGAAATTTCGTTCAATGAAACATTATGGTGGCGAAGATGGGCTGAAAGCTAACATTTTAATTGAATATGCTTGTATATTATAATTTATCACTTTTAGTGAATAAGTACTAAGTAACAAGCCAAGCCGTACAGCCGTCAGTTTCACCCCGCAATTAGCATATACCCGGGGAACGTTTTATTTAAGGATTTTCATATTATTCCAGATTGTAATCTATCTACGTGCAATCCAAATCACATTCAATTACGTTTACTTCTTTTTGTGTGAAAAAGTAATTAATTGCTAGAAAATTCACTTTTTTGTATTAATTAAATTTTACGTTTGACAATATTTTACGTTACATCAAAATCAAACTACATAAAACTATAATACAAAAACTGAAATGATCCAGTAATCATGAAAACATTGAGTTATGATTTACATAAACGATATTTCATTGGACCCCCCAATTATGTCATGAATAATGAAATACCGAAAATACCAAACGATTCAGACTAAGCAGCACTTTATTTACTACTCTGTAAATAAAGAATATTTGTGGTCAATTTTGACGTAACCATGAATTTGTCTGTGTGGAATTCGGTCGTATTACAATGTCGATCTAAAAGTGGTGGCATGTTACAGCACAATCTACGGCAGATCATTTTATTTTTATAAATTTTAAATATATTGTCGTGCAAGTTTTAGGTTTTTTAAATTACTATGTTAGTTTTTCGTATCGCATCTGCGTAACAAACGTGCGAAAGTGCATGTGTTTCGTTAGCGATCAAAAGTCTTCGATTGCTCTTATGCTGTAAAAAGAAGTCTAGTAGTTTCATGTAGTCGATGGGATCAATTGTCACTTCTGGAAATTCATGAATAATTAGAATGGATAATACACTTTTAACCGGTTTATTGACCAAAATTTCATAAATAACAAGGGTATTTAACTAATTCTTCATCAGGTATACGATAATTCGTATGGGGCTAGTTGAGCTAGTAGTTTAAGTAGGTATAATATGAAAAAGCTATACTAACAATATAAAGCTGAAGAGTTTGTATGTTTGAGCGCACTAGTCTTGGGCAGGACTGGTCAGAAAAATATTTTTTCGTGTTGAATAGTCCATTTATTGAATATTACAATGTACATAATAGTAACTACTTCAATCGTCAATTGCACACCTACTTCTCTTGGACCTATAAATAAAATAGACTATTAAACCAATGTAAATAAACAGTACATTTCGTAAGTATATATTACATGTGATCAAAAATAAACAATTTGTAAAGTAAATGTGGTGTTAAGACGTCGGAAGCAGAAGTGAGATGAATCGATCGCTTGAGATAAGATAGAGAGGCTCCTTAAATTTCTAACGCCGACCGTTAGAAATACGAATTCATTTCATTTCAACACTGTAAAAATGATGTTCGCGTTTGTCCTATAACCATATTTTTCATCGACTTAAAGAAGGAGGAGATTTTCAATACGGCCTCTATGTTTATTTTCGTAACATATGATACGCGTTCGCGTTGTAAACTGTGGACAGATTTTAAAAAATATTTTCTTGTTAGAAAATATATTCACCAAATTTAGTCTCCTGGCCATAAAGTCAGTATCAAGTTCCTGAAGAAAATTTAAAAAAAGCAAAACTATTTTTATTATTCTTTACCCCTAAACTTTAAAAATATAAGATATGCTCCCCTAACATTTGAAAATAGCAAGACAGACACACGTGTTTTCTATAAACATTCTAAAGGCATATTAAGACTGTTCATTGTATACTTCAAAAACACATATCCAGTGTGATTGCATGTAGAAAATGAACCTAATACGGCTTTTACGTTAAAAAAATGATAATTTTTTTTCCGATTGAAGAATTAATATATTATAACTTCGATTTAAATACCGATTCGTAAATGTTTTGTAGCCACGACTCCCGATGATTACAATTGAGGTAAGAATTGTATAATGGGTTTGCCATTAAATGTGCATTCGCTATGACAACCAATAAGTTCCAACGCCGGACAATGTCTATTTGTTGCTTAGGTTTGGGCACGCCGTATTTTGCATACGAACAACTATACGTGGCATGAGCTCGAGTGACATGGCATTTGTTGGATACGTTAGCTTCTAATTTTATGTAAAATGTTACTGTTACGGTATGTTAAACCTCTCCATCATGTTTTAAGCATTGTCGTTGCGGTGAGGCTAAGTAGCCATGGTTGAACCCAGACACCTCGAGATAGTTAAGGGGCGAGGATGAGTTTACTAACCCATTGTGCCTAAGGTGGCTGGGTTATCCTGTGATACGGGACATCTGTGGCAACGGCCTAGGTGAGATCGTGTCCTATATGGGTAACCCCCGTCCTTTCCTGCAGATTTGATGGATGCAACCCGAAAGTTTTTAGATTAGCTAAAGTAACTATTTCGTCCCTCTTATTAACCCCTCGCCCCACCCTCTCTAAAGAGTAGGGCAGCTCATGCGCGGTAGCTAAAGTTAGTCTTGTATTAACGTGCATATAATAGAGGCATTTCAGTGTGCCACAAATCTTACGCACATATAAAAAACCCAGTAACCTATAATTGCATTTCCCTAAACAATGCGAATAAATGTGCCAACGCAATATAAAATAGTAATAATGATAATAATACAGATCTAATGGTATGTTTTGTGCCCGCTACAGTCCAATAAAACAAAGATTTAGATATAGAACAAAGATTTAAAGATGTGTTGATTTAGCTAAAGCTCTGACATGCAAATGTTATGATTCAGAATAGGAATTTGCCTGAATCCGCCTAAACAATAACGTAGTGCTTATCCAAAACGACCAACCCATTATCATGCTGCAAATAAATAAAATGTAAATAGCATTACAGAGCTGAACAAAGAGTATGAAAATTTGCATAATACAGTTCACCTTTCAGCCTTCGGACTAGAAACTGGGCTTGAGCCAAACCGACTCTATTTATTATGTTCAGGGCTACCAGCATCAAGCGAACGACGCGACGAGGTTTTAAATCACTTTAATTAGGAATTTGTTAGATAACTTACATTTAAGATGTTATGGTTAGTAAAAATATTTTTGATATATTTGTAAAAATGTACGTACACAGAAAAAAAAAATATTATGAGCTGGGACACATAATGGAAGTGAAATTTCTACTGAAACAACATGGATTGAAGGCCAAAGTATATGCCAGCGATATATCGTCTGTCCTCTCCACGCAGCCGTAATACTTTTAGTCGTACAAGAACGTAATACCCCTAGTTTATAAAGAAGTTTGCCTTCACAAAAGCGAAAACTTACGCGAATGTTCAATCATTACGATAAAAATATTTTAACAAAATCATTACGATAAAATTATTTTTACGGATTATATCACGGTTTATATTTGTTTATTGTTTGTTTATATTATTATATTATGAACCGCGATAAAATCCGTAAGAACAGTTTTATTGTAAACAGAATGTTTTTTTTTTATTCAGAACTTTCTTTTGGTTGATAAAACTATAACTATACATCGGTAAAAACTATGCTTGAAACTCTTTGATGTTGAGAACTCATTTATTTTTTCCATCATGAAAACATCATTTTGTCATGTTTCTAATCGTTGATTTATAAAAATGCAACATATACGATTTCGGACTGAGGTGTCATTACAAAGCATCCGTGATTGTATATAAACATATTAACGTGTATGATTAAAAGTCGTTTTTACAATGCTGATACTATTTTAAAATGTGCAAAATTTTAACGTGTTTCCTTGGAATGTCAACCTTACGCGCATTTATTTAAGTTGCTTTCACGAAGTGCATAATTTGACAATTGCACATCTTTTATATAGATAGTATTGTGACGCTCTCCATATATATCTTGGTATTTTTCTAAATCAATGTTTCTTATGTAAAAATTCGATAATCAAGATTCACGATGCTATTTCTTTGACACTAGTCAAATTTGCAATGCTGGCAACAACAAAACATTTTCTGACAAAACACTGATTGAACATTTCGAGTATTGACTGTTTTGAAGTAAATTTAACACAAATTTATTACAGTAAACAATTATAGAGTCATGTGTAGGTTAATTTAAGATGATAGCGAAAGTTGTAACAAATATTTCTGTAAATTATTACAATATTATACATCTATTCATCGTAACATACTTAGTCGTTTAGGCAATAATCACAACCCTATGCTGTCTCACAAAGATTAAATTATCAGCTTACAAAGGTTGTGTATAAACTTGTAGGCAGAATCACATTAAAAGGATTCAGTACATGCGTCTTATTTACCTGCTTATCTTTGTGTGTGATGGCATTCTATGTTAGCTCATGACTAAAATAACGCATTTACATGACTTTAGCTGAAATAGAACTATACACTCAAAAAGATACGTCATTTTAGATGTGTGCTAGTCCACATTTTGTGTTGTTGTCCTTTGGTACACTGTACTGTATATTTGCTAGTTAGTCCTCCACAGAAGGGTTGCCCCGTACCACATGATAAACCCACCAACTTCAGGACAGTTCAAAGGGCAGAGCTTCCCATTCTCGCCTCTTGCCCCGTGCGCAAAAGCGCCTCTTCCTGTTGCTCTTTTATTCCCTTTTCTTATAAAAATCCTCCTACTCTATAGTCACTTCTTTTATAAGAGGGGTTAAAGAGCAGCCCCAATGTTCCGGCCGTAATCCAACGGCTGTTGTCACGTTGCCACGAGAGTCGAGGTAAATACTTTGATTAAAATAGTACGCAATTAAGTCCGGTTTGCAGTATAAAAATGTAATGAAATTTAATTCAATCAACGAGACAATTCTTAGACATGTAATGATCTCTCTGATAAAGAAAATAAACGAACTAACACTAACGTGGATCTGTAGCAATTTAATTAAAGGTGTAGATTTGCAATTAAAAATGTAACCAGTGGAAAAAAAGACTACAGGAATCGGCTTCCAACTCAAAGAGATGGATTTTTAATCAATAAAAGTTCTCACTGACTGCATTCAGTGTCTTTTTTATTTCATTACGTGAAATATATCCGGTGTACCGTTAAAAAGAACATGATCCTGAATTACTCGTTGGCTAGTCGGGCGACGGCTAACCCGCTTTATATGCACTTAAAACTGCTTCGTAGATTTGTTTCATCCACTCCGGTTTAACGCATATCTTCATTTAAGTCTGAACGAGGTGCATATAGAGAGGAACAGATAAAAAAACTTTCAAACTACTATGTCCAGGTTACTGTCTGCAGACCTACTATGTCCGGGTTACTGTCTGCAGACTACTATGTCCGGGTTATTGTCTGCAGACTACTTTGTCCGGGTTACTGTCTGCAGACCTACATAGTTATTAATGCGATGATCCGTTTGTATATTCCTTTTGGTAAATTTGCGTGAATTGCTTTGTGTCTTTGTGGGAATAAATAATCCTTAACATTGTTTAATATAAGAGAATCTACAGTGCTGCATTGCAGCCCAAAAATTACGAAATGAAGTGGCTGACTATGCTCTAGAGCTTATACTATAAAAATTTCAAGTTTTTTTAATTCGCAAAACGACGTGATTAAACATAACAAAATGATGCAAGAATCTAAATCCATTTAAAAAATTTAAACAGTCAAAATTTTATGACACGATAAGTGTTCCTTAATAGGATTTTCCACGCTGTTTCTTTTTAGGAGCTGTCAGTCAAATCTGTTACTTTTGTCTCTAGCTGTCCCTTTTCAACTTAAGTTAAACAAATTTTCCCTAACAGACTTCAGTGTATCTTGATCTCGAGGATTTGCTCGACCTACGAGGTTTTGGTTTTACCGTCTGATTCTTTTTTAAAACAGACTCTTCTCGGGATTATTTATATTTTTGTAAAATACCTACTTTTAATGCAACGTATCTGGGCGCAAATTGAGACCGTCACAATGATCGAATAATGTTCTATGGTGTTCTTGAGTGTAAGAGGGTAAACGAGGAGTCGGACCCCTCGGGGACGTCATTGTTATGCGGATGTGTTGCGGCCCTTCTGTCTGTATATGTATATAACAATAAAACTACTTTTACCTAGGATCTTGAACTTAGTACAGGGAAATTCTACTCCTTAGGTGTTGAAATAGATATAGATTTTTCTGTAATTTGAGCATGATATGTGAAATTGCCAGGCGTTGTTAGTACTGCTTATAATTTCAAATTATAAATTAGTCAATTAATTCGTTTTCAAATATACATTTGAAAACGAATTAATAGGTAAACGAATAGTGATTAAGCATTT
>JAFELO010000931.1:42411-125395 GCA_017140195.1 Eumaeus atala | reverse complement strand
AAAAACTTTGTTAGAAAATCAACAGAGCCACGAAAATTTTGTGCATAATTTAAGTTTATTATAAATACCATATTAACTCAACTAAACACCAAATTGTGTTCCCTTATGAATTAATGTAATTAATGATATATTTATGTAACTATTATGTATTGTGTAATATTCCTATTTATAGAACATAGAATTGTTTTGACTTTGATCTGATCGATATTGCTCACGCTGGACCCATTTTCTAAATATCTTTTCTTATTATTGTTGTTATTCTCTTTTCACAAGGTCAAAAGTAAAAACTTACAAAGATATGTAAAGCGTAAACAAGTAAATTTCTTTGACGTTTGTGCTTCTTACTTCTCATTTTAAATTTAAGCTATTTTCACTTTTTTTTTGTTGATGCGGGGAAACGCATTTACACGCCTTCACTGGCCTTGGGTGGGGTCCAGTTCCGAATATCCACAATAACTACCGCGAGTGCCATCAGTGCTGCCTTTGGTGAGGTGCCCTGGTTCAGCAAATCATCAGGGCACCTCAATGGCAAGTCGGCCAGCGAAAGGACCGACGCCACCTCCACGGATGGGGTCATCCTGCACCATGGGACAACCCCACCAAATTTGGGACAGTGCAATGGGGTGAGGTTCCTCCTCCTCCTCCGTTGCCCCATGTGCAAAAGCGCCGCCACTTTATGCTCTTTTGTCCCGCCTTCTTATAAGAGGAATACAAAGAGTGGCACCTCCTCCTGCTCTTCAGTCCGCTCTTCTTACAGGAGGGGTACTAAGAGCCGCCACCTCCTGGGTTCTATTGGCCTCGCCCAAGGTGTTTCGGATCATCCCAGGCTACTGAGCCCCACCGCCACGATTAGGCTTGAACCATGGTGGGGAATCTTAGCTAATGTAAGGAAAATTTTAAAATTATTTTTTGTCACACACACACACACACACACACACACACACACACACACACACACACACACACACACACACACACACACACACACACACACACACACACACACACACACACAAACACATACTATATATTTAGTGTTATTGTATAAGTTTATAACTTAAGTTTAATTAAAGTTTATAATTTAAGTTTCATTAAAGTCTATAAATTACTATAATTAATGTGGTTGGTGTGTCCACGGTGCCAGATGGCTCAAGCGGAAGATCAGCGCTGACACGTTTGTTAGCGAATGCGGGAGCTTGGGACCAATTTTGTAAAGTTGTCAAGATATTTATTTATATATTCTGTTGCATCGTTGATCTTTTGCAAAATAAACGTTTATTTATTTCTTTTTAAATGATGACACTACTTCGCTACTACACGCTTGACAGTTTCCGCGCTACTTCTATATGTTATCATACGATTCGACGCTCGCCAATCAAACATGCCACCGACCGTCGATAATTTTTTTTCGATTCAGACAGTGACGCTCGGTTGTAAAAAAAGGACACACAACTCTTTGTTAAATGTATGATCCGGTTGTATGAATTTTAATCGATCCCTAAGTTCAAGCAGTGCTTACAGTGCCTAATTTAGCGCAACCTTCAAAATCGTCTTTTTTATAGTATAGAGGGTCTACCGACGCCCATGAATAACAGCATTATTACTATGCCCATGCGTTGCCCGATTTTTCACCTTCACCCCCACCGGCTGCTCACAAACCGCGCAAAACGCGACAACGAAGATGTCACTTTATGCAGGTATCAGGTGCTGAGATGATTCATGACACTACTTCTTACAAATGTGTATAATTGTCTGTTTCGGATTTCATCGTACAAATCGCATCCGCTGCTTTCCTTAAATAGTTGCACTTAGTACAATCTATATAGCTAGTAAGTATTTTTATGTATCAGTATAACATTGCAAAGTCTAGTTAAATAAAAGAATATTCAAATAGTCGATAAAAACATCCTCGGAAAACATTAATGCAAACACTAAAGTATCGTGAAATGTTACCGAAATGTACTATCAAAGACATAACTGAAATAACTCATCCAATTCACCATTAAAGAGATTGAGAAGGTTAAGTTATGGCTATAACAATTTCGTATTGGTGTATAAAACCAAACTTTCGTTACATTTATTTGCGGTAAAATGATCAATATTCGATGTTGGCGAATATTTATTTTTGATCGCGAAAATTACTCGTGGTCTGGCCGCCTCCCTTGATTCATTTTACGTGTTTCAAATTAATAAAACATGAAAAGCTTACTCCGAATAGTAGACAGAAGGTTTGGGAAAGTATCAATATTTTTATGTTATTCAAAGTTAAATTTGAAACGTGTTTATCCAATTTCAAACCGACTTAAAAGAGAGCCATTGTCCGACTCCTTGATTTTCGATATTCATTGTACTGTTATAGGCTCATATTTTAACACATAATATAGCAAAATTTGAACTCACACAATTTTACTTAATTCTAATAACGTTACCCTAATTTCAATACCTGAAGTTAATATCTTTTATAATTATTATCCTATTACCTACATCGGTTATCTGCTGAGCTTAAGTCGTTTCCGACAAAAGGTAATCGCATCGAAGCGGCTACTGAACGGAGGGTAAAAAAGATAATGCCATGCTGCATTTCACCTGGATCGAGAGAGCAAGACAGGTACATCTAGCTCATGTGGTGATTTTCCGGTGGCTCATTGATAGGCGGGAGGTAAGGAGGGCAACAGGTATGCATAGTAATATCTAAGAACATTAAATACCTCGGACGAAGTAGTCTCGACGTCTCAAAAATATAGTGTTAGCATAAAGTACTCTGTATAAAATAAACCTATCGGACGATTTTAACATCTCCTTTATAAATAGAACTACGTCTAAGAGGAGCAATGACGAAAAAATAAAAGTTTATTTATAAAATATTATTATATTTTATATACTAATAAAGCAAGAAACAAACATCCATCCCTCTTTCAAAGAATTGGGTGAATGGAGGATTCTGAAATTTGGTAAATTTGATGAAGGCCCTAATTTTGTTGGGGCATTCTTCAAATGTACGAAATTCCTTTACTAGCTGAGCCTATGTAAAGGCCTTGGTTGGGTAAACGAGTGAAGCTGTACTTCTCGCCAGAGCATTGGCTGCAATTATACACGTAGATCCGTCCGCATATGGAGAACTGCCCTCATCCTGGGGCCAGAGACCCTCAATATCAGCTCGCTCCATTTGACCACATTCTACAAACAGCTTGATCCTTCGGCATGACGGAGACATGTTGGGTCGCTATGCATCTTCTACCGCACCTATAACGGGGAGTGTTGCGAGAAGTCGTTCGGATTAAAACCAGCAGCGGAATTCCACTTTCGGACACCGCAGCATAACTCTGAGTTCCAGCGCCACCACTTTGATATTGCAAAGTCCTCAACAGTGCGTCTCAGTCGCGTTTACCTACTGCGTACAACATCGTTCTGGGACCAGGTGCCACCTTCTGTATTTCAGAACCTTTGTTCATGACTTGTAATGTAGGATTCTAATGGTGCCCCACCATGGTTCAAGCCTTGTCATGGCGGCGAGGCACAGTAGCCTGGGGTGATCCGAGACACCTTGGGCGAAGCCAACTGACCAGAGGAGGTGGCGGCTCTTAGTACTCCTCCTATAAGAAGAGGGCAAGGGGTGAGGATTGGAACCTCCCCCATTGCACTGTTTGTCATTGGGTTTGTCATGTGGTGCTGGAAAACTCCATCTATGTAGATGGCATCGGTCCCTTCGGGGGCTGACTTGCCGTCAAGCTGCCCTGATGATTTGCTGTTCCGGGGCGCCTCACCAAAGGCGGCACTGGTGGCACTCACGGTGGTTTTTGTGGGTATTCGGCACTATCATGTGCCGCAAGCCCCACACACCACTGGACCCCGCCCAGGGCCAATGAAGGCACGTAAATGCGTTTCTCCGCGTCAACAAAAAAAGGATTCTAATGGTAAAGTAATTTTTATGAAAGTTTATTTATGAAAATTCGGTTCGGCGCCTATTCAATGAAAACAGACAATTAAATATTTCCTCCTTACAATGTTCAGTATAGATAACTCGTGTTTATATACGAAGGGTGATTGATGAGTATCCGAAACGACAAAGGAAAACTTTAATAATCTATTTAAAACAATTTTATTTTCCAACGTAGTTTCCTTCTACCTCGATGCATTTAGTCCAGCGCTTCTCCAATGCTTTTACACCATTTTGATAAAATGTTTTCTCTACCCCCTCAAATTACTCGTCTACGGCGACAATTTTAGGGATATAGGGATGGAGTGCGCGGGTGAAAACGCGAGGGGTTGATAGTACATGGATCCACGGCGATCAGGGCGGAATTCGAAACCACGAGCTCTGACACAAAATACGCGATTATCCGAGCTATGCTAAGACTGCGCCAGTTGGTCGTCAATGTGTTCTAGAATATAAAAAATACTATGTGATAATTGAAAGTCGAAAAATCACAATTTTTTAGATTTATTTTATAAGGTCCTGAAGTGTGTAATGAAGTGATTTCGCTTTTACATTTATACACTAAGGATTGTTGGGAATGGTGTGCAAATGCGTTCAGTGAGGCGGGCAGTCTATCAGGGTATCACATGACTTATACTCACTGTGATATAGATAAGGAAAGCCCGGCTTTACTCTACATTAAAACCTCGTTAGCGCAGGTCATGGGGTTTCCTTATAAATTGTTACAATCTAGGCATTAGGGGTTTTTCTACGCCTTTGACTTCGCAATATTGGAGTATCATGAGCCTCTTTTAAGTTAGGAAGTCATATTTTTTATTTTTCGGAGGGGCCTACTACTGGTTGGCGGCGCTACTGCTCCCACCTCTACAGTTCTTCGATCTAGCGAAGATTTGTGTGTATCCTAGATTTGGGAGACAATAGGGGAACAGACCCAGACTCTTCTCCTGCATATGGGCAGATATGTACCGGGTTGTTTGTGGGCGTACCCGATAGTAATTATTCTGGGCAGCCTCCTCACCCCCCTCTGACGGGCAGGGTTTGTTTCGCCCCGAATTCAACAGAAGCCGTTATCAAGATTTAATTTCTTATTGGGGCTCTAAAAATCGCGTTTGTATCTATTCTAAAATAATCTAAGCTCTCAACTTAAGGATATGAACCTGGATGGTAAACAGTGTATGAGTTCGTTGTTCTGTCAGTCCATATGTATGTTATAACTATGTTACCATATGTGAGGTTTCAACGCCTTGAACGGTTCGAGACGCTGCAGGCTTTAATTCATCACTGTTAACAATTGTAATAGTAATATATACGACAACAATGGTATATGTTATCATAAACATCATTCTGAAACAACACACCCCGTTAGTTGCGAAAAAACTAAAAAGTTTACTCATATATTTTTTAAGACCAAAGTCCCAGACATTGTTTGTTTTTATTTTTAACGGAATTGTCAATAAATAAAATTAATTTTAGTATTATTCCATGTGTTACATTACAACTACTCTATCGTCGTTTATTTGATAATTTTACAATCTGCTAAATTAATTTTATT
The DNA here is from genome assembly GCA_017140195.1 of Eumaeus atala. Lineage (NCBI taxonomy): Eukaryota > Metazoa > Arthropoda > Insecta > Lepidoptera > Lycaenidae > Eumaeus > Eumaeus atala. The sequence continues at coordinate 119,906 of JAFELO010000931.1, read as the reverse complement.
ACTACGTGTAACGTTCGCACAAACTTAAGAAAATACGAGTATATTAAACATACTTGGTTTGGCCTAAAAATACATATGAAATCGGCGTTTTTCGTACTGGTCACTTTAATCACGAACTTCTTCTTTTTGGTAAGGAATTCCAAATTCAAATTTGTACAGCCATTTACTCATGTATTTGTGCTTCGATGGCATTCATTCATTTGTTTTCTTCCTCTGTTTCTTCTGTCTGCGTCACTCATTTTACAAAATGGAAAAGTTAAAAATGATTTATTTTTTATTTTTATGAATTATATGTGGTAAATAAGGGATTCTTTACGATAATCGGAAACGCTCAACGCAGTGGTAGGATCCTGGCCTGCCAGCCAAATCCTGCCCGAAGCGAAATTTAACCCCCAAAAAAGTTACTTGTAAGCGTTTGGCGGATTACAGCCGGTATTGTTCATTACAGTTATTTCAAATCTGGCAACGGCTAATGTCTATTGTCAGCAATTGCAAACCATGATGCACGATGGAAAGGCTAGCGACTAAACAACCTCTGTCTGGTCAATCGCTCCACGCAACTGCTGCTTCACTTCAACGCCAAACCTCACAATGCGCAGCAAAAGGCTACCAAATTATAATAGCTTCAATTGGAAAGTCTAAGACATCCTCCTTACTATTTTGACCGTGCTGCAACCGATTAGCATTTTTCTTAAATCCGAATTTCGAAAAAAACTTTTTGCAAGGGAAAAAATCAACTCCGATGGGGCAGTCCAAATCGCCTTCAAATAATATATTGATTCCCGTCCGAATGGTTTTTTTGGTAATGGGGTCAATAAACTACCTATGGGATGGCAAAATTGCATAGACAACAATTGTTGTTTATACTTTGATTTACTAAATATATTCTGTTAAAAAATATTCGACGTTTTGTTCCTCCCTTACAAAACGCCAATTTCACATGTCACCAAATATTTGAAGTGACTCACTATTAGATCAAACATGAAGTCAAACGCGTACATATTATGTTCGATAAATATAAACTCAAGTAAACTGTGCTAAACTATTATATTATAGCTTGGCGCTCTGTGCCTAATCCTCAACAAGAAATATTATTTGAGTTGCGTGACTAATGAGTTTTCTTTTATTCTTATTGTTTTCCAGCTTTTGACCCCTGCCATCAAATGGTTCGTTAAAATAGTTAATTAAAGTACTAGCATGATTTATACACTCCGATCTTAACCTATAAAACTTGCCATTGTTATGTCAGCAATTTTTTTGAACACTAGCGATCTCGCAGCGCTCGGAATTCGATCTACGTTATGAAAAATAAAACCGTTTTTAAAGTAAACCTTTTCGTAATAAAAGTCAAGATTCAAATTTATCCATTCGCGCAAATCTTACAAAAAGGCATTCTTTTCGCGTATTTAATATAGGTATACAGTTTTTTCATTCTTAATTATTTGTGTATCCAATGGTTGAGTGGGGCTTGGTGATGAACCGAATAGCCATTAAAACCAAGTGGATACTACCGACTGCCTATTCTGAAGTGGCTGGATCTATCGACAATATCATACCTCGACAGCTAGCCAGAGTCATCCCCCAAAAAGGGAGACTTAGACGGAAACCTAAATATGCCCTCTTTGACATGATACTGCGCTATGGATAGGTTCCCATCTTGATCTCTGGTTTCAGTTAGATAATTCTACTTAGAATTAAATGGACTTTTTTGGAGTCTTCAGTATTTAGTGGCTTAGATTAGTAAAATATCCCTATTTGATCTTATTATATAAGTCTTACATTAAAGTAATACTTACGTAAATAAAATGCTTTCGTTTAGCCTTTTGAAGTTACATCGTGTCTTCGGAACATAACCGCCTGTAACGAGAACATGGAAGCTCATTTAAAAGTACTAAGAGGACCACATCGAAGAATAACGGCAAAAAGTTGTACGTATATTATATATAAAGGAAGTTCTACTTAACTATTTTCAGCTTATTAATGTTTCCTGATGCATAAAATTTTCCATTGAGTAGCTGTACAGAAGACGGACTAAAAAATTTTAATGCGGTAAAAAGATCTTTTGTGTGGATTCTCTGATTCTTATTAAAAGAAAATAATATCGATTTCTTTAGTTTTTGTGGACGTTATTCGGCATTACTTGTAACGAAGTCCTGCTGGACTTTATACCCGTAATCTCTCGCAAGTTTCTGAATCTCGCTTGAAGTGTCCGTGAATGATATATTATTGTACTCAAAATAAATCTATAAAAATAGGATCAATCTGGGTTCCTGTAGACCCATGACTTTGAATTCTCGCCAGTAATGACGTTTTACAAATTGGAATTAAAAAAACGTATACGTATAAAAACAAGGTATTAACTAATTTAAAATAAACTTAAAAGTCAAGAATCTTCATATCGAGGTAAAGTCCCTTGTAAGACAGAGTAAACGAGGCGTCCCTTCTTCTGCTGTAAAAGGGTGGATCTTCGCGCTGTCATAGGCACAGACAATGATCACGGTTGGAGTGCGACAAACAGCTTCGCAGAAACCGTAATGCGATGCAAAGAATAGGTGGAACCAATAAGACAGGCGGGTCTACCGAACAGGGCAGGGGCTCCAAGAGAGGTCCGAGGCATGGACGTCACAACCGTCTTAGGAAGGGTCGCAGGTCGTCCGCTCACAAAAACTCGTATTGTCTGTGTGCTGCGTATTGCTGCTCATCTCAATATATAATAAAATAGTTTACGGTTGTTTGTTACCGCGTACCAGTGGCTCCGTGGTGAAGTAAGGACACCCCTGGGTATGGAGAGCTGTTTAGCAGACCTAAAAATGATTTTCCAGTCCTATGGAACAAATTCCGGTAAAAAAACAAAAGCAGCTTTGGCTGGGCGAGATCTATTAAAAGGTAGTGCCATGCTGCATTGCAGCGGGATTGGGCTGACACGACCGGGAATGTACCTCTACCTCTGGCTAACATAACACCACGGTAAAGTCCCCTTTATCAGCCTTAAGGGTAGACTATCCAGAAATGCTTAAAGACGTATCTACTCGCTTTTAATAACTAACTTAAAAACGACAAATTTCACTATTTCAAGTGTAGAAATTCCAAAATTAATTATTTATGGTGAAAATTAAATATTCTTAATGGGTGTCTACTGAATAAAACATAACTACTTACCAAGTTTCATGACCCTCACTTTAATAGTTTACCCTCGGCGATGACGAATCAGTCAGTCAGTACATTATTTTATAACTGTAGATACAAGATAGTGAAGAGAATGCCGCGTACTTAATTACTCCGAAACTGCGAAAATAAACAAGTAACTGTAAAAAATAAAACAGAAAATATGGCGAGCTAATTAAAAATCATAAAATATAGACGTTCTAGTTGGCAGCCAAGTTATTTTACAGGCAAATTGTACTTAACTATACAATATTATCGCGAGCGTCCCGTAGACTACAATTCATGAGTTGGCGAGGAAAAACGAGTAGAATGTACGGTCTTACTCCGTCCGGGGAATGCCAAGATAAAACTACCTCTCCTTATTTGAATTATGTGTTTGACCGCACCGCATCACTTTCCGTTCCTTTTTTATTCTACGAACGTTTCAAATATCATTATTTTTTGGAACATTATTATCGACAATGGAATTGGCTATTATATTTTCATTTGGTTTTTTTTTTGGTAGGAGGTAAATAAAATGTGAATAGGGTATACTAACTAACAGTTAACACCATTTTATTTTTTATGTTGGAGTATGGAGGTTCCCATTAAGATAAATTCAATTAAAAATATTATGCAAATACGAGAGAATGCGTGATATTTCTGTTTCTAAAGTAACAAAGTATCTCCCCTCCATATGACTTAAACTGGTCAGGAGAAAATTGTAAAAAATATTGGATAATATATTCAATAAAAATTTTAAACGAAAATAGTTTGAGCAAAATCAATGTGGTAGTTTAAGAGTTAGATGGAGTCTCCTAGTATAACGACTTGTCTTTGGGCGATTTTTTATTTACATTTTTATTTCTTTACAGCGATATGTTATATATGCGATGTGTTATAACACAAATTTGAGGATAGTAGCATGCTGTAACTACTCTAAACTACTACGTTAAATGGCCGTGAAAACTTCGTCAAATTTGTCTGAAGGTCTGACGTAAAAACAGGTTTAATTTTCATCTTCATACGCCGCAAGAACTTAAGATGAATGTATAAACTTTAATAAACAACTCAAGAACGACGAAGTCGCGGGCAGTGCCTTATACAATTGTTAGGCTTCAATATACAGCTGATACATTTCTAATTATACGGAGCACGGTGGTTTAGAATATACGAGAACAATTTAATTAGATTTCAATAATAGGAACTAATTGTTTTGATTATTCTATTGTATCCTAATGCGAAATTAACAGCAATTGATCTAGCGGTTTGATTTTGCCAAAACCAAAAGCTTTAAATATAGTTTCATATATGCACAATTTTCTGTCTCTTTGTCATTTGACTAAATATGTTCTTGAAAGTTTTGAATTTCACATGTCTAACAAGCAGAAATTTGTACCTTTTGCGTTTTTGTATGCATATTAAAATAAAGTTTGTAAGTTGAATTTCAACCACCTGTTGATCTTTAACATATTTAATTATTCGTACTTACGTCTGCCTATAGAATGTTTTTTAAAAGTGGAATAGGGGGCAAAAGAGCCATTAGAGCCTTTTTACGAATACCGACGCCCATGAACATCCACATAATTACTATGCCAATGCGTTGCCCTCCTTCTCCTCCCTCTCGATGGTCCACCGGCTACTCACAAATGGCACGAAACGCGACACTGAAAATGTCGCTTTACAGCAGTATTATGGGAGCGAGAGGTACGTCCCCGTATCTTGTACTATGCATGGCACTACCTCCTCATATGCAGCATGGCACTACCTCTTTCTAAACGATAGCTTCACGAAAAATCAATCACGGAGGTGGAGTAATTTCTGAACTTTGCGATTTTGAAATACTTTTATTTTTATTAATTAATTTATACACGAGATAAGTTACTTTGTAAACTGCCAATAACCTCGCTAGTTTAGAAAATACCGAGGGTTTTATCGTCCAAACAGCATCTTTTGTGAAACTACAGTCTTCATAAATTTTGTTTATTCTCTGTGAAATATAACAAGGCACGCATTTTACGACCGGGCAGCAATTCGCAGCTCAATCTTCACTTGTTCCCCGGATATGGTAACATTCAGTTGCAGTTATTTTGTAAATTGGCCGCTTTACCCTATTTCGACGCTTGTGTTCTCGCCCAATGTCAATAGAACTGGAAGTAACATTATATTGAACAACATTATAACAGTACATTATTTTATAACTGTAGATACAAGATAGTGAAAGGTGAAAAGAAACTCTGAGCCACTCTTTTGACGTGATTGAGTATTGTAAATCGATAACCCGAGCTAAACTCACGGGGTACGCCATAGTAACTTTCCGAGTCATAGTAATATTTCGAACGGGCGGCGTCTGCAAGCGAGAGAGCAGAGTAGATCGTTGGGGATGCGTTCACAGATCAATTAGAGAACCGTTATTACGTAAAATTATGTCCTCAAAGAAAACCAGCGAATCAGAGAAAACCAGCTTTCATAGGTAAGACGGACAGCTTTAGTTATCCAGCAAGTGACTGCCGATAAAAACATAATACAAGTTGTCTGTAAGTCAGTTTACGAACGGTTTGGTTTTTCGTGACAACGGTTCTTTATTTGATCAGTGAACGTATCGCTCGATGGAGTGAAAGAGACGATTTGTTTCGCACTCCCACTCGCAGGCTCCGCCCATTCGGAACATTATTAATACATCATACTTTTAATTGCATGTATGCGCTTAATCGATTCACAAGACGTGTAAAAGCTGAAACAACAGTATATATTCAAGTAGTAATAAGATTTTCTAGCCACAGATTTCGGTGCAGTACTACAGTCTTTGAATCAAAGTGCGTCAAAACAGTTCGTTCCAACTGATTCTCAAACATTTGGCCAGTGAGGTCGTAATTCGCGCATGTGGATAGATGGCACACAATATGCACATATTCATAATCGAGCGAATTCGGTGCTCAATCATGTTTACTTACTATTGAATTCGGACGGTTAATCCCTTTGCGATTTAGCTCCATTCACGTTCCACTGGTTAAATTTTGCTTAAATTTAAGTATCTAGCATTTAAGAGCTTGTTCTTTTTTAAATACTAACGATCCACCGACGCTTTGTTATCACAGTTTATGTGGACTGAACAGTATGTTCTCTGTTCAGTGTGAGTTAGCATCTATTAACAAATGCTCAGCGTGACCATGAATCAGGTCTGTTTCTAACGATGACGGGACAGACGGAGGTTGAGTGTAAAGTGTATTTTGTAAATTCTATGAATTTAAAAACAACACCTTTTCTCTATGTACGAGGGTTGATCTAAAAGTTCGTGACCTAACCTACATGGAGCTATGACATCTTTTTAAATCTACCGTCATTTGTTAGTATGTGCCATATTGATACATTGTGCGCAGTTTCATTCCGATACTGCACAATATAAATTTTCTGTGATTATTTGTTTGAAGCAATCTGACGCAATTTTCAATAATGGAGAAAATTGAACACCGTGCAGTCATTAAGTACCTCAATAAAAAAGGCCTATCACCAACAGACATCCATCAAGATATGGTGAGCACTTTGGGGGAGTCTGCTCCATCGTATTCCAGTGCCAAGAAGTGGTTACCTAAGTTTAAGCGCGGTCGTGAGAGCATTAAAGATGATCCTAGGAGTGGAAGGCTTACACCCTCTACCACGAAAGAAAACTTTGTGGTGCAACACATAATAACGGAAGAGTTGGGGTTCCATAAGGTTTCTGCTCGCTGGGTCCCGAGGCTGCTTTCAGCTGAAGCTGAGTTCGATACACAATTTCGCGAGACTGTTTGGAACTTTTTGAGACTGATTCCGAGGACTTTTTGTCTAGATTTGTTACCATGGATGAAAGCTGGGTGTACCATCATACTCCTGAATCAAAGCAACAATCCAAACAGTGGAAAAGATCAGACTCTCCTACACCGAAAAAGGCTAAGGTCGTTTAGTCGACTAACAAAGTCATGACTTCTGTTTTATGGGATGCGAAGGGCATTATTTTTGTAGATTATTTACCGAAAGTTTTGTTTCATCAAGTCAATGCACGTGTTAACACTTCGGTTGAAACAATGTCTGTAATCCATGATTGTGGCTACGAATTGCTTCCTCACCCACCTTATTCGCCGGATTTAGCCCACTCCTCGGATATCATTTATTTCCAAATTAAAAAAAACATTTGGGTGGCTCGAAATATTCGACCAAAGATGAGGTGATAGTCGCAGTAAACGATTATTTCGCCGACCTCCGGAATCTTTTTTTTTCGAGGGGATAAACAAGTTGCAGGTCAGGTGAAAGAAGTGTGTTGAACTAGATGAAGACTATGTCGAAAAATAAAATTAAATTTAGATCCACTTTTCTTTCATTTTCTTGGTCGGGCTTAGAACTTTTAGATCTACCCTCGTAGTTTTCTTACGAATGGACAATCAAATAACACAAAATTAGGGATATAAAATCTTCTAATTCGCTGTTAATACATAGGTACGGTCGCTCCACGGTATGACAGACAAACCAACTTGACCTTTGAATGAAAATGTAATAGCACAAAACATCTTTAGACGAAAAGTTAAATGTTTGAATAATTGTTGCCTCATCACGCCTCAACGGATTTAATTGAAGTTTGCTGGAGGTTAATATTGTTACGTAGGAGCTTCTATTATATTGAAGAGCTATAATTGCATAACTTTTGATTTAAGAGCAAAGTTTCGTGTGCTATACAGGTACTTGTTTAAGTACAGACCATCGCTCAATCTGGATTATTATTGAAGCGAAATTAATGAATCAATGCGATTTCCCTGATAAATCTCATCCTGTCGTTACCTTGTTGACTTCTCGGAATTATAATTAAAATAATTTACTGATTCAATCAAGGTTCACTTTAGTATTTTACAATTCCCTACTTTCTCCAAAATTGTAACAAAATCCGATAAAATGGTTAATATAATTTAAATTTTTTACTTATGAAATTTTTAAATTTACATACTTTTCGAAAGTTCTACTTTTTTCTTATGTGCCTCTGAGTGTAGTTATCTCGTGCAATAGGCTGTGCTTGTTAGCCTGGCCGCTTATACTTATACACTATTGTCTATATTGCCTTCTGCAACGTGTGAATTCCATATACATTCACAACTCTCTTTGTTCATTTAACTTATTACTGAAGGAAATAATTAATTGGTATTAGTTATATTTATTATGCATACATATTATGCCGGTACACTTTAATACCAGGTTTATAATAGCCGAAGTGCGTAGGACATTGAGCAACGCGAGCCTATCACATGTGATAGTTCTCATGCCGCTGCTGCTGCTACTCGCGTTGCTTCGCACTCCATCCACAATGTGTGTTCAGATACTAGTGCATCCCAAACTTCTCGCCGAGTGCCCGAAAGTAAAAGACGTACTAACTATTTTGTTTTTTTTTCATTAAACGGGAGATACACCGTAATTAAATTAATTATATATATAATGTAAGATATATAATATATGCCTAATATAGTAATGTCTCTCGACTTACTTTGTTTCGTTTTGTCTCAATTATGTTTAATTTTAATCAGGAAATATTAGAAATATATCTTTACGTGACATTCTAAGAAAATCAGTTCGTTTCTTTTGGAATACATTTTGTTAAAAAAATTATCGAAACTTTAATGAAAAAAGTTGTTTAAGGGTTCATATTAATATTTGAATACATCGGCCAAACAGTACTTATTGTAATGATAACAATTTCATTTCATCATATCATCATAGAATAGGAGGTCAAACGAGCAATCGGAGCCTTTTTCCGACTACCGACGCCCATGAACATCCACATAATTACTTTGCCGGTGCGTTGCCGTCCTTCAGACCCCACCACCCCTCCCCCAATAGGCCATCGGCTACTCACAAACCGTACGGAACGTGACACCGAAAATCACTGACGTCACTTTACGCCGGTCTCATGTGTGCGAGAGGTACCTCCCGGACGTGCCGGCCCAATTCCGCTGCAATGCATCATGACTCTGCCTTTTACTTGATTATTCTTTGAAAAAACACGATATATTTATATTACCCAGGTATTTATTTTCTGGCTGGACTTGGGATCGTTAGCGTCTAGAGGCAACACGCTTTTATATATACATTCTCTTTACCTTTATAGATTTGTTAACAGAAACTATTATCTAAATTGTACCTTGGAAGGAATTTAGTGAATTAATCATGTAATTGATTAGATCGCGACTAGGGAAAAGTTGATGTTTGACGAGGGACAGTGGGCACCGAGAAAATTTAAAAAGAGAAAATGGATTTACTTTGTCCTTTTTTTAAGTAAAAGGTTCCTTGTTAACTATCCCATAAGAGGACAGACTAAAAGAAGAATGAAGCTTTCTTGTATTATTTGATTTTTGACATTACATTTCTATATAATGTGTAATAGAAACGGTCTCATTTTATAGGTAATGGTAGAATAACACAGAATGCCGTTAGATACTCAGAAGTATATAGATACAAAAAAAATAGGTATACTATTCATTATATTATTAAGAATGGTTTGTACAATAAATTTCTTGTCTATTTTAATAAAAAGGGATTGTCATAGAGTATATTTTTTTCATATAAATATGTAACTCTATATCATTAAATTATAATTACTTAAAATGGACTGGTGATTACTTAAAATTTCTGAAAAAAAGATTTTAAATGTCACCTACTAAATGTGCATGTATAGTACATGCATATTTAGTAGGTTAAAAAAATAAAAAAAGACAGAACTTGTTCTCCAATTGATCTGCGGTAGGATTGTATTTCTATATTTACTCTCTTTTAGGGCACGAAGCCTATTTTTGGTTTAATTTATAACTCTTACACCCTCTTATAATGTATATCGCTTGAGCTTTAATGTATTATATATGAAAGTATCAAATAATATTGTGTATATATAAAGGCAATGGTGTTTCTTGTGAAACTGTGCCTTGTATGTATACGTATAATGATTTATCTTCGTGGAACTCATTAAAATAAAATTACTTTTACGGATTCCATAGCGGTTTATTTAATTATTTAACTAGCCTAACGTTTCAGAAGCTTTACAGCAACCATGGTCACGAGTGAACTGAGATGACAGATGTCCTGATGTTATAATTTTTAAAAGTTTTTAGAAGTACCCGAAGAATTATAATTTCAGTTGTTCTGATTAACGCAAATAATACTCATTGTATCAAGCTGTCTTGAGGCTCATTGTTTAATTTTTGATTTGATTATGTTTAACACTGGGCCCCAATCAGAAGAAAGAACCCCACCAACTTCTCTATTGAAATGTGGATGTTTTCTTAATTTCAACAGCTTGATCCGATTGTTCCCTCGTGAGGATTTGCGCTTTATCAAATCCAATGTAATGGCAGGAGCATGCTCACAGACCTCAAGAAAGCAAGATGCAATAAGTAGTATTTGAATTAATCGTAACAACTGAAATTATAATACTTCGGATACTTTTGAAAACTTTTACAAATTGTAACATCAGGAGATCTGTCATCTATGTCCAACCCGTGGAACGTCGGGCTAGTTAAATAATTAAATAAACCGCGATAGAATCCGTAAAAATTGTTTTATTGTAATGAGTAACATTCGCGTAAACCTGAGAGATCAACTTAGTGGAACTATCAACTATTAAATGGGGTTTATATAATTATTTGTTGATTAAGTACAATATATAATATTATATAATAATACTCTTGAAAGTGAATGTTTCATATTGGGTATATATTTGATGAGGATTTTAATTGGAAAAATCAGAAAAAGAAAAAAGTGTAAGTTAGGAATTTGTAAACTCAGCAGCGTCAGTATATTAACAAAAGAAATGTTGATATAAATGATATGATATTGTTTGCATTGGGTATTGTGCCTGGGATTTGTATCGGAAGTGGGAGTATAGGATTTTGGGGGCAGGATTACTCTATGCCTTGCCATAAATATAGCTTCCTTACGACATTTGGAACACTGTCAGAGTAGGGCGGTGGTGGCACTGCTCCAGTTCTGTTAAATAGTTTCTAAAACCCTGTCGTCACCACGCGTTGGAGGAAAATAGAAATAAGCAGACCATAGCAATAAAATATTCTTAGATTCATTGTTTACCTGTTTAGATACATAATGTAAGAGTCTTAGCATTTGTATATTAATTTAGCCATGTTACTGTTTCATCGTTTAAGAGATTGTAAATTTATGACTGTATTATTTTCATGCCCTTCCTGGTTTCTCATTAGTTCTCTCTAGATAAGGGCTAGGGTTGGAACTAGAAGTAGAGATTGAGTAATATCTGGTTGATAGTAATTTAAACAAGACTACTATTTTAAACTAGTTACTTGATAAAGTGATTTTGGAATAAACCCTTTCAGGACCACTTTTGGTACCTTTTATGAGACCCACATGCTGAAAATAATTTAAGTTGCATTACTACAAATTACAAAATGTTATTTAAATTGCAATGTTCCTAGGTTTGTTGGAATCTCGCAACAGAATTTTAAAACAGTTAACAATTTAGTTTACGCGCCCATTTTGGACGACAAAGCGGTACAATAGTACAACACAATAAAAGTGACGTCACATAGGTATGTCTTTATTCCAATATGGCAAATCGTCCAAGACCACACCAGTTTTTGTTAACATGCAATAAAATGTTGTTTCTCTTTATTAATTAAAATGAGAGGTTAAAGCTATTTAACGTACACTAAACTATATTAAAGTACGGAAATGATTATTTTGTAACAGCTACTCAAATATTTTATGTAAATTCTTTCCGTATAAAATATCAAATTGTCGGTTTCCATATATTTATTTTGCCTACAGCCGATAGATGTTATTTCTTGTGTGTACGGAGCAAACTACAGTGAAAATATAAAAATATTGTCGTAACGTGACGCAAGTTGCATTGGTTCCCTGGGGTGGGATTTGCGCGCACAACTTGTATTTGCTAAAACATGAAGGCATTGGAGACAAAATTATATTATTTATAAATCTTGATTTTATAATTAATTTCGTTTGTTTGATTTCAATGTTTTGTCTCATTACTAAAAGAACATGAAACAGAAACTTTACAATATTAATGATAATTATTTATTTCAGTCATTTTTTTTTGCATTGCATTAATTTAAATTTTGTACTCATATCAGTGTTAATAAAATTAAAAAAAATCCCATTAATGATATAAATAAATCTATAAAAACATTATGTCACAATATCACAAAATGATTACTTACCCCACTTTTAAATTACAATTATGATACAAAAATTTAAGTATGTGTTAGTGCTAAAAAAATATATTGATTGTGTTAGGTAAACACATAGTGGGTCCTGTTGCCTGCAGATCCAGGACCCCCCACTAATAGCGGCTGAAGGCTTCCGTAGGGGTTTAGTTGGTATTGCTACCCAATGGCCGATTCCAACATGGGTCTGGGGGTCTACCCGGGCTCCCAGGTGTCATGCGTAAATGCATTCCCCTTCGTCACCAAAAAAAAAAAAAAAGGTAAACACATAGTACAACATTTAATTCTATGGTTAAAAAGTGTTACAACTGTCAATTTTTTTTTTGCCCCTGTGGTGTATCGGTGCGGGTGTCGCCTGTTAAGACCGTATCCTCGTGGGGTCCTGGGCTCGATCCCCAGGTCGGGCAACTGTTATTAAATGTTTTTCAGATTTCATTCAGTCCAGGATTGGCATGTGCTCGAGATGGCCATAGTCTTGCCACCTATGACATCATGGGCCTCAGTATCTTGGCTAATCGTGGGTGTACAAATGTTTCTACTGGACTCACGAGTTGTCATGTCTAGTACATGACAACACCTCTGCCTACCTCTTAAAATATAAATAGCGGAAAATAAGGGTGAAGGTGCTTTTTTCTCTTTTTTAAAATCTTTATTTAATTTAAAGGCTATAACATTATAAGATTTAGTCAGCCTTAAGATATATAACCTTTAAATAATGATTAAGAATATTAATAAAGGCTTACATGATCGTACAATTAGGCATAGTATGTAAGATATATATTTATACGATTAGATTATTTGTATTATGGTTGCCTGGAAGAAATTACAAGTTACGTGTAGTAATAAGGCCGCCATTGTATGCATCTATTGTATTTTATTGCTTCTGTGTATTGTTTGTAATGTGCACAATAAGGAATATTTTGTTCATTTATTATGAAAGTCTATATCACACTATAAAACTGTTTTTGCAATAAACTAGCGATCCGCCGCGGCTTTGAACGTAAATAAGCGACCAGATTTTTGACGTTATAAATTATACACTATAATAACCTTCCGCAGGAATTGCTCTATCTACTTGTGAAAACTGCACGAAAATCCGCCCAGTATATTTAGAGAAATTAGGTAACATGCAGACGGAGAGGTTTTGGGAATTTCGATTTATGTGTATAGATTAAATTTGAAAATTTCTGTGAGTTGTGAAGTATGAAATTAAAAATGTATCGTATAGCCTTTATTTGAACGACAGCATACACCAAATACTCCAGATGCCTTTTAGCCCTAATTGAAAGTTATTTAATCAAGTCACGTGCGGTCTTCTATGTTAAGTAATAAAAAGCACAGCAAGTAACGTAGCTACGCATCGAAGACATTACTTTCACAGTGGAATTTTAGGAGTCATCAGGTACGATATGAAAGACTATATTGCCGTACATGAGTCTCTTTTTTTCACAGGAAAGACGCCCTTATGCACCATCCTACCGACCTTGGGTGAACCGGTAGGATGCGTCGGTCTCAGCGCGAGAAGCGTGCCGCTACTAAAACTATTGCGACAGCCTTCGGCCGCTGTGATGGGTCGTCCCGGATCTATCAGCGACAGAATACTACTGCGCACGAGCTGCTCCAACGTTAGGGTCCGGGAATGAGCCACCCTCGGTGCTCCTGGTCATGATAATAATATTTAAATTATTGCTATTACAAACACACTCATATCAAGAACTTTCCCACCTGCTGCAGAGGGAGGTTGGTGTCATATCGACTCCAAACCTACTCTCGTCGCTCAACGACTACGTACAGTAATCCGGCGCTGCATCCAATAATGATAATAATAAATTACTTTATGGAGGAATGAAATATAAATTTTACTCGGAACTAAGAGAAGTCAAGTGAGAAACCCAATACACCATGTATTGGGTTTGTCTTATACAGCGTAACAACAGCGTCTACAGCGTAAGTTCAGGTCCAAAAAGAAATATACCTAAATGATGAAGACTGCCTCATTGATGGCGATGGTAAAATAATTCCTTAATGTACATTTAGATTAGTGAGAGCTAATTGTTTATTATCAAAGCTACATATGGTAATGAAAGCCGTTTTGCTGCAGGACTATTTGCAGCGTATCGCTTACTTAAACGGAAACGTACCAAGTGGCTGTTGAATACTGACAACTGTGTTTGAAACCGTTTAGAGAAATGAACGTTTCATCTCACAACGGCCCGCCTTGTGAGCTGTCAAATGAAGACTTTGGAGCGACTAACGTTTTCGTTTGTGGTTTAGCTTACGTTAGCAGTTACCGCTACATTACTGTTGGTTAATTTGTTATGATAACTATGCAAATTTAATAAAGCAGAACATATTTTTTTCGTTTGTTTATTTCTTTGAAGGCGCAAATCTTTGGAATGACCATTCCGATTTAGAAATTATTTTTGTGTATGATAACTACATTCATAAGGAAGGATACGATACGATTAATATGGCCGTAGTTACGTGGGTGAAACCGCGGGACACTGCTAGTCTAGTATAAATATAAATTAAGGAAGAGGCAGTTGCCATTTTGTATTAAAGACGAATCGGGACGCCTCGACTATAGAGGTAACTCGCTTAAATAATGTTGGCGAAAAGTGATTGCTGGATGCTTTTTTGTGGCCTGTGAGAGTGCAAATTGATTTTTAATAGCATAAATAGACAAACAAGCAATCAAAACCTTTTGGTGACTACGGACGCCCATTAACATTCTCGTGATTATGGATGCACGTACGTTTCCCCCAAGGAAGTACTGGAAGTAGCCGGTGGGCTACTCACAAACTTAACGAAACGCGCGTGCATAGCCAACACTTTGAAGCGGTATTATTTGAGCGAGAGGTAACTCCTTAGTCGTGCCGGAAATGAGGTAATGGAGGTGTTTTGGTTGCGCAAATGTTAACGAGAATGATTGGTAGCAAAAATTATTAAAAGACTCCGGCTGCTAGGTAACTCGTCTAGGCAAAAAACTAGAAAATTTTATTAATATAATCTTTCTCTTAAAAAAATAAAATCTCGGTTAACACTTTAGTAAACAAGCCAACTTTATATACTATTTTCACAATTATTATACTATTGAGGAAATAGTAAACAGGGTGTCCCAAGAGCCAACGTCCAACCGAAAACCTGAGCTAAGCTATGTTGGTTCTTATAAACAAAAATCTACCTCATTTTGACAGCGATTTTCTAAAAATTGTGACATCCCGTGATGAATTCACGACTACTGTGGCCACAAATCAACTCTTACAACCTTTCTTTTTTTTGTGTGGAGTATTCTTAATTAATGCTCCTCCAAATTCAAATTCACAATTTGCACACATCTTCCTTGGAATTGAAGAAAATATCCGTTTTTTCCCAACCATGACCTGAAAATGACTTCATAACTTAACTTTAATAGTCTGTCTTGAAAAAAAAAATGTACTATGCTATTTCGGCATTGACCTTAAAAGTTAGCGCATCGAATGGGCTTTCCAAAATGGTATAATAATATTTACTCATGACGAGATGGTCGAATTTTAGTTTATTATGAGTTAGTCACAAAACTATTTCAAAATTATTCTAATGTTATCCGAGATAGTTTTATGACTGACTAATAATAAGCTTAGATTCGACCGGCCGAAAAAAAAGAAAAAAATCTCATCACCTAAGGAATAATTGAGTAAGTATTATACCATTAATACTTACTCAATTATTATACATGAAAAGTAGTGGTGAATATAAAAGGGCGTTATTTTTCAGGTCATATCCGATATATTTGATCGTACCATACGGTGGCCGAAACTTAACCCTTTTGGAGATATTTAACCTTTAAGATTTTCATAAAAAATCCCCTTATTTTTAACTTTTGTAACGTTTTTATGATTGTAGCATCTAGAGTGTGTTTTATCAAACAACTATTTAAAAGACATGCCAGTCCATAAAATGATCTTCGAAAGCTAAGTAAACCTTTACAGTTTTAAAAAGACAGCTCGACACAGTACAGAGTTGAAGAATTTTCACTAAGCGTTATTAAATTTAAAGAGCTTTTATTTGATAATAATATATGGTGCTCACGCACACGTTATTTTGAAAACATCTGCATTTCTTTAGCTATGCAACACTTGATATTAAGTACACTGAACATAGACCAAAATAACAGTTAAATTAAGTAAGGTAGGTGGTATAAATTAATTGAAACCTTAAATAAAACAATACCCACCATTTGCTATGCTATGGCGGACTCACAGCATGTCCAGCGACGAGCTCCGATTTAATGCCGATGGATTTTTATGTGTGGAAAATTTAGTTTACAAACAAATAGCTCCGATCGAAAGCGTGGATGTTTTGCGAGAAAAAATATTAATGCGGCTGAAGAAATGAGGCGGAGTCTGCGTACATCGCTGATAAAAAGTCATTTGAGGAAAACAATGAGAATTTGCATAAGAAATGGTGGAACATGAATTATATAGACATGTTTTTTAATTTTTTTGTCTTATTTAAGCTTTCGAGCAATTTTAACCTAAACCCAAAACCTACCTTTCTTACATAGATAGACAGACAAAGACGATAATTCTCCTTTGCGTTGTTTTTGGGTACAAACAGAACATTAGTGGTCATTATTATAAGAATTGTGCTGTGTAGGCATTTCCAAAACGTGGGGAGCCAGCGGCCGGAGCGTCCCACGACGGCCGTAACTTCATGCGTGGCTGCGGAGCGTAACGAGCAGCCACATAAAACAAAATGGCACCGGCGCGAGGGCTGCTGTGAATTCACTTGAATGCCAATCACCTTGTCAATTTGTCCCGCCATTTGTGAATTTTAGCATCCAAATTTCGTTGTTAGATTGCAGTGAACGTCCTCTTTTTTATTTTAATAAAAGCAGTATTAAATAAAAAGCTGTTTAGTGTTAAATTAAGTTATGACAGAAAATTTTCGTAGCGCGGCAATTGACATAGGAATTGTCATAGCTGCATCTGTATATTTGTTTTAAAGTAATAATGTAAAAAGTGAACAAAAAGTATAAGTAAAATAGTTTGCATATAAGAGACCACGCGGTGCGAATGAAATTTTATCATTTGCCTTAGAAGTTATTAATGCTTAGTCTGGCCATAAATACTGTTACAATTCAAAATAAAAAATATTACATTAGAATTTGGAATCTGTCATTTTATACCATTGTTCATTGTGTTTTCTCGTATTGGCGCCAATACATTGTACAATCATTCATCATCATTATTATCAGCCCTTATCGGTCCACTGCTGGACATATGGCCTCCCTCAATGTAGGCCAAGACGATCGATCTCCTGCTACTCGCATCTATCCCGGACCGGCTACTGCACGGAGATCGTCCTCCCACCTGGTGAACGGTCGACCAACACTTCATTTGTCCAAACGCGGCCTCCACTCCAGACCTTATCGGCCCATCTGCCATCTGTTCTTCTGAGTGCATGACGAGCCTATTGCCACTTCAGCAAGCTTATTCATCGCGTGATTTCAGATACTTTAGTTCTCTCTGCCTTATGGCTTCGTTACAAATTCTGTCGTACAGAGAAACATCCAAAATAGCATGTTCAATAGCCCGTTGAGCTACCACAAACTTGCGGACCAGTCCAAACTTAAGAGGTCTTGTCCCGGCCCGCAGGTCATTACGGGGAGAATGCATTGCTTAATGACTTTTGTCTTGAAGCTCCGCGGTATAAGCGACATGAGACTGTGACGAAGCTTCCGGAATGTTTCCCAACCCAACTGGATCCTTTATCGGCTTCCTTCTCGAAGTGAATCCAAATTTGAATAGTTGCCCGAGGTAGACGTAGTCGTCTACAACTCCGAGAATAGCAGTATCGACGTTGACCTGCTTAGGGAGAATGTGTTCGTTGAACATGAACTTTATCTTGTCCAAGTTCATCCTATCGCCAATACGTCGGGACGATGCATTTAGGCTGTGCAACATTTCCTGCCAGCTCTCCAAAGATTCCAACGAACACAATAATATCGTCGGTGAAACGGTGTGAGAGGTACCCGCCGTTTATATTTGGACCATGGTGCTAATTCCTCAGCGAAACCCCGCCTGCTCCGGTCGCCGGATTTCGTCGAGCTTTGTAGTGGTGATTGATGATTCACCCAGACTCTTGAGAACAACTTGTAAATATGGCCAAGAAGTGAAATTGGTCTATAGTTTTGAAGAAGTGATTTATGAAACTTCCTAAAAACGAAACAACGTCACTTACAAGCTACACCATGGGAGGTATGGCCCCTAGGAAGGACATAATTAGAAACTTTTTTTAGCTCATTACAATAAACTTATTTCTTTTTAGCTCATTATAACTTCTCTACAAAAACCTTCGGCCCTGTATTCTGCCCAATTGCTTCGTTAACCGGTTGTGTATTTGAGCTGCGAAGGTCTCGGCGTATTAATTTGCGGATTCGCTTTGAAAGAAGCTTGACATCGGCAGACGTAACGTGTTCGTGAGGTCTGCATTCCCTCATAAGTCCAAGCGTCCTATATAAGAGTTTAGCTTTCCGGCTCGTATACTTACTCACTCCTACAATATTCTTCGCCCACGTCCTGCATGCAACCTATCATGCTAGTCATGGCCTCGTCAATTGTCATTGCAGTTTCCGACATATCTAGGGCATCGAACCGGTGTTCTAATTCCAGTTCGAATTTTTCGGAACCTGCCATGTTTCGTTAGAAGTTAGGTCGACTGTACTAATCGGACACGCTCGCGTCGAAAACCTATAGCCTCTAACCAATCGGTGATCACTTCCGGTTTTAAACCTGTTGATCACGGAGATATCCCTAAATATATGATTTCAGTCCGTCATAACAAAGTCAATCTCGTTCCTTGCTACAGCATCGGGGTTCTGCCATGTCCACTTCCTATGTGGCTTCTTCTTAAAATAGGAGTTCATTAAGAAAAGGCCCTCTTATTAAGCTATTCTGTATCTGTGTCTCTTTCTAGAGGAAGTTTATCAACATTTGCCCCCTGCGATTTCGACTTCCGATTCCATTTGGTTCGAGACTCGATTCGGCACCATTTCGCATTCTCACCTTCGCATTAAAGTCCCCCATAACAACATTGAATTGATACCTGCAATGTGTTATGTAAAGCCTATAGAGATCGAGAATGTGTCGAGGTGCGTATACTTGTATCATTTTGAGGCTCCACCTCAACTGACTCCCATGTATATCCGCATAATTACCTCCCCAATGGGCCATTAGTCAAATGTTTGCGTATTGGACTATTAATAGGTACAATGGGACTTCCTCCGTTTGTTACAGAGAAAGATCTGGCCAACTACGTAGTGCTCGTACGAAAAAGGTGGTCAATGCAGCAAGGGAAACAATTCTAAGAAATCCTGTTCAAGAGCAAAAGATTATATCTCGGGAAACGAAGATAGCACCTAGAACCATATCGAATATTTTAAGAGATGACTTAGAGCTATAAGAGACGTGCTGACAATTTCTTAATTGATAAATTAAAGACGAATAGGGTGGGGAATTCGTAACAATGGACGTACTCAAGCGGAAAACAAAGGATGGTCACAGAAAATTTTTGTATACGGATGAGATTTTTTTTACAATTGAGCAACATTTTAACAAAAAAAAAATGACCGTATTTATGCTCAAAGTTGTTAGGAAGCTTCCTGATTAGTTGACACAATGCAACGTGGGTATTATCCGAGTTTATTGATGGTTTAGTGGGGTGTATGAAGGAGTTACGGAGAAAAATTTTGTGAAGAATATATCAAAACATCTGCACAAGTATATCAAGATACCATTCTTGAGAAGGAAGCTTAGTAACACTATGTTCGACAACCTAGTGTGGTCCTTCCAGCAAGACTAGGCGCCGGTTCATAAAGCTCCGGTCCGCGCAGTCATGGCTGGAAGCGGACTTCACCAGAGCTGTATACTGTCCGTCTGAACGACATCCCGATCTTAATCTGCTGGATTGTAATTTATCGTCAGTTTAGAGAGTACTGCTTGCTCTAAACGCCATGATAATTTAGAGTCCCTGAAACAAATCGTGAAACCGAAAGAGTTGAAACTTCTATTGATAACCTTTTATTTTTTCATGTAAGCTTTTCATCACAAAATTTTTTTTTCTTTGTTACTATATAATGATATTGTATTAAAATATTATATTAAATTAAAATAAATTATATTATATATAAAAAAACTTTTATCATATTGCATTAAATTACGTTACAATAAAATTTAAGAAAATGAATACACTCAAAGCTCTTATTTTTTAAATGAAAAATAGCCCTAAGTAGGTCAATACAGCACGCGGAGGAATCCTAAGTTAATAAGACAAAGAATAATGTAAAGCGGCAGACGGTTTTAATAAAAGCTTTTAGAGTTCTATTTAAAAATTACCAATATGCTCATCTTGTCCTGATTCGCGAGTTTGAAATAGCTCGTCCCGGGAATGCATTAATCACTAATGTTACAGTTTAATAACGGTTGACGGTTTTGAAAGCGCTGTAGATATTCGGCTAATATGTCCAAAAGCCACAACGATGCCGCACATCTTGTGTGACGTTACGATAACGAAATTACAATATTTAATATGCAACACTATGTTCAGTCGCCTTAAAATTCATATTTGCTTGAGAATTACATTTTGACATATAACATGGAAAGAAATTATTAATAGTATATGGAAAACGAGACGGCTTTGCAATTTTCTAACCACGGGCTTAGCTACAGACATTAAATAAACCTGAAATTTGTAAAATATTTTTAAATGGGATTTAAATTTTATTTACAACAAGACTATAAACGACGACAACTTACTTTTTTAGTTTTCAAAAAGAAAATCCTCTAACTTCTTCACCGGCGTCCATTAACAGATTTAGAGTGCAAAAAGAGATATCCGCACTTTTAATGGAGATTTTTACTCTCCTATTCTTCTTCCCTCAAATGGTAAACCTAACAACTAACACCTAAAACTGCTCGAAACAGAACTCTCTTACCTCCCCGGTTGTGCCGACCCAATTTCACGGAAATGCAGCATGGCACTACCTCTAATAGTTTTAATATAGTGGGTACGCATTGCATAGTCTTATGGAGGTAGAGTAAGACCTTCATGAACCTTTGAAATATGTTCTAATTTTATTGAATCTATACTTGACGTTTGCGCATTCAGCGCTTCCTTGTGCCTTCATACAGCCGTTTTCCTACTTTAATTCTCAATCAATTTTTCGGGTAGTTTAATCAATACTCTTCCACAAATCTACCGTTTTTTATAGATATAGCCGTAGAATGTTTATGCATAAATTCTTATTAAATGGCAGAACGTGTATACATCATGTTTATTAAAGTAAAGTTTCATCGGCTTTCTATACATGTTAGAATAAAAAACAAAATATTACATTATTACTGTAACGTCTATAACATCTAACATTCATGTTAGGGCTTATTTTAGCGACATTTTGTAACCATTCCCAACTGCTTAGACTGGCACAGCCTGACACCTGAAACGAATACGAGATGTATGACAACACCAAACACACATTAAAGTTCTTGATGACTTACACGTTGTTACCTGTGACCTACTGAAAATTGATTTCGAAATATTGATTTGAAAGTTTACGCGAATGTCATTTTCTACCTGTTTTTTCTAAGTGATATTTTGTTTAAGCTAGAATGACAAAAATCTACAAATACATTGGAGTTGCGAATCTAGGCATTGAAACAACTGTAGTTAAAAATATTTTTGAGCAATGCTTAAAAAGTTACCTTGTAAATTATAAGAGGTAGTGTAATGATCCAAGCACGGCACGACCGGGGAGGTACCTCTCGCTTATACATACATTATATATAATATCATCGCGTTTCGTGTGGTCTTTCAGGGGCCGATGGTGCGTCGGGGTATAGGTAAAGTAGAGCAACGAATATGCATACGTGGATGTTAAGAGCGCTGCAAGTCGTTAAATTAATTTTTCTCCTTTGTCCTCTCAACCATAAAAGCGTATTATTATACGCTTTTATGGTTGAGAGGATAAAGGTCGGTCGAGTCCGACTCGCCTATAAAGGGTTCTGTAGCAGCAAACATAATAAATTCCATCTATCTTAGTATATACTCTCTGAGTAAAACGTCTTTGACTGGTGACACACGGATGGACAATCAAACGAACGGGCCTAGATGTTGACATGTCGAAATGGTAAGGGTTCCGTTTTTGCCATTACACTGCGGAGCCCATAACCTAGTTTAAAAACGTGTTGGAAGTTGAAACGAATGGGCTGATGATGATTCATGTCCCAGTAGTGATTCCCACCTGGCCGAATATTTCGTAGTGCGAGCTGACTGCATTACAATGTTTACTGTCTATTGGTCAAAAGTGGACTAGAATATAAAATAATGATGGCTTAGACCGTTTCGGAACAGTTTGGTACAAACGTAAGAGTATCCTCGCGGCACACAAGATACAAGTGTGGAAAAAAATGCATGAAAATAAAATACACGCGTCATAAGAATAATATGGTATGGGAGGACAAACGAGAAATTGACGCCATTCGATGACTACCGGCGACCATAGATAGTAGCATTAATGTTGTTAAGCAAATGCGCCTCGTGTTACCCTCTTTTCCTCTGCTTGCCTCCAATCCACTTACTTCCATTGGAGGGAATCGGCAACAGCGTAACTGTCACTTAAGACGGTGTCATGTGAGCGAGAGGCCTCTTTCTTTGTATGCAATAAATAAATAAAAAAATATCAAAATCACAAAAGTTAAAATCGTAAACGCCTCCATCATTCATTATCGTCTTCACTCCTGCATGTTTATCTTTCCTTGACTTCGAGTGGAAGGGATCCGATCTTCTGCCACGCGCATCCATCCCGGGCCATCTACTACACGGAGCTCGATATTTCGCCTCATGCATGGTGGGATGTTTCTATATAACTTGGCCATGTGTCTTATTTATAAATCCCCAAAATTATGACACGTAAAAACTTTAAATTTAATAGGAGCCTCTTAGCTTTCAAGGCATTCGTTCTTAGGGGATGTCTGCAATCCGCTAAAAACGAATTTTACCAAAATCCACCGGTGCGTTTTTGGTGGTGGAGAACGCGGGAGAATCCACGAGGGACTGCTAGTTCACTGCAAAGTATAATAGACTGATTGATGGCTTCGCAAGGCGCACCAAAATGTCTTCATTTGAATAATAAATGAGACAGCGGCATTCGTTCACTTGGGTCATTTAAATGACTTACGACATTTGAATGACCCTAATGTTTGGGAAATACCAGGGCTCGATAGAAGAGTAGTTGGATATTGGCTGTACATGTGAATAGTTGTTAACACCATTTGCGTAAGTGGTAGTGCTATGCTGTATTGCAGCTGAATTACGCCGGCACGACCGGGGCAAATTCTCATAAATGGGCAGCCATGTTGTAGCGTATTGTGCGGTTTGTAAGTAGCTGGTGGCCCATTGAATGGAGGGCAACGCATCTGTATATAACAGTCAAGTGGATATCTGTCGGAGTAGGTAGTTTTCGTAACGCTCTCGTATTGCCCCTCATACAAAAAAACCAGCAACAACACACACATGTGTACACCAGCTACCTAATGTAATGCGCTAGGCAGAGAAAATATTTATTCATTAATATTAATTGTTTTTTTTTGCCCTCACCTTCCTCCTTCCCTGCAGTTATCCACCGGCTTCACAAAACGCGACAGCGTAGCGGTCACTACACGGCAGTATTACGTGAGCGAGAGGTACCGATCGTCCAATTCTGCTGCAATGCAAATTACCCCTATTACTAAAATCAAATCCCTACTACTAAAGACGTACCTTGTGAAGCTGATAAAGAAGTAATTTGTAAACTATTTAAAAGTAGTTGCGTTACAAGATTTACAAGGCGTAGGTTTGGTCCATTGTGTATAATTATCTGATATTTGGCGGTGACCTCCCCAACGCAAACTACGTCCAATGGCAGGACGGCTTTAATCCCAATTCCTTTTTGACAGGATAATCCTCTTGTTTTACAAAATGATAGTGGATTACTGTGAATTTTCAGGGCACCGTATCTCAAATTAAAAATACGATATAGAATAAAATAAAATATATAGAATAAAATTATCCAACTGGCGTTGAAGAAAACCAAGAAACCTCTGTGTCTTAGAACAATATGATTTGGCATAAAGTGAAATCAAGTACTTGTAACAGTAAGTTTTCACAAATAAAATACATTTAGTTTTGTATTTATAGGGTGTATATGTATGTTGTAAATGTTATTTTGTTGACATTTATAAGTTCATAAGTTCGTATGTCCCTTTGGTACAGAGCCTCCAGATGCGTAAATCCTACTCGTCATTGACCAGATTTCAAACTTGCAGTAGGTTTTAACAAGGATCATGGTATTGAAAAAAATTTCATTTTTGTGGATATCATCTTCATTTTGGCAGGTAACTATGGTCCTGTGAAACTGACAGACTTAGGAACCTTCATACAAAGGTTTGTACAATTCTCAAGTGAGCATTTACCAGCCAATTTCCAGGTATTTAATTGTCCAAGTACCCATGTAGCCATCACACTGTTAA
Organism: Eumaeus atala; assembly: GCA_017140195.1. NCBI lineage: Eukaryota > Metazoa > Arthropoda > Insecta > Lepidoptera > Lycaenidae > Eumaeus > Eumaeus atala. The sequence continues at coordinate 94,993 of JAFELO010000931.1, read as the reverse complement.
GCTATCTAAGTGTAAAGCTAACAATAAGTTTACTCCTCCATAAATAGTATTAGTACAATAATAAAGATAATGTTAAAAATTAAATGTTCAGGCCCCGTTTTAAATAGGTTAAATCGTCTTCGAAATGACAAACGCCGAAAAGACTTGGTTATAAACATTTTATAATGTCGCAAGTGTGCGGAAGTTTCATTCGTAAACTTTAATGGTCGTAGCGAATTTTTTACGGTAGAGGGGACAAACACGTAGGCCGCTTGATAGTAAGTTCAATAAATTTCCAAATATCTTGTTTGTGTGGTGGATAATTAAAAAAGGCTTAAGTCCACATCAGCTTAAAGGTTCTTTCTGAACTAGGAATTTATACAAGAGACTCATCTGCTTACTACACCAATACTGTAGTTTAGATTTATTTATACCAGTCGTGATGCTATCGATCCACTATGATTAAGATACGGAGATAAAATAGTCAGTAATGTTTTTTTACCTATCCTCATGGAAAGCTAGCTTATTTTATAACCATTGTCAATTAATGGAAGAAAGATAGCAGAAACCAATGGAACAAGTCGTGGGTCAAATGCATATCTCACTTGTCATAATTTTCGATTTTTGTAGTTCCTTTTTGCATTTCGTTGCATGGCATATGCATGTAACTTGCAATCGATACATCCGCACGTTATGAATTTTCCAATTGTCCAGCAATGACGCGAATTGTGAATATTAATGGTATTTCTAAGGTTAGGGGGAAATACTTCAATTCGTAGAATTCATTTCCGCGGCGCCGCGCTGACCGTCAGTGTCTACTTGGAAACCAATAAATAATAGACTGTTTTTTGTATTTTAATGCTTCCACTGAAACCGTTCTATAAAGGCTTAATATGCTATTTGAAAGTATGATAAATTACTTTGTAAGTAAACTTTAGTAAAGTACGACTATAAAAAGCGTCATGATCTAAAATAACTTATTAATGATAATTGTTGTATCCAAAAATCCATAATTAAAATATAAATTTGTGTACTTCGGGTACCTGATAAAGGACGATCAGGATTAATCAATTCAACGATGACGTAGCATGCTCATTAACCTAGGGTGATCTCACAGGGTGAAATTACTACAATATTTTATGTTAAAATGAATTATCGCTCAAACTGTGGTTTGTATCACACACAACTAATAATATATATTTTATAGATAGTATCTTAAGCTATCGACAGATATCGTATTAAGTTGTGGATGAGATTGCTTAGAATGTGCTTAGAAATTACGTCACCGACGCTAGTCTGCTTCAAGCTTGCACAGAGAAGCGTTTCCGAGGGTATTAAATAATAATTTATACCACTAGTTTCTAAAGTGGGCAAAATGTGGTGTATAACATTAGCTGCAGATAAAGTCTAATGACAAATGCGTTTTAAGTACACGTATTTTATTAGAAATATAAATTCAACGGACAAACAATATTTAGTAAGTTTTGAAATTTGAAAGGTTTCCAAACATCACTTTCCAGTCACAAAATGTTTATGTATGAGTTTGAACATCAGCAGAGTGAGTGTTGGATTACACCACAAGTGCACCGCACTACCGCACGCTTCCCACGGAAGCCTTCTAAATACCCACCTACTTTAAGATTTCTAGTTCCTGAGATCAATAGAAGGTTGAACCAATTACATCATCTAGCTGTGGAGTAATGTAAAAATGTTATAAGACAACATTAAATTGAAAACGAAAGGCTGCATATAGCATACTAACATCACACGTCGGTTTCACCTGTGTAATTCCGGTCCTATTAGCCGTATCATCATGATATATATCCGATAGTCTTTCTCGGTTAATGGACTATAGAGCACAACAATAATTGATAAATCTGGCCAGTAGTTTCTAAAATAAGCGCGTTCAAACGAAACAACAATCTCTTCAGCTTTACATCATTATATCTCTCGATTTTAAAGTACTCAGTGTCATACGTGTTATCAAAACGAATGGAACGGCACCTGTCAAGCTTCTGGCTGTAGCAGGAAACGTGGAAGTCTACATACCTAAATACATATAGATCATTAATCCGAACAAATCGGATCATTAATCGAACGGTCTTATTGTTCGACCGAACATTCGGTTTCGGTCGAGTGCCGGCAACAAAACGGGTTCCAGTTTGTACATACGGTCGAAAGTATTACCGTCCTTCAACTACATTCAAGTAAAAACAAACATTGAGTAAGTATTATCTTTAAGAGAAAAAAAAAAAAATATTAAAAAATATATGTTGTATCATAATACTATGTTATGTGGACATGATTTATAGTAGTAGCTGATGAGCAGTACGGGATGAAAATTAATTTTTATGTTGTCCAGATAAAAAGAAACACTAGAGTTCTTAAGACTTTAAATTCCAATACATTGCACAGAAATAAAACGTACTTTTCTAAAAAGTACTCAATTGACATTAGCGCGTACCGTTGTACCTGTTACTCCACCTTCCTGGACACTGCTTTTTAGCTACTAAGAAATGCAATACACTTAACAAAAAACTGGTTAGCTTTTGATTTTGTTCAATTCTTATGGTTCACAAGATGCAACTTATTACTAAAATAATATTCAGTTTTTTGTAACACGCGCTTGTTTTATACCAGCTATATGTCCTTTAACGCGAGTTTTAGTTGATCTTTTAGTTTTATCTATATAAGAGAAACGTCGGGCTAACTAAATAATTAATTAAACCGCAGTAAAATCAGTCAAAAAGGCGGGCAATGGAGGCTTATATATAAGATTTCGTTGGTACCCCTAGGTTACGAAACCCTAACAGTCATGTTTTATGTCATCATCATTAACATCATACAGACTGTTTGGATTATACCGCAAATTGTATGATCTGTCTGGCGCATGTCACATTGTTCCCCTATTCTGCAGGTTGCGCGCCTGGAGGATCGGGGAACTGAGGTGAGCGAGGGAGTGAGTACATCGCTGGTCTCAGCTGGCATTATAATCTGTATAATTGTCGCGTGCATTCACATAAAATTATATTTATATACTTTATGAAATATTATTTACTCCTTCGTCCAAATAGCAACACGATATTTTCATGTTGTTTTCGATAAACTATATACACATGAAAGTTAAGATTTTCGATAAAATATTTAGACTAGGTTAAAGTTATGATGAATGTGATATTTTCGTGATGAATAATGTCAATTGGAAATATAAGTGCTTAGTTCAACTTTGGAAACGTCGAGTACGAGAGGCAATGTAAATAATTCATCTGTGAAAAAAAAGTTATCACAGTTCATGAGATATAGGCCTGATAGACAGATAGACAAGATGTATATACGGACTAATGTACAGACGGACATTCGTACAGAGGGCGAGATAGACAGACGGACAGCGGAGCGTTGGTAATGGGGTCCCTTTTGCACCCTTTGTGTACGGGAGCCTCGAAAGGGTACGATTGGATAAAACAGATATCACACTCGAAGTGCAAGTTATACTTATAGTTACTATCATCAAGTTAGATTCAAACAGATAATTAATTAGTATAACTTTAGTTCCTCGTATTCAAACGGTGTCTACCCAAATTTGTATCTTCGGTGTCACATAATTTTTTTGATTGGCCCTGGGTGGAGTCCAGTGGAGAGGGGATTCGCAGCACATTACACTGCCGGATAATCATCAAACCACCGCGAGTGCTATTATTGCCGCCTTAGGTGAGGTGCCCCGGAAATATGAATGTTCAGGGCACCTCGACGACAAGTCAGCCACTTAAGGGAACGACACCACTTCTATACAGGTCCCGCACCACAGGACAATTCCACCAACTTTGCGACAGTGTAATGGGGTAAGCTCCCCAGCCTCACACCTTCTCCTTCCATTTAACCTCCTCCACATCAATTAAGAGGGGTACAAAGAGCGCCTACTCGGTTCAATTGGCTTCTCCCATTATTACACCATGTACTTCCCCCACGTTGCTTACCCCACTGCTACGACGAAGCTATAACCTTCGTCGTGGTCATGGTGGTGATCTACTCACCGCCCTAATTTGGCACAAAGTGGTGTAACAATATTTACACCACTTTGTGGCAAATTAGGGCGTTGTTTTAGTCAGTCTCGCTACATAATCTGTCCGCATTTTTATCGGTACACTATAATACATTCTGCCATCATGGAATAACTCCCGTGTATAATAACTCCTAACAAATAAAATGCTAAAATACAGTATAGGTTGAAACGGATATAAACTCGCGATACGACTAAGTAAGACTGGGCAAAAAACTAAAATAATGACCAAGATAAACTAATTACAAAAACAAAAGATCATACAGCTAACCGAAGAGAAAACAACAAGGCCAGTTAGTAGCCGCTTCTGAAGTTATTAGCAGCCGGTTTTTTTGTACTTTTCATTGTTTTATTAACTTTTGATAAATTACAACCAGAAGTTATATATTTTATTGGAATACTCATTTGAAACTCTATATTCTGATACCTCACTTGCACCCTGTTGCTGACTGGTCCTGGGTACCTCAGTATAGGCCCATTGGCCTATGCATCGCACACGCTTGGTTTTAGTAGGTATTCAGTTCATTTCCATATACATATCGGATCCCACGGTCCGGTATCAGTTCGTAAATACATTTCTTCCCGGGAAATAAATAAATAAAAAAATATTGAACTTCACGAATTTCTTGCATTTTGTTTTTTGCGCACGCACGCACGCACGCACTCACGCACGCACGCACACACGCGCGCACGCGCGCACACGAACACGCATACGCACACACACACGCACACGCACACGCCCACGCACACACACACACACACACACACACACACACATATATACAAGATACATACATACAACATGCACACATTACACACATACACAAATACATACATACATACATACATACATACATACATACATACATACATACATACATACATACATACATACATACATACATACATACATACATACATACAAACAAACAAACAAACAAACAAACAAACTCTGAAAACACTACCCTCCTCCTGTGCGTAAAAAAAAGGTCGTCACACAATTTATTTGGAGCGACGGTGAACTAAAAACTCACCTGCCTTGAACTCTGTCCTGTTCAGGTAACCTTAACGGTTCACCCGCCATCTGTTCTTCAGTTTATGCGACCAACCTATAAGCTTTAATTGACTATTTTTTCGTGTAATGTCGTCACTTTACACTTCATTAGAAAACTACATCTATCCAAGTGGATTGAAAGGGGATACATTGGACGGTTGATTGTTGCAGATTTTCGTGCTACTACTTGCTTTATATTTAGTTTACAAGACTTTTCAGTAGGTTCAGTTAGGACTGTTTTAATTCTGGCTAGAAAATAATTTACCTCCAAAAGGACCCGAATTTTGTTGTTGTTTCTTGAGCTCGAAATGTCCGCTCATAACCGTATGGTTTTTATTGATTTAATGTTAAACATCATAACATATCGCAATACTGTCCTATATGTTCCTGTCCTTAAATTTGTCTTATCAAGCTCTCTGTGGCCAGGTGATACCGACATTCTTATATGCGTCATGAGCTGGCATATGCAGATTGGAATTCCGGAATACCTTTCAATAGGGACGGATCACTAAATAATATGAAAGTGTTTACTTACTTCATCCGTTGGCTCAGCGACTCAAAGAGGACCTTATCCTCGGATACCGGAAAATGAAGCCCTGAAAGACCGAAGAGCTTTCAAATTATACAATTAGTAAGAAACAGGCTGAAATAAAAAACAGTGGTATCCTCTGTTATCGGAGTAATACTCTGTTACAAAAAAAAGGAACGAAAAATAGATGTAAAATGACAATATAATGAACAACTATCATTTATGAATTTAGAAAACTCAAAAGTTAAAAATATATATAAAATTACGAAACAAAATATTGTTACAAGAATAAAAATATGTTATATTTTGTTAAAGAGGGAAGACGAAAAAAATTGTGTTCCTTTTTTACAAAATGTAGTACGTTTCTTTTTAATAAAAAAAATGCTTGTTTTTTAATATTTGTATTTCGCTTAATTTATTTTGTATAGGATAAGGGGGATAACGGAGCCTCTTGACTGCCGACTCCTATATACATCCGCATACTTATTATGCAGACTATTTACCTGCCCTCTGAAGAACCACCGGAAATCTCAAAAGGAAACGCGTCAGCATAGCCTGCGAAAAGACTTCCTTCGACAGCATCCGCAATAAAAAAAATTTTTTTTTAATAGATATGCTAAATTTGTTCATTTTAGCTACTTCCGCAAAGTTAATGAGCTACGACATAAAGCGCTACTCACATAAACACAACTTTCGTGCTGCGGATACGAGCTATTTCTGCAATTAATTATGATATAAAATATTAATATTATAATATATAATAATAGAATATACAATAGCATGATCATTTATTCTTACCATATTTTAGACAATGTCCTGTATAAAAGTCCTCAGTAATATCAGTATGAAAAATTATGGTAACGATAGGAATACTAGAAACTAGTACAAACTACGTATACCAGCTCATAGACCTAGCAAAGTAAGCAATTCCCTATCGACGTCTAATGTCTCAAATAGGATCGCGAAAAGCGTCCAAAAATTGTCAATACCTGAAACTAACACCTTAAATTGAAACAAATTGTTAAAAAAAAAAAACTTTTTTCTTCGGTCTGGAACTAATGCTGCGTCAGAGAAGAGATACCAATACAGCTTCGACGGATTGCTGCACGTTGCGCGACGAGACCTCAAGGTCGAGAATGGGTCCGACTCCCCCCTACTCTCCTGCAGATGGGAGAGATGCATCCCGATATGAAAATGTTTGTAATAGCTATTATAACTATTATTATCATGGGAGACCATGGGTTCAGTCTTCCTCCGGCTCTGACGTCGAGGTCAGCTTGCGCGTGGTATTTAAAATGACCTCGGCGCTGAAGTGAATGTGCGGCTTATGGAGAGGATCATGACAGGAACAACACTTGTATGGTAGAGGAGTATAAGATATACAGCTTATGACAGACACCACACCATGGGAATAAAACTATTTCAGCGTATTTTTATTTTAAGCCTTTAAATTGTATGTTTTTAATTGTATATTATAATTAAAATCATATCAATGTAATTGTATCTCCTACACGTTGTACCAATCGATGACAGACTCACTGTGTTTGCTTCGTCGGTTCCTCTCGGGACTGGGCTGGGGTTGAATCGATTTCTAGATTTTCAGAAAGTAATTGTTGTAATTTTGTACTGAATAAATACTTTTTTGACTTCCTATAGCGGCGATATCAAGTATATAAGTAGATAAACGAGAGATCGACAGAGGCATCTTTCCGTTCGTGCCCGAACAATTCAGCCGCAATGCAGCACGTCACTATGTTTACAATTATAACAAAAAATAAGTGTGCTTCAGATGTCTGTACAACACAGTGGCATTAGAATAAATATGAAACACTAGCTGTGTGCCGTGGTACATGCGTAAATTAATTCCAACGGGACCATTTACTTTTTCCTTGTCAGGGTGAAAAGTAATGTTGTAGTTGTTATTGCATATTTCGTGTATTTATAGTTACATAGGTGCAACATAATTAATTAATTACATAAACTATTTTCATGTCAGTAAAAGAGAAACTTTATATTTTCAAATTATATTTGTGTCATAACTATGCAGAATAATAAACAATGGTATCTTCAATACAGAGAATAAGTTATAACCGAAATCTTAAAACGATAATCTGTCGAGATAGAATTTTAATTAAAAACGAATGGGAATGAGTAAATACTGAACTACTTTATACTCAAGTTACTATTAAGTAAATAAATAAAAAAATAAATTAACAGTCTCTATTAATTTAAAGATAATATATATTTAAAACAACAGTGACACGTTTTAACATTAAACAAGTAGTACAGCATTACTTTATGTTTAACTAGTGATCCGCCCCGGCTTCGCATGTATAATGTAACAAGGGCCAGATTGTTATCTTAATAAATTATACACTAAAACTTCCATCGGAATCGCTCTATCCATGGGTGAAAATCATATGGAAATCCGTTCACTTGATTTTGAGTAACTCGGTCACATACAGACAGGAATAATTTGAGGATTTCGTTTAATAATATGTATTGTTTAAGTGAAGATATTCTATATTGGAAAGTAAGAGATCCATGATGTATCAGGTCTGAATTGGGCCTGCACGACCGGGGAGGTACGTCTCGCTCACTTGATACCAGCGTAAAGTGACAGCTGCGCTGTCGCGTTTTCCCTAGGGAAAGGAAGGCAAGGCATCTAAATGTAAATAATAAAATTATGTAGACGTCCATGCATATCTGGACGTCAGTAGTCACCAAAAGGCTATCTACACTGCTCGCTTACCCCCTTATACTGTAAAAAGAACAACAGTAATCTATGGAAACGTTTATCTAAAGAAATATGTCATTATCATTCATTGGATATAATGTTTTCTCGTTTGTCTCTTGTGTTTCTCTAAAACATATTTTTATTCTATAACACATTCATACAACACAGTCAGTTTTTGGTAAGAGTTAGCCGTGCTCCGGAGTCGTAAAAGGCCGATTACTCATTTGCCCCCTATACTGGATTATGGATGGAGGAGAGGACGTAGATATCTATTATTGTAATTATACTCGTTAGTGTCTTGCTAAAAAAAAACTCTTAGGATGCAAAAAAAGAAACAAAAACATAATTCCGGATGTGTGTAAGTGTCCACCTGAATAAAATCATCATATCGTTTAACGTGCAATAATATATTTTCATTATATGGCGTGAGTTATTGACTCCAACGTACGCGCCTATTTTCAGTTCAGTTCATTTTCACAAAAAATCACAACCACAAGTCTATATAATCTGAAACAAACCACTACGTGCACCTTATTCAGTGCTTAGTTCTCTCTGAAAGAGAAAACCTCATTCAAAGGGGTGGCGCTACGGCCTGCTCTGATGTAACTCTATACATCACATTGCACCGGTGTTTTAGTCGTCAGCGCGTTTTCACGCCAGAAAGACGTGTGTACTCAGTAAATGGTGTTTGTGAAACTTTTCACGGGACTTTGTAAAAGTATTTTACAATACACAAGTTGTGTGAACCTTAATCACTACTTCGCGTGTGTTTCGCTCAGTGTAATCGTTTACGATACACTCGATAATTTTAAATATTCTTTTGAACAAGATGTTTGGATTGTTTTGTTTTCGTTCGTGATTTGATGATAATATTGTTTTAATTGAACTTGTACGAGAGGCAAAACGAAAACAATAAATTGTCTATGGTCGATAGGAACATGATTTTTTATTTAAGTATGAAGTCTCAATCCATTCCATGTGTTTCTACAGTTATTAAAATGTTAATTGCAATTTTTTACCTGGACTTGCTCCTATCAAGATCAACCTTTGCCAACACATGTAAGTCAAATTCTTATTTGCGAAATAAATCTTATTGCTATTCTGTTTAGTTTTACATTTCATTAAGTGTTTCATATTTATGTTAACCTGGTGGCTTCGCAGCGGCTAGTTACCGTTGTTGCGTTACGCCGGTAGGTTGACGAAAGCTTGGCTCTCCAATTTTTTACCGATGCCCTCCAGCCCTCTCGACCTAACTATAAGCCATCCCCAACAGAGGGTAGCCCATTTGCATACAAACTGATTGATTAGTGTCAGTAGACAGTAGCGACTAAGGTCGATTCTAAGCTTGTTTGTTGTCATAAGAATAAATTATTTAAAAAATATTTTACTAATATCACAACAGGCTTAACTTTATGAAAAACATGTTGTCGGGCGTAATATTACTTTCAAGTCAGGAGTAAAAAATATTTTTGATACTTGGTTTTTATAAGGAAATTACCTATTCTACTTTTCTCGAAAATATATATCTACTATATTTGTGGTATGTATACTATAGTTTGTGGTTTTGTGATAATCAACCACCAACTCAATAGAGTTAAAATAATTTTTATGTTCAAAAATAACACACTCTGACGTATTATATATTAAAATCCTATTTCCAGTAAACTTATGGGTAATAAAATATGTATTTGAAATAAAATAAATAAAATGGCAGTAAGAGATTTAGAAAATAAATGATTATTAACAAAAATACTTTCATTAAATTTCAAGGCGAGCGAGTAATTTATTGTATCTTGTAAGTACTAGAACCACTTTTAATGCACTAAAGTTTCCTGGACATACTGCATTACGATTAGTCATCGTTGTTCATAAAGCAGTTTTTATGAGTTTAAAATTCATTAGTTTATATAATAACGTAACCTATGACATTATAAATTGCTTGAACATTTCAATTTCCAATTCAACAAATTATTATATCCTAATTTGTTACTTTACAAGCTATAAAAATATCGTTTTGATTAATGTGAGGAGCACGATAAGGCTCAGGTCTTAAATTAGTTCTGGCTGAGACTTCCTCAGGTAGGCTAAGCCCTTAAATTGACCCGCTTTGGGCCACAGGTTAGGATCACCGTAATATACAATACCCTATCGCCATGCAGCTTTAATATGCATAAAAATACATAAAAAGAAAAAGTTTACAGTTTACAACACCACATCTTAAACGCCAGTTCCCTAATAGCTCCCCATTAGAAATTAATTTCCTTTTATAGAATAGGGGGCAAACGAGCAATCGGAGACTTTTTACGACTACCGCCGCCCGTGAACATCCACACAATTACTATGCCGATGCGTTGTCCTCCTTTCCACCCACCTCCCCCTAATGGGCCACCTGCTACTCACAAACAGCATGAAATGCGACACTGAAGATGTCACTTTACGGCAGTATTATGTGAGTGAGAAATTAGATAATTTAGTACATAACTTTTATGTGGCATTGAATTATTACGAGAATGTTGTAACAATTGGACTTGTAAATTTACGGAATTGAACTGGTGGAGTGAACTATTCGGAGGCGGCGAGGATATCTTAAATGAATAATTCCTGTAATTGTAATTAGTTTTCTTTTAAGTTCTGCCAAGAATAGATGCAAGTCTCTCAAAGGCTAGTTGTAGATGTCTTGCTGTCTTCGGTAGCTACGAGTACTTACATCAAGTAAGCTCGTTGTGTTTCTTATGTTTTCACGGTATTATATTACCTAAGCTGCTGTTTTTTCATCTCTTTTATACGCTTCCTCGTCATTCGTTGGAAAATATCTATCTACAGCATTTAAAGTTGGTACGTTTTTATAGTTTACTACCGACCCGCTCCGGATGCGCCCATGTGAAACAGCGACAAAGCTTTCAAACTTTCCTCAGGAATTGCTTTACCCATAGTTTATATACATCAAAATCCAATGAGTAGATTTTGATAGAATCGGTCACATACGAGACAGATATTTGCAGACATACAGCTTTTAGAGACTTCTTTTTATAATAATTATATATGGGGACAAACAAGCAGTTGGAGATTTTAGATGGCTACTGCAGGCTATAGACATCTGCTTAGTCGTAATGCAGGTGTTTTGTCCTCCTCCGAAATGGGCCAACTCACAATCCGTTGGAACAACAGCATACTGACACTTTGCCACGGAACATGCGAGCGCGAGGTAGTACCTTACCACTTGCGTTGGCCCAAATCGGCGGCAGTGCAAAACTGCATAATTTTACTACCATTTCAACGGATCGTAATACAATCAACAGCGCTGACCACTGCGACCACATAACCGAACGTCGTCGTGGCATGTGTCACAGGTGTCAGATAAAGGAAATAATTTTATGGAAATGTATATAAATGTTTCCGCGTGGTTCGCGTGTGTGACCATTCATCACTATTGCACTCGACACTATATAATTACAGAGGAATTAATTAATTCCTGAAAACTGAAATGTACAGGCATTTATACAGTTTACTAGTTCACTTGCCCATGGATATAAAATTGTTCGCCCTCCCACCCTCCAACCACGCGCCTGACGTTTACTCAAACGAACATATTATTTTTTGTAGTATAGAGGGGCAAGCGAGCATGAACCTCCCTATAATTAATTACAATGCCGATGCGTTGCCCTTTCCTGCTCCCGTCCTGAAAACCCTTCACTAATCCCCTCCAATAGCCCACTGGCTACTCACAAACCGCACGAAACGCGACACCTATATAATCATAATGTAAAAGGCATTACACCAAATATTTTTTTCATACTTAAAAAGTATTCCTTAGGCACGCTTGTAAGTATCCTTAAGTAACTCCAAAAAAGTTCATTAACTCTAGTTGTTCACCTTCATGTATTTACTTACCTGAATAAACAAAATATAAAGATGACTAGTAATAAACTACAACATAAATGAAAATAGCCCTCATTATATTCGAATACAAGCTGGAAAAAAAATTCAAACGTAGACGTCGTTATGTGAGACGTCGTTATGTGAACAATCTTTAGTCGTTAAAATTTAACAGGATGGAATTAATTAATGAAGATAGAGTATTTTTCACAGGGATGAAAGTTTGCACTTTCATCCCTGTGTAGCGGGAGAAAATAGTTGTTTTATTCTTTGGAATGAAAAGCCATAGCTAGGCTAAACGTATGCACTTACACCGCAGGTAGAAAAAAATAGGACGTGCAGCTCGGGAGCGTTAGCTAACTTCTCCCTTTTGGCACAATTTACCTATCTTCCCCTACTTACGACGGAGGCTCTAACTTTTGCTCCTGTGCACAAAAAGCAGAGACAAAAGTTAGAACTTTCGGAAAAGTAAGGAGAAAAAATAGTAAAACTACTCTCCTCCCGTGTGCTAATATTAATATTTTCTAAAACTTTACAAATATTGTTAACTAAACTTCTTACATAGTCATCGTCACTTTTCGGTGTTAATTTTTTCTCACGAACCACAAGTATTGTGAGCACTTTGACACCACTTCATACAAACACAGAAAACAAAACAAAAAATCACTTGAATAGATAGTAATTGAACAAGAATAGATAATATGAAATAGTAAGTAAAATGTCCCAACATATTTTTCTATTTCAGCGTGCAAATATCACATATTTTGTAAATCTAATTTTATAATTTTCATTCTGCGTGTCACATTTGTATTTTAGTTAGTAATGCTAAAATTACACATAACATATTTCAGTAAGAATGTGTATGCCATTACAATAAGATACAACAATTACTAAATAATGTTATGATTCAGATTAGAAAAAAAAAAATACATTTTAAGATATGTTTTTTTTTTTAATAATTATTGTAATCATTTAAAAATTTACGAAATAAATATCCGTTAATTCCACTTGCAATTTTTGTTGCATTGTTTTGTAGTATTAATTCGTTTACATTTCTTTTAAATTTAATAAATGTCAATTCTTTGAATTTACCAGGTAAATGATTATATATTTGTGTGGCATGAAAATATGTATTTTTTATATCAATTTAAATTACACCAAGGACGGTATGGTTTTGTGTTACATCTTTCACCCTTCGCCCTTCATCTGGTTTTAATTTAAAATATATTGGCTGATTGAACTCCCATACTTGACCGATTTAATTACAAGGTAGCTATGCCAATGTTATTTTTGCGTGTTAATATAACCATAAAGAAAGCAAAAAATTGTAAAAGAAAATATCAAATTACCCGCGATACACTTAAACCGTTTTATGCATGCGGTTTATAGAATTTCGAGTGATATTCGACGCTTCTAGTTTTGAGTTACCAAAGCCTTTGCTTGTGCATTGCTTCTTGATTGATCATTGATCTATTCGCTTCTCACAGATCACATAAAACACGAAAGAATAGCAATCGATTCAAGCCGGTGTTAATTGAGGTGATATCAATGAAGTTAAGGAGTGATTCTCCCGGTTTCATCATGACACAGTCACGGCTATGATTATTTTAAAGATATTTACTATTAGACCTTTATAAGATAGGTCTTAGTAAGAGTACCATGGTTCAAGCCTTGTCGTGGCGGTGGGGTTAGTAGCCTGGGGTAAACCCAGACACCTTGTGCGAAGCCAATAGAACAGAGGGGCCTGCTCTTTTTGCCCCTCCTATAAAAAGAGGGGACTAACGAGCAGGAGGAGCAGGCGCTCTTGTAAGAAGTCTCCTACTAAACAGCAGGATGACGAAGTGTAGCAGACGAGGATGCGAACCTTACCTCATTGCAGTGTCCCAGTTGGCGGTGTTGTCCTGCGGTGTGAAACATAGCCGCTGTGGAGATGGTGTCCGTTCTTTAATTGAGAAATTTGTCGTTTATCAAGTCATTAGGTGATTGTGATAAATGTGAGTACTTGGATCGCTAGCAAGTTCACATTCTAACAACGGATACTTGTAACGACGAACAAATCGATTTTGAAAAAAGCTGCTTCTTTTAAAAGCCGGTTATTATTAAAATAATTATACCTCGTCCAGCAGTGTACAACTGTGTTTAAAATGTTATCGTAAAGTTATCATACCGTTTATGAATGGAGTTTTATTGGTTTTTCTGTCTTATGTATTTGTATGATTGTATGTTGTCTGCAAAAATCTTGAAAACCTATAAATGGTTGGGTAGGTGAGCTCATGAATTACATCTGTGTAAGGAAATTATTTTTAAAAATTGGAGAGGAAAAACAAATGAGGGCAACGCATTCGCATGACAACAATGACGCGGATATAAATGGACGTCGGTAGTCGTCCAGAGGCTCCGATTTCTCGTTTATCTCTATATACTGTAAAGATTCATCCATGTTATCAGTTTGGAAATTAAATTGAAAAAGAAGTAGAGTAAAGTGAATCTAATGTTTTTTTTTTTTATAGTAAAAAGCGGCAAAGAGACATCGGAGTCTTACCGGTCCTACGTTGATGTCGGAGCTCATATGCATCATTCAGTATAATTGCTATGTAGATGTATTGTCCTCTTTCCCTTTACCTTCCAATGGGTCATAGCTAACTCGCAAACAGCACTACACCTATAGGAGTCACCTCTACCTCAAATTAGGACAGCAGGACTGTCACTTGATTTCAGGTAGAGGTACCTTCCAGGTTGATCGGCGCAGTACGGCGGCAATGCAGCACGGCGGCAATGCAGCACGGCGGCAATGCAGCACGGCACTACGTTGTCCTAGAGACAATATAATCTATGGGGCACCTCACCAAAGACGGCACTGGCGTCACACGGTGGCTTATGCGGATATTCGGCAGTAACATGTGCCGCGAGCCGCACACATTACTGGACCCCGTGGACCAGTGGGTCCACCACGGGTGTGTGTAGTGACACACAAGACCCGTGACGGTGCATAAATGAGTCCCACGACAAAAAAAAAACAACCCTAAAATTTGTCTGCCTGTATGTGATCAAGTTCAAATCTCAAAATCTACAGAACAGATTTTCATGCGGTTTTCACGCGTGAATAGCTCTATATACATGGGTGGTTCATTGTCGAGGAGTAAGTTATAAAGGAGTAAGTTATAATTTGTACTGTTAACAATGTGACGGCTGGGCTCTGATATTCATGGACGAAGCCATGTCGCTACTTACAACGAAGAGACACATTTAATATGGTCACACATGATTATGACATTTATTTACATAAAAAGTTAATAATTCACTACTAATCACTACTATGTTATACAGTTTTGTGCTCTCTAATAGTTATTTACGAGTATGCATTTATTATTATCTGCAAAAGGCTATCGTCACAGCCAGATAAATTAATGACCAGATTATACCAATTATTAACATTCCAACTTAAAGTATCGCATTAGTTGCGTGCACGAGTATACAGATAATTACGCCTTTTTAATAGTATAGACAACGATTTGTGACGTGACTAAAAATCAGGGTTTACCAACCTTTTGTTGAGCCTCCCCAGGGTAGGAATATTTTTTAAGAATTAAAACTGTGGGAGCGTACCTTTACTAATATACTGCAATACAGTAAATATATTAGGAAAGACATGCTCGTCTTTAGCGTCACTTTTAAAACGAAGTTCCTAATCGCGCAGCACGCAGATTCAGCGCGATGGGAGCAAATTTGGGAAAAGTGTGACGAGAGAGTGTTGTAGTCTTAAGTTTTAGCGAGGTTTCTTTAGCGAGGCGGCTTTCATATGTATAGATTCAGACACTGAGAAGTTGTTATTAAATTATTGACCAGAAATTAATATATTTATTACAAAATGCCGGTTCCACTCACATACTCAACTGCTTCTGTTCGTGGAGTGATGGTACGTAGTATATAGCTTTCTTAGAGAAGAGAGCTATTCAACACGGAATATTGATATTTTACAATAAAAAGATATAATTTTACAGGTAATGCCGATAAGAAAAGCGAAATGTATTTCATTCTGTATAACCTTCCTGCCAATTTTAATCGACACCGAATAAACAATCTCATCAACGAATGCAATGTAAATAATCAAGAAAATATACGTTGCGTCTATTTTGATATATACGTGTACTTGTGCCTCTCTTGGTCTGCACCACTGGTTGAGAAGTCCTGTTATAAATATAGGTGTATGAAAATCACTGTCCCTATGTTTGGATTATCGCGGCTAAATTTGACGTGCAGTCAATTAGTGGCGCTAGGGGTCCGGCGCGGGGAGCGCTAGCAATTTGTCAGTGACAGCGCCGGAAGTTTCACAAGCCATGCTGTTACAATATAAACCATTACAAAGTTAGCTTCTTTAAGCTTTTATGAGTTCAAAGTTTTCCATACTTTCGGTGACAGTCTAAAGTTTATAAAACGAAGACGGTTACACGCAAAATTTGTGGATATTTTTCGACTTTTCTTTTCGATCTGGCTACGGAATATTATAATTTCATCTACTCAGTCTGTCTGTCCGTGCGTCGCAGATGTTTTACTCGGTAATAATGAGTACTGGATATCTCAAGTTTAGTAGACAGGTGTATTCTATGGACTGCTGAGTGATGTAGTTACTATGACTTGAAAAAAAAGCTAAAAACTTTTAAATTCTCATTTTTTCTTTTTATTCGTCTTTCGTAGTTTGTTGTGCTAGGTATGTTAGTATACAGAAGCTGATGGCGTACTTTGAACCGTGAACTTTGAATATTTTATTATAAAATACCCGAAGTAAATTATTTCAAATCACAAAATACTAAACTAATTTGAGGGTATGATTGGTTTCTACAAATAATGAAAGAAACATTTTAGACAAGTTTGTCGAAACTGAATGTGAAATGTCAGCTAAAACATTTTTACTGTATTAAACAAAGCTGTTATTGTAACACAGACAACGGTTTATAGCTTCAGCATATTGCATTACAATATTTCATATATTCAAAATATTGAAATGTCTGGAACATACTGATCAAAAATTTTAATTATAGCATTTTTTCTCTCTGATAAACACATTATTGATACAAGAATAATGATAAGCATAGGAAAATCTGGCAGTACATGACTCATATCCTCCAAGACGTATCCGATTTGCAAAGTATAGATAAGACTAATACTATTAAAATAAACCGATATTATTATTAAAAAAAGGTACTAGTGAAGTAACGACGTTAAAAAAAGATTTGTTATTTTGAATAAAATATTTTCATTTTTATTCAAGTTAATTTACACCTAGTAAAACTATTTCTGGTATTACTCCCAAAGCACAGACAAAATTTGATGAAAGCTTGACCACCAACGACCAACTGCCACAGTGGTAATTTAAGCGGGTATGCTGAGTACGTTACTTTAGAGGTCGCGAGTCTGAATTCCTAATAAGATTTGAACCCCTTCTCAAGAAATCACTTCCACAAACACATCAACCGAGAGGAAATATGTTACACAATAAAGAAATAGATTGGTAAGACAGTATATAGGTTAAGTGAAATCGTGGCAATTATGCAATTAATCGGGTCTGATCCGTTATATGGCTAGGGTATTGTGTTTCGTGACAAACGAATATAATGAGATACGTTCGTAAGCTCGTGGTACGGAGCCAACGCGACGGTGTAGCAACGTTAATTAAAACTATTTTATTGTTTCACTTTATAAAAAACGAAAGGGCAAACACGAAAACTTAATAAATATCGGTTCGAATAAAATTCATTATCTTATATATAAAACTCTCGTGTCACAATGTTAGTTACCTTACTCCTCCGAAACCGCTTTACCGACTTTTACCAAATTTTATATGCATATTCAGTAGGTCTGAGATTCGGTTACTATCAATATTTCCTACCCCCTAAGCGATAAGAGTTATTCACCCTTAACATTTTTTTAATGTTTATACGTCACAACAAATTCCAAGATAGAACAACAACGGTCGGTACATAGTTAGAATTTATATTAATTAAGTTTGACCTATTCTAATATATATAGCTCTGGAGACATTCTGTCTAAAGCGATTTCACTTTAGGCGTGCGATGCATTACTATCGGTTTTGCAATTCAAGTTTAAGTCAAGAGTCTTCGTAAGGTCATCGATCACTCCGTTGTTTTTCCAACCCCATCAGGGAACTGGCGCGAAGATGCGTTGGTGTTGTTATTGCCTTCAACGGTCTCACCTGAATCACACGGTCGAAAACATACAGTAGCACAACGTGACCGGGAGCCACGAACTACGTTTGACAAATAAGTCAGGCAAGTAAAAGTCTTGTTGTATAGGTGTCTAACTGCATCAGAAATAGCTTCCCATCAAGTGTTCTGATAGCACCTTTCCATGATTACCTAAGTTTTCTACACAGAGAAATACATAAATTTTTCTAATTAGGAATTTTTGAAAGAGGTAGTGCCATGCTGCATAGTAGGAGGTAACGGAATTGGGCCGGCACGATCGGGTAGACCTACTTCTCGCTCACACAATACAGCCGTAAGGTGACATTTTCAGTATCGCGTTTCGTGCGGTTTGTTAGTAGCCGGTATATCAGCATAGTAATTATGTGGATGTTCATGGGCGTTGGTAGTCGTAAAAAGGCTCCGATTTGTCGTTTGCCCCCCCCCCTATTCTATGAAAAAAAATGTGACAGATAATGTAATGCTGCTTATGGCTGAATTGAGCCGGCACGTCCTGGGAGGGTGTCTCGATCCCACCACGTCGTCGCATAGTTACAGCTGTGCTGTCGCGTTTAGTGAGGCTTGTAAGAAGCCGTTCGCTCATTAGCGGGGAAGAGAAAAGGAAAAAAAAGGCAACGCAACTGCATAACAATAATATATCTGATACGTATATTTTCTTTGGTGACGCGGGTAAACGCATTTACACACCATCACCAGCCCTGGGTGGGTCCAGTGGTGTGTTCCCGTCTACTTCACTGTCACTATGCAACAGACCCGACAACAAACGATCAGCTCGCTGAATCCTCTCAGATGTACAAGATCTTGTGCTCCTTGACGACTTTTACGTCACCCTGAGCTTGGGTTGAGGGTTGAGGGTTAGGCCGCCCCCATACAGTAAAGTCCGTGCAGTAGCCGGTCCGGGATGGATACGATTCGGAGGAGATCTAAGGTCGTGGCATTCATTGAAAGAGGCCTGTATCCAGCACTGGACCGACAGGGGCTGATATCGATGATGAATTATATCTAAATTGCTTCATCAGCCGGACGACGTCCACTGCTGGACATAGGCCTCCCCTACAGAGCGCCACAGGTCACGGTCACGGGCCACATGCATGCAGTGGCTCCCCATCAGCTTAACCAAGTCGTCTGTCCACTGGGTTCTAAAATGTTTACACTACAATAAACAATTGCAACTACGTGTCTCTATCTAGCCAAGACACCTACTAGACAATGGAATGAATACTAAACATTTTCTTGCAAAATTAAGGAATGTTATATAATTAAGGATTTTATTATAGAAACACTTATAATACATACATAATCTATGACTAGGGCGGGATTCGAACCCGCGCTCTCTGGTGTCACCACTGCGCCAGCCGATCGTCACTGTAATGCTGGTGTCTACAGGTACCGGTAGTGGTGGAAAGGCTCTGATTACTCGTTCGCCCTTTTATTTTATACTATATAAAATTGTTTTCTTTTGTGAAGAAGCAGTACTATATACCATGTTTCTTTTGGAACGTATTACGCTATTTACACAAACACCAGGAGTGAAATGTTTCGCCAAGAAATACGCGTTTCGTTTTTAATATAGGGCTGCCATAACCGCATAAGCGCTGACCGAAACGACAACGTGACCTCCTTTTTTAATTTCTGTATAGTTTCCTTAATTGGTTTAGTTAGTTTGACGGCTTGCCTAACATAACTAAGCCTTCAGGATCCTCTATTTTGTGGTTTGTCGAAACAAACTTAGAGAAATCCTCCTAGTGTGTAGTTAGTAATCCAAATGAATTATGCAATTCGTGGTACATTTTACACCATGTGAATTAAGATTGATGGCAACCCTATTATATAACTGTTTCGGTTAACATAAGAGCATTGAAGTTTAATGTACATGTTCGCTAGTTAATGATACGTTAAAAGGAAAGTTCTACTAGTATGTATGTACGTTGAAGAAACTAAGAATAAATGTTGCTTTTATTATGGAAAAATGTTCCGGAATTTTATTAACTTTTCGATGGCTACTGGCTCATTATTTTACCTGTATAAAATCTTTCCCAAGGGAACCATTTATTTTTCCGGATGGTAAGTAAAATTATCTTAGTCCAGACTGTGGCAAATTTTATCTATTCAGGTGGGTTTGCGTACAGTAGCTTTTACGTAAAAAATAACAAATATACAAACTTTCGCTATTATAATCTTGGTAGGATAATTAACTAATCGCCTATCGATACAAAAACACAATAGACACGAAGTCTAGTAAAAATTAACATTAACAAAAGCAAAACTTTGTGCAGAGGCAAGGAAGGAAGATGTAGTGCCATGCTGCATAGGATGGAATGCATCGGAATTGGGGAGGCACGACAGGGGAGATACCTCTCGCTCACATAATACAGCCGTAAAGTGACATCTTGTCGCGTTTCGTGCGGTTACTGAGTAGCCTGTGACCCGTTGAGGCGAGGGGGGCGAAGGAGGGCAACGCATCGGCTTAGTAACTATGGTCATGGGCGTTAGTAGACGTAAAGTGGCCCGATTGCTCGTTTACCCCTCTGTTCTATAAAAAAAATATGGTTTACCGCGAAATTGAGGTTTGATATTTGTATTGAGAAAATTATATAAAGAGATGAACCAGCGCTAATGCGCACGGGGCAAGGGCGAGGATGGGAAGATCACCCCAGTGCACTGTCCCAAAGTAGACGGGTTTATCCTCCTGTAGTCGGGACAACCCCATCGCGGAGGTGGAGTTGGTCCCTTAGGGGGTAGACTAGCCATCGAGTTGCCCTTATCATTTGTTGTACCGAAACACCTCATCAAAGGCGCTACTGATGTCACTCGCGGTGGTTTGCGAGTACTCGGTAGTATAATGTACCGCGAGCCCCACACACCACTGGACCCCACCCAGGGCGATTGAAGGCGCGTTAAAGTGTTTCCCCGCGTCAACAAAAAGAAGTTGAAACCGCGGGGCCAGTGTTTCATAAAATTAGGTATGTATTCGTCACTTAACAAGTGTCGTCGCTTAACTGTGAGATATAAAAATGTGCGAAATAATAACCGGCACAAGTATACATAGGCGTAAAGCTTGTTTTACTTAAGATCATTTTCGTCCTTATGGAGCCAATTAAAAAAGTGTAGTGAGAGGTTGTTCACATGTTGCATTGGGGCCGAACCTCTCGGGTTCATGGCGGAAAGAGTCCGTAGAGTGACAGCGATGTTATTTCGTTTCGTGCAGTGACACATTGGAGGGGAGGAGGAGGCAACGCATCAACGTGACAATAATGCATCTGCGATGGCTTTGTGCGCCGGTAGTCGTCAGAAGGTTCCAATATCTGGTTTACCCTCCTATACTACAAAAAACTTGAGTCTCGTGCTACAGCTGACACGCAGGGTTTTAGGGTTCCTTAGACAAATGAAAAAACGGAACCCTTATCGTTCGTATGCTCGAAGTCAAAAGTTCTAACGAAAATTAGTTTTAAGAAAATTTATATTTGGTACCTTAAGGGAAATGCGATTTACTCGTATTTTGTTTCTTGCTACGGAACCCTCCTTAGGCGTACCCCACTCGCTATTAGCTGGTTATTTTCTTTCACGTATATGTTACTATGTACTCGCACACGAGCAGTTAATTATATCGATCGATTGATGCTTATTGAGTATTCCTGCAGTATTATTGGTTTGAACCGACGTGGGCGTGCACGAGAAGGCCCCCCTCTCACTTCTCTCAATTTTCTAGAGTTTCCTTGCGTGGTATCTGAGTAGCCGGTGGCCCGTTAGGTGTGATCTGATACTTAGAGTACAGTGGCGTTAGCGTTGCTACATCTAACGGCCCTTTGCGACCCAAACCCGTAGGATATATGAGTACCTTACGTTCAACATTTTGTTTCCGTTGCGGGGCCTTTCAAGGGCCTTTGCTTTACTCAAAGGCGTTTCACCGGACAAAAACGCTTACCCGTAGCTATTTGAGCTAGCTAAGTGTCTGAAATGTTCGGTGAACCTTGTTATTTTGTGTAACTTTGGCCTTGTTTTAGAGCCCTTTCGTTAGCGGTTTTTTTCTGTATTTCATCACCGATAACACGCGCTTACTGACGCTGCTGTGCTGTTGGATATTTAGAACCTACAATCAGTAGTATAATATACAAGAAACTTTTATCGTTTCATAACAAAAAGATAAATTAAGAGACTTCAAAATTAAGTCGAGGTTAGCTCCTAAAATATAGAAATAGTAGGATTAAAACTTGGATTCAGTTACAAAACCAGCGAGCAAAGTAAAACGGGTTCAATTAAGTCGTTTGCTAGAAATTAACGTACGGAAAATAATTTGTGTTCCATCCAAAAAGTTTGAGCCCTTAACACGGTAAAGTTATAGGTGCGAGAGTAACGAACACCAGTAATGTTGTGATAAAAAGTTGAGGAAATTAACAATTCATTCTGTTAATAGTGGATAGATTGCCGACCGTTCTCCGTAACTAGGTATACTCTGGTTTCGCAGTAATATAAACGATTCAGAATCAGTAAAAAATAGACACTTCCAATGTCCTATTTATGTATCCATGACAGTTTAAAAAATAATAATTAACGTATTTTTGAAGTAGTATATACAATTAAAAAATTGCAGTTTTAATCAACTTAATCAACAGGTGCAATTTGGATTCAAAAATATATGAACAATTACACAGCAACAATTTAAATCAGCCTGTGTTATTTTGTCTTTTATAGTATAAGGGTGCAAACGATTTAATAAGAGGTAGTGCCATGAAGCATTGAAGTGGAATGGGGCTGCTACGACAGGGAGAGGTGCCTCTCGCTCAAATGATACCGCCGGAAGATGACAGCTTCAATGTCGCGTTTTGTGTGATTTATGAGTAGGCAGTGGCCCTTTGGAGAAAAGGAGGACAAAGCATCGATTTAGATAGATACGAGAGCCGGTATTCCTCTTTCCTTGTCTCCAAAGAAACAAGTAGTCGTATCCTTCTATTACTAACGATTCCTATAGGCATCCTCATAACTATTTTACAGATGTATTGCACTACTTGCCTCCTCCCCTCCAGTGGATCGATGGAAACTCACACACCAAATGAAATGCGACATTAGAGCGAGTATCTCCTTACTATAGCAATGTGTGCTCGAGATATGTATATTTCGAGCTGACCATTAACTCTTGACACCACCTTTCACGTCACCCGATCAATCTGATTCTGATCATGGTGTGTTTTATTTCAAATAACCAAACGGAGTCATTTCAGTTCATCAGGCGTTCGATGCCCAGATAGCGGAGTAACCGCATTCTATACTTATAAGAAGGCGTCAATAACGCAAAAGAACTTAAGTAATAAAAATCTTAACCGATCCGATCGGCGTTGTATTATATTCGTACATTTATTTCTTGCATTTTTCTCAACTAAACTATAAATAGTTTCACGCCTCGCGTGCTTTCGAACTAATTAATGAAAACAAGGTTTCGTAAATTGTATTTGGTCGCAGCGCCTCGCCCTGAGCTGGCTAAGTTTACAATCTTAAGTGACCTGGCACTCTTGTGAATGCTCAGGTGTCAAGTCGAATTGAAATCAAATTTGTGGCGTCTTCCTCGTGTTTAACAAACTTTAGCAGTTGATTACGCTATACGCATTGACTTGTATTTACAAGTCAATGCGTATAGTATATAGTATATATATATGTACGAAATAACTACATAACACTAAGGCACGACGAGCCGGGTTTTTTTTGTATAGGAGGGCAAACGCGAAATCGGAGCCTTTTGACCACTACCGACAGTACACATTAGCATTATTGCCTTCATGCCGATGCGTTGTCCCCCTTCCCTCCTACCCGTGTTCCTGCTATTGCTACAATATAGCTGAATCCGGCCGTTATTACTCGAAGCACAATTCGTTGTAATAATTCTAAGGTCATGCGGTATTCCGGGTGCTTGAATACAAAATAAAAAAAAGCTGTCAAGAGCGAGTCGCACTCGGCTGTGAAGCTTTACGTGGGAGCACACAAAAAAATCCCATTCATCCTTTGTTCTTTTTACAATTTTCCAGTTTTTTGTAATTCGAAATTGATAGCGGAAGATACCATTCTTACCACTTTAGGTACAAGAGAATATCTATATAAGAATATCTAAATAAATAATATATAAGGTGTCAACACAATTTAAAAATTCCACAACACAACCTCACCAACTTTGGGATAGTGCAATGGGGCGAAGTTGTACATGTAATACATGTGATCATTTTATTTAAAAAAAAAAAACTACTTTAACGGATTTTATCGCCGTTTGTTAATTATTTTACCATTCCGACGTTTCAGAAATTTTACAGCTACCAAGATCAAGGGTGGCCTGGGATGATAAATGTCCTAATTGTTATCAAAAGTACCCGAAGATTTTATATTATTAATTAGTTGTGCCGATTAATGCAGAAAAAGCTTATTATATCATGCAGCTGTGAGGACCAACGCTTGGATTTTCATTTTATTGTGTTTATAACTAGGTCCCATGCAGAATAAAGCACGTCTCCGTCTTCTTTATTGAAATTTCAATGTTGTTTAATTTCAATAAATAAGAATAATAATATGGATCATCCTAGCACGTAATCTGTGTTCTTTCGCGAGGATTTATTCTTTATCAAATCTGATGTAATGATAGGGGCCAGCTTCAATGTGTTCCCAGACTACATACAGATTTATTCTTTATCAAATCTGATGTAACGATAGGGGCCAGCTTCAATGTGTTCCCAGACTACATACAGATTAATTCTTTATCAAATCTGATGTAATGATAGGGTCCAGTTTCAATGTGTTCCCAGACTACATACAGATTTATTGTTTATCAAATCTGATGTAATGATAGGGGCCAGCTTCAATGTGTTCCCAGACTACATACAGATTTATTCTTTATCAAATCTGATGTAATGATAGGGGCCAGCTTCAATGTGTTCCCAGACTACGTACAGATTTTTAAACACCGTCGTTTAATGTTTGCTACATGTTCTTTGACGCGAGTTTTGATTGATCTCTCTGTTTGTATCATTGTAA
The DNA here is from genome assembly GCA_017140195.1 of Eumaeus atala. NCBI lineage: Eukaryota > Metazoa > Arthropoda > Insecta > Lepidoptera > Lycaenidae > Eumaeus > Eumaeus atala. The sequence continues at coordinate 69,529 of JAFELO010000931.1, read as the reverse complement.
GTCATTATCTATTAGCTTTCTTGAGACAATTGGTATGCATTCGTCCATTGATCCATTTACTAAAAAAACCAGTCGGACGGAAGCAATAAAATCTTTGAAGGCGATATGGACTGCCTTTTTGAGTTTTTTTCTTGCAAGAAGTTATTCAAATTTCGAAAAAAATGGTATCTGTTGGAGTAAGGTCCGGGGAGTACGGAGGATGACTTAGACTTTCCGATTGAAGCTCGTCTAATTTAGTAGCAGTCTGTTGTGAGGTGTGTGGTTTAGCGTTGTCGTGAAGCAGCAGTGGCGTGGAGCGATTGACCAGCCCAGGTTGTTCAGCCGCTATGTATATGTGCTATATCATGGTTTGCAATTGCTGACAACAGACATCAGCCGTAGTAGTCTGGCCAGATTTGAGTAAACTGTAATGAGCAAGACCAGCCACCAAACGCTTACAAGTAAGTTTCTTGGGGTTATTTTTCGCTTGGGGCAGGATTTGGCTGGCTGGCCAGGATTCGACCAATGTGCTGAGCGCTTCTGATTACCTTAAAAAAAACCATTTTTATCACAAGTAATGATTCGGTTATAAATACCGTAATTATTGTGCCAGTTTAATAATGTTACGCAGCAGTCGGCGCGCGTTTGCCGGTTTACTTCTGTCAATTAATTCGCGAGGTAACCCACCTTTCAAGCTTTTAATCTTCCCAATTTGCTTCAAGTGAACTAAAACAGTTTTATCACTGAGTTACAAGCTGCTTGCTTCCAGATACGTCCCGCGATTTAGTTACTATTTATTTATCTTCTTTTTATTTAAGCAACATTTGTAACAAATAAAATACGTTTAACCTACCTCTAGCATTTCTTAACTTGAAAATCGTATTTAACCATTAGCAGTAATATTGAACAAAACTTTCCACAATACTCAATATTCGCCTAGTAGATACTTCAGCTCCAACACTCTGAAGAAAGTTTCAGATACTATGAACTACTTCCCTATTTGCTCCGTCAATAGTATATTTTTTCTAGTTGCTTCTAAACTATCCAATTATGGGCAAAAAACCTAAAATGTTTAATGTACATAGGTTGTTGTTTTTTTTTGTAACTACACCAAATAAGAAATACGTCAATAGTACTCGTATATTGACTAGTTACTTTCACACCATCGTATTGTGGACAGCAAACCTGAAGTAAAAGTTAAAGTGCATAAGGGATTTTTAATTATATCTAACTGTAAACATAATAAGTATTATTTTACCTGCTTCTATTTAAACAGAAGAAGGTAAAATAATACTTATTCAGGTACCAAAACGATTCGCATGGTTATTTATAGTATGTGGCAAGCAGTGTACATATTATTTTCGTAGTAACTGTATATTAATCCAGTTATAATAACAATAATATTTTTAACAGGCCTGTTTGCCAGTGGGCATAGACGCCCTCAACCATTTCCAATCGCACCTTTTTTATTTTATACTTACTTACCTTGTGTACCTTGTGTTACAGCTCAATTATACTCGCCAAATTTTACGGTTTGATGTCGAGACACTTTGGGCTACTCCGTTCCACTTCACGACTCCCTTTTTTTATGAGGGACCTAAGAATGTATTACTGGTTGGCGATGCTATTACACCCTCCTTTCATTGTACTAGCGAAGACTTTTTTGTCTTCTAGTTTAGAAGAGATGGGAAGATATGGACTGGGTTGTCTGTGGGAGTACCCCATAGTGATTATTTTTGTAACCCAGAAGGGGGAGACGGCCCCCCTCCCCACGCTAGTAGGACGGCGCGCGCACGATGCCGTTTACGATGCGGTAACGTGGATAAGGATAGTTGAGCTCATTTGTTGTATAGCTTGTCCGAGGAGGTACTATTACCTCTCTAACGGGCGGGGTTTGATTCGCGATCGAAATCAGCAAAAGCTTTAATGAAATTTGGTTTAATTTTTTATTAGAGCTCTCTAAAGATCACGTTTGTATTTGTTCCAATATAATGTAAGGTTTCATCTTACGGATATGAATCTGGGCCCTTATTCTTAAGCGGTGTGTGAGTGAGTCATTCTGTCAAACATCTGTCTAACTCTGTTATTATATCTGAGGTTTCACGGACTTGACCAGTTCAAGGTGGTGTACATAGAATTCGTTCTAGCAGGAAAAATGCATTTACGCACCATCCGGCTGACCCAAGGGGGCCCAAAGGGTGTGTTGAGCTGAGGCCGTGAAGCGATAGCTACTACCGACATCACACCTCCCACTTGTTTTGTATCGTCGTCCCACCTTTTTAGCAGACTGCTATGGAGCAAAATTATGACCTGTGTCATAATTTTGCTCCATTTATCTTATCCTCTTATCAAGCGTTTATTACATTACACAACCCTAGTAACATTATAAGTGCTCAAGTTTGTATGGATGGATGCATGAATGTTTGTTACTCAATCACGCCAAAATTATGTCTGAATTTTAATGAAGTTTGGAAATCTAGAAATTTATGCTTACGCTATAGAAATACTATTTTATGCACGTGACTTTATATTTAGTCCACGAGAACGAAGCAGTGGACAGCAACCAGTAATTTATATTTCTTTTTGTTCCTCACGTGTTGCATAATTCAATTTTCATGTTTCGTAGGTACATTTGTTACGAGAGATAAACCACACTTATTATAAAAACAAAGTCCCCATAAGCGTTTTGTCTGTATGTGATGCGATTTTCTTAAAATCTACTAAACGGAATTTCGTACGGATGTCACAAGCACTTTCGGAGGAAAGTTTTAGTGTATTTTTTTTTTCACCATTGAAGCCGGGGCGGATTGCTAGTTAAGTAGAATAAAGCATGGAACATGCAATTATTGTTCAAGCTCCTCGTTTATATAAAAAGTATAAGAAATAATAAGAACGGAATATAATTAGAATACAAACATCGAACAACTAACGAACAGAATCCAAAACCAAATACAAATCCAAGTCATTAAATAAAACCAGGAACAACATATCAAAGTAAATGAGATAAACATGTAGCCTCGGTGGAACCACAAAATGCACTGAAAATTAATAAATACATCTCAGCGAAGACACAACATTGCGTTCGAAAATCCCGGTATTACTCCAACTCCTATTTCACCCCTAAGGGGGTGCAGTGTTAGTTGGTTAGATTTCCTCAAATATTCATTTGTTATACACAAATTGGTATCTGTATTAAGTACTAGGACATTAATAGGTAGTATACATTGCATTGCAGCGGAATTGTGGAAGTACCTCTCGCTCACATGTTATTGGCAGAATGATTGTTCGGGTCGTTTTTCGTGATTGGGGCCCATTGGAGGGGAGGAGGAAAGGAAGGCAACGCGTCGACATAGTAATTACGTGTCCCCCTATTATAGTATAAGCACCTTACCCCACTATAATATAATGACCGGGGAGGTATCTCTCGCTCACATAATATCGCCGTAAAGTGACATCTTCAGTGTCGCGTTTCGTGTGGTTTGTGAGTAGTCGGTGGCCCATTGGGGGCGGGGGAGGATGGCAACGCATCGGCTTAGTAACTATGGTAATGGGCGTTAGTAGTCGTAAAGTGGCTCCGATTTCTCGTCTGCCCCACTGTTCTATAAAAAATACGTTTTTACCGTGAATTTGAGGTTTGAAATTTGTATTAACAAATTTGACTTACGACTTTAAAAAGGAGGAAGTTCACAGTTCGCGGGTATATTTTTTTTGTACGTATTTTACGTGATGATGTTTCAATTGTGGACCCATTTTAAAGATTCTTTTTTTTGAAAGGGTGTAATTCCGTGGTGGTCCCATCGTAACCAACTCCCGATCTGAAGAATCAGAGGAATACCTTACTCAATTCTAATATGTTTATTACACTTTCTTTTAGGTTTGGACACTTGTCTGATAGAAGTATCGATCCCGCTATGCTCCAGCGGTGTCTGATCTCCTCTAATCACGTCTACTATATTTTTACACAAACTCCAACTGAAAATTTCATGATTGTTCAAGAACCGTGCCCTTTATTAACTGTCAGAATTTTTGCCAGATATTAAGGGCTAAAAATATATTTTAGAAGTTTGATCATCGTCTTCGCGTCATCAACTATTAAACAAATCACAAATCATTGCAGGAATTTAATATACTTTTCCTATAAATGTCATATAATTTAATATACTTTTCCTATAAATGTCATATAAAGTTATGGAACTGCAAAAAAATATCTTACAATTGCAGTGAAGTAGATGTGTCCATTATTTTGACATTTGATTCAATTCCTCTTGGGCTAAGAGACCATAGACATTTTTCCAATGCCGATAATATTTAAAATGTGCCTCTTTATGATGCAAATATCAATGACAGACAAAAACTAGGTAAGCAGTTCATGGGTTTGTCACTTCTCTAATATAAACCATCATGATTTAGTGATAACTATAATTCTAAATTATATAATTATTGAAAGAAAACTCTACGCTGCTTGGAGGCTTATTAAACTGTGACAAATCACTTGAACTGTAACCTATCATAATTAAAATATTATTTACGGTTACATCCCGCAAATAATTAATTAATTATATTATGAAATATATTTCGAAGTTATTTAACGTGAATCCTTTATCTCGCAGTGGTGTGAATTTCCCGCCTACAACGTGAAGGATGAAGGATCTACATCAATGTTTGGAAAATTAACGTAAATTTTACAAACGTAGATATTAAGTATGAAATACAATCACAGAACGATATCGACGTCACAAAGTGGGTAAATGGGTTACCTGAAATATTTACTTTTGTTCAAATCGTTGTGGATACTTCTTACCGTGCACAATATCGATGCGGAACCAGCCACCATTAGCATATTCGAACTGATACTAAAGCTTAAACAGATAACTAGTAGTTAAGCTGATGCGTTGACGTTCTTCACCCAACCCCCCATTTGATCATCGATACTCAGGATACCTCCACGAATGCTTCACGTCGTATTTGCGTGCACACATGATACTTCTGAGATCGTAGTTACACGTAAGCTGTAAACCATCCTCAAAACAGCAATGATCTTATTTCTATTAAAATAAAATAGATTAACTTAGCGAATATAAGCGTTTGGGGGCCCACTGGATGTGAGAAGGAAATGGAATAACCGTCCGAATAAAACTATCAACGCCTATAGGCATCCCAATAGGCATTGGAAGTCATCAAAAGATTCAGACTGCTTGTTTGGATGCACTACAAAATCTTATGACGATGATAAAAAATTTACATATTATTTTGTAGACTTTATTATTATAGGAAAATGTAAACATAATTTGGATGCCCAAACAAGATTTAAAATAATAAAAAATATTTACATTGTATTAAATACAGATGTTGGGGATTGCTTTTTGGGACTCTTTATTATTTTAGAGTTTGTAAGCGATAAGGCCCTAATTAGTTTATGATGTTTGGGTTTCGGTCATAAGTGGAGTCAGCTGGGGGCAGCATCTTGTGGCTGTTCATTAAAATACTAATATAATATTTCATGGTGGCCTATAATGGGGACGATGGACGAGACGACACATGTATAACTGGTTTTATGGGTATAAACTCCTAGTTCTTGTTTGCCCACTTAATACTAATGTTGCAGGTTTTCGACTGTATATTGTGGTTTTTGATAGACAAGCACACTTGAAGACTATTTTCACGAAAACACGACAATATCCGCGGAACACTCACATCATTAAGTTGATGATGAGACGACTTGATACTGCGCACAGACAAGCATCCAAGAGCCGATATACATGTGGCATTTTACAAAGAGCTCTGAATATCACCTCTAAGGTGAGCTCGAGCTATGTCTTCAAACATTGCTTCGACTCCATCATCTGAGTGTCGAAGTAGTACCTCCTGGTTAGATTCAGTACAAGGTATGCAACTCGGGTCGACCCACTCTACATTTTAACGACGTTGTTGATGTGTGCTTTGCTCACGAGGAATCTGACTCCGCCTTGACCTGATTGTAGGATTATGGTCTCCTCCCCCTGTCTTTGGACTTCATCTAACTCCACAATCTGTCAGTTAATAGACACAACTCTACATCAAATTCCGCTATGCTTTTGTCGAGCCTCTGATTTCTACCTTTATACGTCGCCAAAGTCGGTCATTTTTAGAAGCCTGTCATCGCCGGGAAATACTACACACCGCCCGCCTCACTGATACCGTGGCCGCTAACTTTACCCAGCCTAGTGAGACTACTGGGAACTGGGGGCCGTGTATTGACACTTTCAATGGAAGGTACTGCCCTAATCGCCACGCTGGCTAGGCGGGTTGGCGATCGCAGGCACCAAAGTATTTTCAGACAGAGACGCTGCTACCTGTTTCTATGAATAGTACTTTGTGTTTGGTGTACTTGTAGATGGATATTTCACCGTCATTCGGTCGTCAGAGCCTCGTTCGTTGATCAGCAGGATGCACCGCGTGCAGGTGAGGTTGACTTTTGAGGCTTTTGATGTTATGCTCCCATTATAAATGCCTACCTACACCTATAGTGTATAGGTAGGCACTTATAATTAAGTCTCATATGATACCGCCGAAAAGTAGCAGCTTCGCTGCAACACTTCATTCAATGTGTCGTGGAGGGGAGGAGAGGAGCGCATCTGTTACAATTATGCGGATTTCATAGGCTTCGATTTTCATATGAAGACTCTCGACAGCTCGTTTGACCCTCTATAATAAAAAGAAAACACCTCATCTGCGTCCACGTTTTGTTGACTATGCCGTAGAAACACCCAAAATACATCTCCAATCATGTAACATACACAAAGTCCTTATTCCTACTAGTTCCAACACTTTCCTAAAGCTTGTAAATATTGATGGATGTTTGTTACTCTTTCACGTAAATAATAATTTTGCACGTGGATTTGTCTGTAGTCCACTCCAGTTAGTTTAACATAGAATATATTCTATTGGGCTTGCAAAATAAAAAACACACACACAACAAAGGAAACAAAAGGTACAAGATGTATTAAAATATATTGGCAATTACATGCGATGTATGAGTATGAAGTGGTAACCGGGAGAATAAGAAAGTATTGAGGGTGGTGGTAGTTTATTGGGGGAGAGGTTTTCGTATTTCTTCCCGCGGGCTTACACCGGTGTTGTGCGCGCTGTTTCCGTGGCATTCCCCTGAGAATGGATTCCATTTTATTTAGCGTCCAGTGTGGCATAAGGAATTTAAGTGAGTAAAAACGCGGCGTTTATGTTTTATAAACACTATTGATTTCTGATATTTATGATGAAATATTTTTTTACGTGTTTTATAATTGGGTAATAAACAAGGAAGACGGCACCTTTTGGTGACTGCCAACGTCCGTATACATCCACACAATTTAGTAAAGATGCGTTCCCTTCTCCTGTACCAATGGTCCACCGGAAACACAAATCGCACAAAATTCAACAGCGTAGATGTCGCTGTTTGTGGTAGTATCATGTGAGCGAGAGGCACGTATTGACGTACCTTTATAGATAGTGATTATGCAGTGCAAAGCATCTGCATATTCACGACGCATCTACACAATGATGGTACGCGTCGGAAGTCACGAAATGGAAAAAAATACAATGACCCGTGTGAAGTGATTTGTAGAGCTGATTTAATTATCATTTAATTTAATCAGTGTGTACATATCAGGCTGGGACACACACGATTTTACATACATTTAGTAGCTATGGACAACAAATTTAAATATAAGCGTCAACCCCTGCATCCTATGGATCCCAGCATTATAGCCTCTCTACTATTTTAGGGTTTTAACCGACAAAACTACAGAGGAGGTCCCGGAAAGGGTATATTAAGGGTTCCGTATCCAAATGGCAAAAGCGAATCCATTATGATTTTGCCATGTCCAACTGTCCGTCTGACGCAGACGTATCACTCGTATATTATAAGTACTGTATCTTTGAAGTTTGGGAGGTGTTTTATGTAACCCTAGAAAATGATGTAGTATGATTTTAATTCTGTAGGGGTAAAAGTGTGTCTCGCCCTCCTTCCTACATTTTGAGCTATCGAAAAGAAAATTGTGGAAAAATTGGGACCATAGATCACAATAGAAACTTCAGACGATAACTAGTTTGATCAAAATCGATTTGGTTATTTAAGAGATATGGGCGAGGTCGATTCGCTTTTGGCTTCACTCTTCTTTCATTATAAAAAAAACGCGTGTCTTTTGTAATATTGACTTAATTTTCGTTATAGAAAACAATAATTTTTAAGGTGATACTTTATATAAACCTAATATTCGAAAGAAGAGATATTTAATAAACTATTTTCATAACATTTAAAGCTACTTTGTGAATTGTGACTACGAGCCACGCATTCATAATAAACCATATATGTATACTATTTGAAGAAGCATCTACGCGTCCAGAGCAGTATGGGACTAACGGCACATTATAGTATCCAATACCATCGCGAGTGCAATCAGTGTCGTCAATCATGCACGTCCATCAAAAACCCGAAACACCAGGGTACCCTCAACGGCTAGTCAGCCTCCAAGGGACAGACACCAGCTCCATAAAGGGGTTGTCCCACGTAACAACCCCAGTATTATAAGAGGGGTAGAAAGAGCAGCGCCAAGATTAAATTGGCTTCGCACAGTGTTTCTGGGTCCATCCCAGGAACACTGTGCGAAGTGTCCCAGGAATACTGAGCCCCACCGCTACGACCGTGTTTCTTCAATAGCTTGAACGATGGTGAAAACATTGATAATAATATTAACAATTGAATAGTCCCATATATTGTTGTTGTTGCACATTTGTGCCTGTAATTTGATTGTCGTCTTTAGGTTTGTCTCAATATATGTGCACAATTCTGATATGCGCCTCGCCACTTGCCTCACGCTCATCCTTCGCGATTGCTTCGACGCGTTACTCACATGAGCACTCTAGCAGACTTGTTATGACGACATGGATCCTTGATGCATTGATTTTGTATAGTTTATGGGTACAAACGAGCAGTTGGGTCCTTTTAATGACTACCGATGCACATGGATATCCATATAACTGTATAGCAGATGTGTTACTCCCCTGGTCCCCTACCCTCCATTTGGCCGTCGGAAACTCACAAAACACACAGCATAGCTGTCACTTTAAATCAATATTATGTGTGCGTGAGTTACCTCCCTGGTCGTGCCGACTGCAAAACAGCATAGCGCGACCCACACGACGACATCTTGAACTCTTTTGGTTTGCTTCATAAGAACGAACATATTTTGTAAGTAAGCCCGTTAAAGCGTTACCCAAATGCTGCGCACAGCCGGATACTGATTCATACAAGGTGCACAGATATAATGATTGGACTGTACAAATAAGTTTATCATTTTCAGACGAGCCGGGCTTCAGCGGGCCTATTGAAAACGTGACAGCACCTTTAGCACGGGAGGCGGTGCTGGCGTGTGCGGTTCACAACCTATCATCATACAAGGTACGCATTTGTTTCTATTTGTAGACTAACCAAACTAACATTAAAGTAGATACGATATTTGAATATAATGACGTATCCTCTGTTTTGTAACATCGAATAGTCTCAATATTTTAGCAGTAAAGATAAGTGTTTAGTTCAACATACAACTTGCCTTACGTGTTTTGTTTGTGTCGTACTGAAATCAAATATTTTCTTTTTTTATTGTATAAGGTTAGTAAATAAATAGAATTTATTTTAAAAGTGCTATATCCTTATATGTGTTGATGTGTGACGCCAGGATGATGTAAGAGAAGGCTGTGTTACCACCCGATGAGAACCAGATAGGCCCTAGGTGAAGAGTGTGTAGATGTACTACGTGTGCAATGGTAAGCTGTAACATATCATAGACACACCGTCATTATAGTTCAACCAGCTATTCCAATCCCAAAGTTAATGCAGGGTCAACTTTACCTGCCGCGCTTGAGCTGCCGCCCTGGTTACGGAGGGAGGACGAGGGGACCCGGTTCCATCGGACAAGATGATAATAGTTATTTTAGTTAATTTTAAACAATTATTCCGATCTATCCTTCCCATCTGCGGGAAAGGAGGGATGTTTGTTCCCCTATCGACCATAATTTCACCTAGACTGTCGCCCGACGTGTCTCAAAAGTAGCCGATGAAGCTGCACTGGACGCTTCCGTTAGCATGGAACAAAAATCAAATTAGATTGAAGGGATTGCCGATGAGAACCAGATAGCGTCAATGAACGCAGTCTGGTTCTCACAGCCATTCCTCTCACAACCAAGTGGCCATCAGTAATGTGGAGGTGCGAGGTATTGCTATTCTCCCTTCCTTCCTTCAGTGGTGCTAGCCCAAAAATTATAGGTTCTCAATGCATTTTCACTTTATTTATAAATAACCTTACATAAACCCTTAATATAAAAGCCCATAATAATAAAAGTTCGCGCACTCACATAATTCCCGTTCACAGGTGATCTGTCACAAAATCTTGCTCCTAAGGCTTAAAAGTATCATTGGCTTTTCCACCTTCTCCCCCTATTCGCAGAAATTCAAATTCAATGGACTCGATTTGAGACCTAATAAAAATATTTTCTCGAAGTCAAAAATAGAATCGAAAACTAAAATCGCCATCACCTTTCCTTAATTAATTGTGACAGTGTTTGTTATACAAAAATACACGTGAATTCTTTTTTAGTTATGTTTGACCTAGTTTCCGTCCATGAATTTGATAGCACTGGATAAATTGTAAAAATCAACTCACGACAGAGTGTTGTTGACTTTGTGATAAACGTTAAATCGTGTTAACTTGGACTCACGGTGATGAGGTACACGGGAAGTACATTTAATTAATAGCAATTTAATTTGCATTTAAGCCATTTAAAATGTTGCACAATTCCTTTAAATGCTTGCCAAATGTGCTATGATGTATATTATATTAATTTAATTTTAAACTATTTATTTCCACATAAAAGCATAAATAACTACAATTTACAAAAAAAGAAAAGAAAGAATAAAACAATTTGGACGCGGAGCAACATACTCAGTGTCCGCCTTGCCGCTGTGTGGCACAGCACTGGTTTTCAGTCTTACCTTAGTTAATTGTCAATCACTGTAGAAGAAATTCTGAAATTCCATTTTAATTGAAAACTTGGTCTTACCCGCGCTGTCAGTGAGCCTTAAGAAAAACTAAAACCTTCATCGGGAATTGCTGAGAAGACCGTTCAGTAGATTTTGAGCAAATCATGAACAGACAGTCATAGAGTTTGTTTTATAATTTGTATAGAAAAGGACCTAGTATACAGACCAAGTTTCATTCTTCTACTTGCTACTTATTCTGTGTGTAAAGCGAGCCCGTCATGGACATATACATAGTATATTCAATACTAGCTGTTGGCCGCAAGACCGACTACGGCCGTCCACGTGGAAAAATACAACAAAATTGGACAAAATTTTTAATTTACCTAAAACAATTCAGGGGATTAGCCACATAACAGACAGATTTTCGCATTTAATGACATTACTTTGAATTTAAATCCAATGCAGTTTTACCTGCTGAAAAGGTAGAATGTACACACACTACATGTTAGGTATATAATACATCTGTGGGATCAGTCTTGAGGCAATACAGCTTCAGTGAATATGTTTGGCGTTCGGACAGTAATTGGGGTTTCAGGAAACAAATACGTTACTTTTATTAGTATACGGCATAAGCCTCAATTTTAATATACGAGGTAGGTATGCTACTAATTAAATCTGATATTTTGTATGTATGTTTGATGAAATTATTCATGAAATAACTACTCAATAAATTTGTATGAAATTTGGCTCATGTAATGATTAACAATATTTTCGGCCACGGCGGCCATCTCTATAGAGGCCAGCCAACTGCGCAGCACATGTTATATGTTCATATAGGTAGGTATACTACTAAATTAAATCTGAAAGTTTGTATGCATCAAAATATACAAATTTTGCAAAATTTTGCGTAATTATTACGTTTTTGCCGAGTTTTATGATTTTAGGTCACTAGAAAGTACCTTTTAGGCTTACTTGGAGGGAGCACAGACATACGGACAAAAAGTGGTATATACATCAAAAGAAAAACATATGGTTTTCTTTTAATTGGATCCCCAAAAAAAAAAGGTAGACTAAGTTGGGCCAGGGTGGAAACATTATGTGTGATGACCATAGGCTACTTTTCTAAAAATTTTGAGCATTAGGAAAACTTGGATAATGTAACCGAAGATTTATTGAAGAAGAAATTATTGAAAACTCGCTGTCCCGACAGACGTTACTCGGTCACAAATTGAATTTGTTATCATGGTAACGTGAATTGTTTATGAGACCGAAATTAAAACTTTTTAATTTTTGTAAATCACGGAATTTTTGTCATATTGTGTGTATTTTCCCGGTCAAGCCGGGACGGTCTGCTGGTATATAATTTTTTCTTTCTTTTTTCGGCTTTCGAATATATTCTTGTTGTTGTAAACTTTACACTTAACGGGCGGTGACCTTTCGCGGGCACTGTTTTGATGTAAAAGCCTTCGGGGATAACTAAGGTTATTTGTTTTCAATAATATGTAGTCGTAGCGGAATAGTTCTAGAGCACGGAAGGTTTCCCTATCGTCTGTGAGATCGCGCCGCAATTAGTAAACCCAGATACGTTACAAATGTTATCGAGCACCATTATTAGGGTTGTCTATCGTTGGTTAAGTAAAATATCTTCTTCTTTGTAAAATAATAAATTAACACAAGACACGTATTGCTAATTGCTGCGTTGCAGCTGAATTGGGATGTATCTTTTCGTTTACGCGACACCGCCGCAAAGTGTTAAAGTTAGGAACTAAAACGTGTCAAAAAGGCGGATAATGAATCACTTTATTCCAATAAGGGAAAGTTTATTGAATATTGTATAACGCCGAACTATTTCTCGCGCAATTTGACTCGGCCGTATTCAATATGGCTAATCGTTGGCCCACCACAAAATAAAAAGACCCTGTTGTTAAAAAATGGCTAGCCATAATGATATACAGCGATGTAGACAATCCGATTGCGACATCTACATACAAATTACACACAATACACAAACAAGTAGATTAAACATGAAAACCCGAGTCTTGAACTCAAAATTATTTTGGAACCTAACGAAAAGCTTTCTCTTCATTCAGTGCTATAGGACAGAGAATTTTTACCTTGTTTATACTAGTCCCAGCTCCTCAATTCTCAGAGGCAAAGTAGAAGTGACAGCGTTTAAAGTTACCTTGTCATAAAATACGTAGTTACAACTTTCAGGGCCGGCTTCACACCTCTTCGTTACACACTCTTAATTAACACATAAATATTTCAAATTAATTCCCTCTAACCGGAACCTTTGCCACGGAATTTCTTAATACGCTATATACTTTAAAAGAACCTGTGAAACTGGCATGGTCTTGAATGGATCGCTCGAAATGCGACAGCTAGCCATCCTCGTATTATATGTCTCGTGTACTTCGGTCTTATTGGCTCAATTTGACTGTACGGACAAAGCTCTACCCCTTACAAATTGTCAAACAATAAAATATAATTAGGAATACAAATTGGCAGGTCGCGTGGCTGAGAGTGGACACACAGACGATTCTAACAATCCACACGCACGTCATATCGAGAAGCCGGCGGGTCGGCGTGACGCACACAGACCACCGCATCTGGTTCCTGCACATACGAGAGCTGCGGGAGACCGATAGGGGATGGTACATGTGTCAGATCAACACCGATCCTATGAAGAGTCAACTCGGATATTTAGACATTGTTGGTAAGTTTTCTGACATATGCTAGTGGCATGCACATGCGCTTCACCTCCGAACTATTATTTCGTTCCGAAAACCTATTGATTTTATAAGATTACATTTTGATATCGACTCTTGTTATTCATGTCTAGTGTGTTCACGTTGCATTCTAGCCTAATAGCCCAATATAATCAAAGGACAATTGTTCCTTGTTCATTGGGCCACTTATGTATTTAAATAATTTATCAGCTTAGAATTATAATTCTTTTTGTGTTAAACATTGAGGGGCAATCGAGAATTTGGAGCCTTTGATGATTACCTACGCCCATGGACATCCGTCTTATTATAGTCACGCAGAACGGTTGCTCTCCTTTACTCGTCTCATCCAATAGGCTACCGATTACGCACAAACCGCACAAAAAACGACCACTGTCACTTCACGGCGGTGGCACATGAGTGTAAAGTCCCTCTCCGGCCGTGCCGGCCCAATTCAGCTACAGTTCAACAGCATAGTGCTACCTCTTAACGGTGTCTGGCAATTGCTCACAGGCTATTCAACGCAAAGCGCATGCGTATCATACCAATCCTACTAATCATAAATGAGAAAGTTTGTATGTATACTTATTATTCTTTCAGGCAATGACTTCTGAAAGAATTTGTCGAAAAATGAATGGTTAGCTTGAGATATATTTTGGCACTTCATATTAATTACCTCTATCGAGAATCCGTGAAAGCAAAAATTAGTAATTGACACATAATAGGTGAATCGGGACTTTAATTAGGAATTGTGAAGCCTACAATAATATTATATTTGCGGATAACCCTGAAATATAATTTAGTTTTGATGCTTTAGCAACATTTTCTTATGTTAAAAAGAGACACACAAGGAGTGAAAGTCTTGAAAAAATTATTACCCACAGGTGTCCTCGATCTTTCTTCCCCCACTCCAACGGGTCACCGTTTAATCGCAAAGCGGTAGAAACGCGACACCAAAGCTCTCACTTTACGGTGGTATCATGTGAGCAGCTGATCTCCCCGGTCGTGCCGGGCAACTCAGCTGCGATGGTGCATGGCACCACCTTTATTTTTATGAAGGGGAATGCATTTACGCATGATAACGCCTGGCAACCCGGGTAGGCCCTGAGACCTTCATTTTGTTGACGCGGGGAAACGCATTTACGCGCCTTCACTGGCCCTGGGTGGGGTCCAGTAGTGTGTGGGGCTTGCGGCACATGATAGTGCCGAATACCGGGACAACAAATCATCAGAGCACCTCGAGAGCTAGTCAGTCCCCTGAGGGACCAACTTCATCTACAGAGATGGGGTTTCCACGCACTACAGGACAACCACACCGACTTTGGGACAGTGAAATGGGGTGAGGTTCCCATCGTCGCCGCTTGCCCCATGCGCGAAAGCGCCACATACTGTTGCTCTTTGTTCTTCTCTCCTTATAAGAGGGGTACCGAGAGCGATTTCTCCTCCTGATCTCTAGCCCTCTCTTCTTATAAGAGGGGTGCAAAGATCCTCGGCGAAAAGACCAGACTTCAGCTCCTCGGACTCTGTCCGGCTACGCTGTGACAGTCCCCACGAGGCCGTGTCTTTATGAAGTGGACCGGGTTCCCATCCCGGCCCGAAACGGAGCACAGGGGCACGACTGAAGGCGCTTCAGATGGCGTCCCCTTCGTACCCCCATTCGTCGTCTGCGAGGGGAGGCCGCGTCGGCAGCCTCCTCTCTCACCCGCTCGTCGGCTTCCTTTTGGGACATGACGGTCTCGCAAAAGGATGCCATCGCCAGGTAGGAATCATCACAGCATCGCTATAATGACGCTCGACTTTGACACGTGACCCCTCACAACTGATATCAGATCGTGACGTAGAGCCGCTCATCTCTGGAATACCTCAAGGGAGTGCTGGGCCGAGTCCACCGCCGCGTTACAAGAGTAGTTGACTTCCTGTGGGCCGTCCGACACAGATACTCACCGAAGCAACCATCCCAGATGAGCACCTGCGTCAGAAGAAGGTTCTGCGCCTTCGGCGCATCCACGGCTCGAGGTCCGGGCACAAGGCAGCCGTTAAATCTCTAACGTACGGCTGCCACGCCAGGTTATCCCCCACCTCTGCATTAACACTACATGCCGTAACCAGTGGACCCGCGCATCTCGCCATGAGTGGGGTTCTGACTGGGAGCCCTCCTATCCGAAACATGGGAGCAGCTCCCGGCAAGAACCTCCGCCACGAGTTGCCACGGAGGATCGCCTGCTGGAATAGCTGTAGCCCACGATACCGTACGGTACCCCCGAACCGACTTCACTCCGACGACCCTCCGCGCAGAGCGCAGTTGAGCCCTCTCCGATTGGAAGAGGAGACCGGTCCCCCGGATGAGAAGGGTTTCGGTCTTCTCTAGTATGACCCGAAGCACTACCCTCAGATTTCGAGGCAGATCACGAGGACAACATCCACCTTAGCCAGCCGCGCCGCCTCCTTGTAGTCTTGTCCCTGGGCATAGACCAGGGTGTCATCCGCGTAGCACATGATACTCACTGACTATGATCCAGATGACTGTTCAAAGTGTTCGCGATGTTCTGAGACACCTGCTCCGGGTGTACTTCCTTCTGGCCCCGTTGTAGGCGGCCCGGAGGCTGGATAATTCGGCCGTTCACCAATAGAGCGCCCGCCGCTGAGGCAGACTCTTGGCGGGTGGCATGGCCGCTCTGTACACCGCAGTGAATGCGTCGCAGAGCCGACCAGTCCCTAGCATGGCACAATCTCTTAAAACTTTCAGTGGGCTAAATGTGATACCCACAAAATTATTGTTATATTCCAGTGGTTGGTAACTGAACGAAATTGATTTATGCGTCGTATCGTCAGCGGCAAATTAGTTTATAAAAACCGCAGAGCGAAAGTGAATCTTAATTATGTATATCAGTTTTATAGCACACAGACCGCCTGAGGTTATAAACGAAAATTTGATAAATTAATACTTTTTCTGTGATAAACCCCGTTGGCCAAACGGCGCGTGTGTTGTGCTATGTAGCTGATACTTTGCACGTAAGTACAGGCGGACGAGGGCACCAGCGGAGTCTTAGTGGTATTCGGTTCATCCGCGAGTCATCTAATGCTATCGCTAACCTAAGACTAAAGATCCGTGATTAGATGTAATTGCAAATTATAGTAAGAGGATTTTTTAATCGTATAGTTGGACAAACGAGCAATCGGTGCCCCTCTACGACTACCGACACCCATGAACATCAACATAATTACTATGCCGGTACGTGGCCTTCTTTTTTCACCTCTCTCAATGGGCCACCGGCGACCAAGTAGAGGTAGTGCCGTGCTGAATTGCAGCCAAGACAATAATAGAATGGCAGGACCCGGGACTCACCCACGTGAAACCACTCTCCATCGACGGCTTCGCTATCGCATTTTGTGCGGTTTGTGATTAGTCGGTGGCTCATTGGAGGCGTGGATATGCAGAAGGAAACACATCTGAATTGAAACATCAACGTGGATATCTGTAGTCGTCAAAAGAGTTCGTTTGCTCGTTTACAATAAAAAGTGAGAAAAAATATGTTTATATTGTCGAAGGTCTAGAAACTTCACTTGTTGCTTACTAACCAACGACGCAATTAGACATCCACCAAAAATCCTGCCTTTCCCGGGCGATGCCAACCCTCGTAAAACTCTTGGAATACATTAGCATAGCCACAACTACACGTTGGCGGTAAGTGCAGTGATTATGCAACAGCAAATTGTAATGCATGAACAGTACCAGTAACACTAATCTAATATATTATTAACTAGCTGTGCCGTGTCCCTAGTATCCCTAGTGAACCATTCACGTTGATTCCAACCGAATCCTTTGTGAATGTATATATCTTATATGCATCTGTTTATATCTTTCATATTCTGTAATGTAATTATAATATGATTGTGCATAGTCGAGAATGTACTATATTCATTCCTGATTCGGGAATCAATCGGGATTGATAAGCAGTTCAAAGATCTTAAAAAATAACATTTAATCTCACTTTTTTAACATCTCTCAACATACAAAAGTTCTAAGACGCAAGGAATAAAATTTCCCTCTTTGGCCTGTTAACATCAGGTACTTAACTAACATTATCAATGTCATTATGAGCGTCTCCGTATCGGTGGACCTGATTATTACTATTATCGTAAGATTTATCTGTATTCATTTATTACGGCAAATTAATTCTAAACAATGGAAGTTAAAAAGCAAAGAGCAAAATTTTATTTCTCGCATTTTTAAAACTGCCAACACAACTATAAAAAAGACTATAAGACATTAAGTATAAAATTTGAAACCATTGTCGTGACAAGCATTTACTGAGGTCTAATCACAAGGAGGATAAAACAAGAATATGACAGTGCAATTGTGAGATCTTCTTACCTAAGGCTTATGAAATACTACTAAAACGAAACATATCACTAAAATTTGGAGGAAACATCAATATTTCCCGGGAGATATAATTTAAAGAGTAGCACAGAAACCGCTAATAAAACTAAACATATGAGCACAATAGGGTGTTAATGTCTTAAATATTGAGTAGTCTCTAGCAGAGATATCATCAAGAAGCTAAATATCTTGACTAAAAATCAAAATCATAATTTCGCCGGCACCATCTCGATGTCTCGAAGTCCTCCGCCGTGCGTCTTAAGAGTAATTTTCTCCCGCGCTCTACTACTTTCTGGAATCAGCTACCGCCCTCGGTATTCCCGGACCGATACGACTTAGGGATATTCAAGAAAAGAGCCTATTTATCTCTAAAAGGCCGGCAACGCATCTGCAAGTCATATGGTGTTGCGGATATCTATAGGCGTTGGTGATCACATATTCACAAGTAGCCCAATTGCTCCTTTGCCTCCTATGCTATAAAAATATGACCGTAGATGCATGTATAGCCACCGTGACAAAGAAAAAAGAAAGAATATTAACTAAGAACTATTTGGGACGCGTCGGCTTTCAAACGAAGAAAACCGTATCTTAACAGTTCCATTCGTGTAGACACTAAGATATCATAACCAGAAACAGTTATACAAATACTTAGAGATCGATTATAATTCATTATAAAACTAGATTATACAATTTACAACGAATTGTGTGTGTGTTGCCTCTTTTACATCTCGACGTCTCTCTCTGATTGGAAAAATAACAATCGACGGTCGCTGGTCTTTTGGCGAATGGCGAATCGTAGGATAACATAGGGCGGAAACTGTCAAGCGGTAGTATTGTCATTATTTGAATATCGTTCCTTCCTACAATATTTTATAATACTCCTCCTTTCTCATCGTGTGTTAAAAATATATAATGTGTATGTTGTGCTATAAATGCTCTTACATTTTTAGTGCCTCCGGACATCGTAGACCGAGGAACAAGTATGGACCAGACTGTGCGAGAAGGCGCCCATGTCAGTTTGACGTGTGTTGCAACGGGCTCACCGCGTCCGCAAATAACCTGGCGGCGGGAACATACCCAGCCCATTATAATTTCAGACGGCGTCCAGGGTAAATTAATTAATGCAGATATATTAAATCATCTTCATTGTGTACACTTTCATTTTATGCGGTTTCCATTACACCTTCATCACATCAAGCGCAGGGCTCTACCACCATTCACCTTTAGCGGTTCACTGATAGATAAAGGCTACAGCTTTGAATGGCCATGGCGACATTGATAACTGTTTTATCTGTATGCTTATGACTTATGACAGCACATCCGGACTTTTTCATCCGAACGAAACACGATATCGTAAATATTACTTACGCCGGTATTACTTGAGTAATCTAAAGGCAATTATCTACGGCCCGGTTTAGCTGTAATTTCGCCAGCATAATCTGTGTTGTAAAATATGTGAACAATCGCGATAACTACTTACGAATGTTAATATCCAAGGGACGTAAGCCTTTTTTTAAATAAGTAATTATTTACAGTCTCTTCACTCGAGGGGCCCGTGTTAAATATCAGTCGAGTGACCAGACAACACGCAGGGGCGTACTTATGCATCGCGTCAAACGGAGTTCCACCGACAGTGAGCAAAAGGATAATGCTCACTGTAGAATGTAAGTATTAGTCCGTAGGTGCTTGGTTTAAGATTTTTATGAATTCCTGCCGTAGATTTTTACATTGGACAAATCCATTGTGATTTATCAAATGTAAAAGTTTAATATGTTTGAGTGAATCTTAATAGAAAGAAGTAGAGTAGTAACCAATAACTTTGTGGTCACAAAATAGGAATGGGAAGCACAAGGCGATGTGGGACGGAGATCACACGCTAGAGAAAGCATTTTTCTATGTGCAATCCAGCGCGTATGACGCCACGTCATGCTCGATCACAATCAAACTTAAAACTATAACATTATTATTTTTATATTTCGGTAACTGTTGAAGACTAACAGTACTATACAATTGCAAAATTATTTTGCCGCTTAATTGACGAACGATAACAAATTATTTCGAAGCAATTGTCTCGCTTACTTGTCTTGGCTCTTGCGCAACTTTTACTTCAGGATAATGTTTGTTCTTAAGGCGTAAACACTTGGTCTGTGTTGGAGCTGATCTACGATCAACTGTGCCACTAAATTGATAATTGCACATCAAAATAAACAAATAACGTGTCATAAATTTAATACGTACAAAAAATTACAAGAAAAGTCCTAAGCATTCCTATAATTTAATCTAATTGAACTAACGAACATCAGTCGAAAACACTGTTAGTCTACCTAAACATAAAATCGGAAAACATTTAGAGGGACAGATTTTTTATACGGATTGTGTATCTAGTTGTATGGTTGTACTAATTTACAGTTAATTTTATCAAGATATTGTAACGTAGTTATTTGAAGTCCCCTTTTTATTTAATGCTTTTTCAACAGTTCCACCTTCAATTATTATAAGGAACCAGCTCGTCGGTGCACCTCTGCGATCGGACTTGGTTCTAGAGTGCGAGATAGAAGCTTATCCTAAGCCAATTAGTTACTGGAGTAGGGATAGCGGAGAGATAGTTCCTGTTGGTAAGTGTTCACATTCTTTATTTCATTAGTGACCTGCGAGTCACATTCACCTACCAGAGGTTCTGCACCATTACTTTTAGTATAAGTTGAGATACCTACATTTTTGGGTCAGGCCAACACAGTTTGTAATATATTGTTGTCAGTGCCATAATTATATCTGTTGACAGACAGAATAGACAGAACAGACGGGTTGACAGATAGAAGGATAGAAAGATGTCTATCCGTCTGGATAGACGGACAGACGAACAAACGGCCAGACGGACAGACGATTAGACGTACAGACAGTCAGACGTTCAGACAGACAGACGGGCAGACGGTCAGACGGGTAGATGGATAGACGAACGGACAGATGGAGAGACGGACAGACGGAAAAACGGACAGACGGACAGACGGACATATGGACAGATGGGCAGACGATCGTAGTAATTGATTCCAGTTTGGTACGGAAATTTAAAACTAAGTGATTTGTGAGGTTAAAGGATTGCTCTGTGATGTTATTTAAGGAGAGGACGACTCGGCTGTTCAATTGTATAAAATAATAACACTATATTCAGACTCCAGTCTATACACTCTTTGCTTCGAAACGGACAGACCGATTTAAATATTTTTAGTAGACAAGTGCATGAACTCGTCTATAAAGCACCCTATACTCCGTTTAGGCGATTTTATCAATGAAATTCAAAGCTGTAATCCCCTTTTCGATCGCAATAGACCTGCCTATTACAATAAAAATCGACTATTTTGACAGCCAATTTTACGAAGATGAGGTTTTTATATTTGAACAATTCTTCGCATGAACTATCGGGGGATAAATACCATATTTATATTGGCAAAATTTTTATTCGTTATTAGGAAACGTTTTTAGCGTGTTTTGCCTCTAGCGTGAACGTCATCATCATTCATAATTATCAGCCCTTATCCGTCCACTGCTGGATATATTTAGTTCTCTGCATTATGACTTCGTTACGAATTCTGTCAGACAGAGAAACACCCAACATAGCACGTTAACATAACATAGAACGTAACATAGCTCAACGGGCCAGTAGCCCGTGGCCAGGACTAGTGGAACTACCAGTAACTAGGGGTCGAATTCTACTGCTGTCGTCCATTGGAGGTAAATGCTCATAATTGCCACGCTAAACAGGCGGATTAGCAATCACAGATAAGGTTTCGAATCGGCGCCACTGCTGCCTATCGCCGATACGATTCATGGTACTGCCATCACTTGGCGCGAGCGCTATTCGGAGCTCCCGTCTATTTCTCTGTCGCTATGAAACAGACCGAACACCAAACATCCAGCTCGCTGAAACCTCTTTATTGTTAGGAGACCAGTGCCCGTTGACGACTCTTACGTCACCATGGGCTTGGATTGATAGGGAGAGTATGCTAAGGCCGTCCCCACACAGCGTAGCGTAGGAAATAGAAATAGAAACACGAAACAGAAACAATATACAAGCTTAGCACTTAAGGCGTATTTTCATTGCCTTTTTTATTTTTGACGCGGGAATATACATTTACGCATCTTCACTGGCCCTGGGTGGGGGTCCATCGGTGTGTGGGATTTGCAGCACATAATAGTTCCGAATACCCACATAAACCACGGCGAGTGCGATCAGTGTTGTCTTTGTTGAGGTGCCCCGGAACAACAAATCATTAGGGCACCTCGACGGTTAGTCAACCCCCTAAGTGACCAACTCCACCTCAACAGTGCAATAGGGTGAAGTGTCCACCCTCGCCCATTGCCCCGTGCGCAAAGCCGCCTTCTCCTGTAGCTCTTTGGTCCCCGCTTCTTATTAGAGGGTTACCGAGAGCGATTCCTCCTCCTGATCTTTAGCCCCCTCTACTTATAGGAGGGGTGTAAAGATCCCCATCGATTCATTTGGCTTCGCCTGGGTTCGCCCCAGACTACTAAGCTCCACCGTGGTTCAAGCCTTGTCAAGGCGTTTTCATTATCTGTTCTTACTAAACCTAATGAATAAATTACTTACTCGTAAAAAGAAAGGGAGAAATTAATAAAACTTTAAATTACACAGTCAAAGCAATTCAATATCAAAATGGAAGCATCAAAATTGCATTGAAACCTGTAAGCTCGGAGACAAACTTTTAATTAATTTGCAAGCGATCATGCCTCAGAATGCAAACGCAATCAATTATTTTAATGAGTAAAATAAAATCTTTGCGGGTGTTTTTATGGTTAAGTATATTAAATTTAATTAACACTAGGATGATATTGTGGTAATTAATAATAAGAGCTATCGAATAAAATTGCAGGAACTTTCGTTTCAATATTGTTAGTAGCTTTCGTCCAACTAAAGTTGCTACAAAAGTTATGAGTTGATGTCCTAAGTTTACGCAAATGTTAGTCGTTATTATAAAACTATTTTTACGGATAATTATTCCGACCTTTCAGGAGTTTTACACCAACATGGTTACGGGTGGACTGAGAAGACAGATGTCCTGATGTCGCAAGTTCTTTAAAGTACCCCCAGAACTGCGATAAAATCCATAAAATCAGTCTTATTGTAACATATTGTTAGAGTTGTTTTTATAGCATAATGGGGCAAACGAGAATTGGAGCCTTTTGATGACTGCTGACGCCCATGGACTTTGCGTAGACAAGTTGCCCTCCTATCATCCTCACCCCCAATGGGCCATGGTCATTGGGCCATTGTAAATGCTGTACATAGATTCAATGGTATATCTGTATTAGAATATGGGCTAGATGAATTTTTTTTTTGTTAACGAGGGGAATGCATTTACGCATGATACCTGGGGGACCGGGGGTCTCCCCAGACCTATGTTTGACTCGGCAATTGTGTAGCAATACAAACTAAACCCCTACGGGAGCCTTCAGCCGCTATTAATGGAGAGTCCCGGATCTGCAGGCAACTAGACCCCTCCAGCGATAGGCTGGCCTCGGCGAATAGGCCAGACTTCACCTCCTCGGACTCTGTCCGGCTACGCTGTGACAGTCCCCACGAGGCCGTGTCTTAATGAAGTGGACCGGGTTCCCATCCCGGCCCGTCACGGAACACAGGGGCACTACTGAAGGCGCTGCAGACAGCGTCCCCTTCGTACCCCCATTCGCTCTCGGCGGGGGGAGGCCGCGTCGGCAGCCTCCTCTCTCGCCCGCTCGTCGGCTTCCTTCTGGGACATGACGGTCTCGCAAAAGGATGCCATCACCAGGTAGGACTCGTCGCAGCATCGCGACAATGACGCTCGACTTTGACAAGTTCCCTCTGACAACTGATGTCAGATCGTGACGTACAGCCGCTCATCTCTGGCACACCTCAAGGGAGTGCTGGGCCGAGCTTCCTGTGGGCCGTCAGACACAGATACTCACCGAAGCAACCGTCCCAGGTGAGCACCTGCGTCAGAATGAAGGTGAGGGGTCTGCGCCTACGGCGCGGCCACGGCTCGAGAACCGGGCGCAAGGCAGCCGTTATATCTCTACCATACGGCTGCCACGCCAGGTCATCCCCCCACCTATGCATTAACAGTACATGCCGTAACCAGTGGACCCGCGGATCTCGCCATGCGGTTTAGGCCGAGGGCACTCCTATCCGAGACATAGGAGTAGCTCTCGGCAGGAACCTCCGCCACGAGTTCCCACGGGGGATTTGCGCGGAGCGCAGATGGGCATTATTTCCCGCATCGAGACGATCCGCCCAAACCGAAGCACCGTACGTCGCCATACTCCGACAGACACCGGAGTACAGCTGCCTGCAGGCGGCGTTGGGTCCTCCGAGATTCGGGAGGAGTCTGCCCAGCGCACTCGCCGCCTTCACGACCTTTGGTCCCAACATAGCGAAGTGTGGGCCGAAGGTCCACCCTCCGTCAAGAATGAGCCCCAGATACTTGATGTGGGGGCTCAACCTGACCCTCTCCTCTCCGATCTGCTGAGCGGCCCCCGGTGGGGGCCCCCTGCGGCCGGTCCCGTGGAAGAGGAGGACTTCGGTCTTGTTTAGTCTGACCCGAAGCCCTAACTTCTCTATGCGGCTGATCACAAGGTCTAGACCGACCTCGGCCATCTGCGTAGCATGTGGGACACCGCGCCCGACTCGCCGCCACTCGGTTCTCGAGAGCCACTCTGCGACCAGAGAGATACGCCTCCAACAGCCTCACGAAATAGGGAGGCACCTAGAAGAATTTCAGAGCCTCCCGTATCACGCTGTGCGGGAGACTATTGAAAGCGTTCGCGATGTCCAACGACACCGCGACCACCACTTCTCCCCTTTGTTCCGCTTCACCCGTCACCGCCCGCAGGCGCTTGAGGGTATCGGTAGTCGACCGGCGTGCCGGGAACACGAACTGTGACTCCGAGAGTCCTGGTCCCGCGCCCTCCTCCAGATGCTGAACGAGACGGGGGGCCACAATCCGTTCTAAAGCCTTCCCGGTCTCGTTGAGCAGCACCACTGGTCGAACCGACAAAGCCGGACTGTTTGGACCGTCCTGCCTTTGGAAGTAAGCAGAGCCGACCTCCTTCCATGCTCCCGGGAACTGACCAGACCGAAGGTAGCGGTCAAAAGATTCCCGGATGCTATCCCCGAGGTGCACGAGAGAGATCACCAGCACTCTCCCGAGCACCACGTCTGGACCCGGTGCCCTCTTCTTACTCTGACGGGTGGGTGTTCCGCCACCCGTCACGGATCATTTCAGCATCCGTGACGGGTGGCGGAACGCTCTCCTCCTCGTCCGACGTCTGCCGAGCCATCCTGGGGGGCGTGAAGCATACGGCTGTGTCGGGGAACAACTCCCCTCCCCAGTTGGTCCTCGGCTGGAGCATCTCCGTGATGGGGGCCGATGGGACGCGGAGCTTGTTCCGTGCCCATTTGTACGGTCGGCCCCAGGGATCCCTTTCGAGATCCCTTACGAGCTCCAGCAGGGCCTCCTCCTTGGCTCGGCAAATGGCCTGCCTGATCTTCACCTTTTCCACAAAGATCCTGCGCAGCCTGTCGCCGACCATCACACGCTTGTCTGGACTGTCCCTGTGTAGAGGAGGGACAGTCCGGCAGCTACCGCCCACGTCTCCACCTCCCTACCTTTCGGGTTCGTGCCTGGGTTCCCCATTCCGTGGACTTAGCATTGATGTCCCCAGCCACGAACACCTGGAGGGGGTTAGCTGCCGTATCAGCGGCCCTAGAACTTCGAGAAACCATTCCAGGGCCGCCAGATTGCGGTTCGGAGAGAAGTAAACTCCTACGAACGCCACCTTTCCCCGAACTACCGCCACGTACCTGCGGCCCCTCGCTTTGACTATGTGGGGGGAGGGCCGGCTCCAGGCCGGACCACGATCGCCACCGAGCCGTCGGTGTCCCCAGCCCAGCTTGGACTGGAGGGCACGGCGTACGGCTCGGCTACGATCGCGACGTCTATTGCCCACTCCGCCATGGACTGTAGGAAAAGGTCCTGTGCCCCGGTGGAGTGGTTGACGTTCGCCTGGAGAACGTTGAGATGGCGAGAAATGTTAGGCCATCTCTTCGTCCGACCCCGAACGGTTCCCCCTCTGAGAGGGAGGAACCTTCCCGCGCTGGACGGGGGCATCATCACGTGGCCCGCCGGCCTGCTTGCGTCTGCGCACGCCACACATCGAGGGGGGCGGAACACCCACCGGCTTTGTGACCGAGCGGACCGCAGCAGTAGCACAGATTGCTGCGGTCAGTGTCACCGGGGCACATGCTAGACACGTGCTCCATGCCCAGGCACCGGTAACAGTGTCAGGGACGCGACTGCAGGAGGTGTACACCTACCTGACTCGACCCCATCACTGATCTCCCGGCTTGCAGCAACTTCTTAGCTGCCGTCGCCGGGAGCTCAATATGGGCTGTGCCCGAGCCAAATTGCCCCGTACGCAGATTCCGCACGAGGACATTGCCCGGGTTACAGCCCCCCTCCTTGGCCACCACGGTCGCCAACAATTCATTAGGCTATAGGCATTCACATTAGGCTCTCGGGCCTAAGTGACTGCGTCACTTAGGCCCGAGAGCCTAATGTCCACCTTTTTCTCGGGCCTGCTAACCTCCGCCTCTTCCTCAAGCACCTCCCTCAGACGAGCGGCGAGGTTATCGGCTTTTTCGCCGCTCTTGGAGCCAGGCAATTCAATAAGCCGTGCTCCGTTAGCCGACTGGCGTATCCGAAGCGGACCTATGCCTAGCTCCGTCAGGTCCACCTCCTTTTCTGCCTAGCAGCGCCGAAGCGTATGTCGCTCCCTTATCCGCTGCCTTCGGTCGTAATTAGAGAATAACGGTCGAGGAGCGGGGAAGCGTCAGCTTCGGCTTTCGCGCCTCTTGCTTCTTAGCCTGCGACGCAGAAGCCTCAGTTGTCACCTTTCTCATAGCCGGCGGCGCTGGTGACGCCTGTTTCTTTCCCGCCTTGCGGCGGACCACGTCCGTCCACTTGCTAC